>OX393576.1:18198107-18798107 GCA_947652605.1 Elmis aenea
AGATTATAGAGCTTGGTTAGCTTTAATTTTTAACGATTTTATTATTTCGTTGTACCATAAATCGTGCTATGGTTTTATGTTGTAATTACTGTAACATTAAATATGTATTTACTACAAATTAAGTTGAAGTCGTGAACGGTAAAATTAAATATTAAGCTTTTAATACCAAAGTTTCTCGTATCGTATACTTTTTTTTAAATGTGATAATAACAGGAAGAAGTACATACATAAATGTATAAATAGGATACGTTTATAATAGTAGAGGTGTAAGAATTTTATTGAGATGGCTCAGGATTTAAAAAAAGGTATGAACTAAATGCTTAATGGAACTAACTTAAACTTTCCTGTAAAAATACCAAAACTCTGCATAAAAAAATATAAATGCTGCATAAAAAATGTGTGTATATAGGGTGTCCCAGATTACATTTCCAGCATGGGTATCTCGCTTATTATAAGAAGTTTGTTTAGATTAGATGAATTATTCCTTAGGATGAGAGGAGATAAAATCAATTTAAAAAGTAGAAAAATCTTCGTGATTCAGATGTTATAGCAAAAAATATGAAAATGTTGAATATCTTTTTTGTCTCATAACTTTTTTATTTGATTCATTAGATCAATTTTATTAGTACTTTCTAAAGATACATTTTAATGAAGAATGTAACTGTTATTTTAGATTTTTGTTAATCACTTACCATTTTTGAGAGATTACCCTTAACTTCGTTTTTTCTTATGTGTTGGGAAGTTGGCTATGGAATAGTTAAATGTGTTTTTTTTTCTCTTTTAAATGAGATATTACTTGCAATATCTATTTCTATAAATAAGTCACAAAATGAAGAAAACCCGTATTTTACCTATCACGTATCAAGCTATCTATGAAAATAAAAACAAAAAACAACTAATTAAATGTCAAATGATAGTTACTTTTTGTGCGGTATCTCTTATTAGATTTTGTAGTGTTGTTGTTAAATTCGATAGCATTTTAAAAAAATTTGTTATCATATGGGCACATTTACAATTAATTAAAGATTTTATGTGTTGAAATGCTACATTCTTTGCCATAGAAATTGTGTAAAAACAGATAACTTTAATTCTTTCTTGATTTGTTTTGGATTTTTGGGTGGTTTCTCGAAAAAAACATATTCTTTTAAGTTTATTTCCAAATTTCTGTAATTACGCACCCTTTGTTGCCTTCTCTCAGGATTTATTTCTAAGTATATTTGCTCAGCTTCTACACAGTTTTTATGGAAAGGAATGTAGCATCCCAACATGTCAAATTTTTCGCTATTTTTTAAATTTTGCCATCATTATAACAATTACTACAAAAACTATCGAATTACACAACAATAATATAAAATTCTAATATATGATACCGCAGACAAATGGTAACTGTCATTTGACATTTAAATAGTTGTTTTTTGTTTCTATTTTCATGGATAGCTTGATAAGAAATGGGTAAAATACGATTTATCTTGATTTTGTGAATTATTTATAAAAATAAATATAGCAAGTAATATCTCATTTAAAAGAGGAAAAAAAATACATTTAACTATTCCATAGCCAACTTCGCGACCATTAGAAAAAAATGAAGTTAGTGGTAATATCTCGGAAATGGTGAGTGATAAAAAAATAATTAAATAACAGTTACATTCTTCATTAAAATGTACCTTTAGAAAGTACTAATAAAATTGATCTAATGAATAAAATAAAAAAGTTATGAGAGAAAAAAGAAATTCAACATTTTCATATTTTTTGCTATAACATCTGAAGCACGAAGAATTTTGTACTTTTAAAAATTGATTGTGGCCTCTCTCATACTAAGGAATAATTCATCAAATTTAAACAAACCTGTATCTCTTATAATAAGCGAGATCCCCATGCAGGAAATGTAATCTGGGATACCCTGTATAGTATAATAATAAACGTAATAACTATGAGATATCGTCTAAGCGTCCCTTATTTTAAGATCCAGTTTGAGTAGCTGCCACCGCACACATCCATATTGTATCAACTGTTTCAACTTAACAAAGCCTTAAAAATAACCTTTACTAATCTTTAACCTGACTTTTCCGTACTGATTCAAACAAAACGTGCATAGCAATGTGCGGTAGTAATGAGTAAATGTTGGTCAAATAGTAAAGGACACTAAAATTAAAATATTTTTATAGTGTTTTCATTTTTTTATTACTTTTCTCTGTTATATCGTTTAAATTTATTACATTGCGTTAGTATTTACTATAAAGTGTTTTATTAACCCATATATCACTTGCATTTTATATAAAACAGTTCCATTAGGCAATTGAATTATTCCGTAAAGCAAATGATTTGTTCTTCTTAAAAAATTTACGTGAACATACATATTTTGCATAGTTAATTTAGAATCAACTATATTTAGATGTTAAACTCTTAACTCTTTAATTTTTGTATTTAAAGCAACAATTTTGTATCCGGCATCCAAATAAAAGTTATCTTTCCTCACCCTAAAAATAAAATATTTAACTTTATTTAGAACCGTCACGTTAAAATCTTGACGCTAATTGCGGCAGAGAGAAACGTCAGTCAAGTTTATTTTAGCAAAGTATTGTTTAGTACGCATTTATTTATAATAAACACAGTGTGCCTACGGTTTCGACAGTAAATTAAAAGTGCACATGATTGTCCTATAAGAATTAAGTTTCTCCTCGACAAGTGTTTTAAAAATTATTTCCATGGAGCGTTTTCGGTGGTTTCATTCGAAGTTCCCCTTCTATTCAGGTTCTCCCCACGGGACTACTAAGCTATTATATAATGAATGCATTAGCGAAATATTTACTTAGTTTAAGGAGCGTTTTTGTCTCTTTGTACGGTTTAAATGTGATGGTAAAGTTTTATATTGATGAACGAGTTATTGCATTACCATTAATACGTAACAATTACAAATGTTTGCAGTAAATAACTGACAGTTTAAAAATGCATTTAGTTTAGTGTATATGCAAATAACAATTTTTTTTTAAGTCAAAAAAATTCATAAAATTTCTATTGGCGATAAGATAAGTCCTACTCAATTTTTGTTTTGTTTTTAGGAAAAGAATTTTTGAATTCAAGAATATTATTTGTCATAATAGGTCACATTTAGTAGTTTTCACAAACAATATTTCACTGCTTTTAATTTTCAAAGGACATTTGTATACAGGGTGCGCCAAATAACATTATAGATATCCCGTAAACGGTAAGAGATACAAGGTCTTTTAAATTATACAAAATTTTTCTATTTTAGAAAACTACTCAGAAATGCTTTTATATTCTGAAAGTACAGACGAAAGTACAGACGAAAAACTCGAATTACCAATTTTTTAGAATCTTATATCTTCACTGCAGTTGTCCATAAAAGAACTTGCTTAGAAAAAGTTGCAGAATGTTTAATACAATATAAAATAGCGGCATTTATATGTTAAAATATAAAATTAACAGAAAAATTTGATAACAATTGGAATAATAGTAATTTATGCAAAGTAATATTTAAAAATCAAAATCCCTTTGACTTGAGGTTAGAATTGAAATAAAATTTCACAAATAATTGATCTAAATTCACTAGAGTTATCGAAACTCTGAACACAATAAATTGGCTGAATAATCGACAAAAAATTACATTTAATTGCCTCTTACTAATATTCACAGCAGTAAACAATTTTTTGTGCGATCGTACTAGAAACAGCTGTTTGACGGACGCGTCGTGAGAAAGGACATAATATACACGGTATTTCTTTAAAAAACTAAACACAAAACAACCATTAACCTTCAAATTCATTTGACGTTAAGTATGCTAAATACACATATTAGGACAAATGGTGATCGGTACATTGCAACTACCAGAGTGCATGATTCTTTAAGATTACCCCATAAAGTACTGCATTACCGGCGCTATCCTTAGCAACGGCCGTAAAAGTTACTTTTCATGCCGTTACCCTTAGCAACGGCCGAAAAAGTAACTTTTACGGCCGTTGCTAAGGAGAGGGCCGGTAATTCAGTACACACGCCGTCATCTGTCAGTGACAGAATGTCACGTAGTTTCTAACCTATAATTTTGAAAATTACTAAAAATTTAAATTGTTTTTAATTCTATCGCACAAAACATGTAATATGCACCTCGGCCAAAACGTACTTTTTGGCCTTGATACATAAATAACTATTTTACTACGTTACATGACTAAAAATTTTATACTCACGAACATCAGACTAGAACCAAAAACTACTTTAGACGACAGAAATTAACGAAAACTAATATACAGAAACAGAACGACTTGTCCAGTAAACAGCTTAAGATGCTTCATGGATTACCTGTGAAAATAAAACAAATGAATTTTTTTTCATTAAAACATTCACCAATAGAGCATATTAATTGCTAACCTATGTAATTATATACTAAGAAAATGGTTCAAACAAATATATAATTAGGATGGATGTTAGGTAGGCATAAGTATTAAATAAAGTTTGCTTGAACTTATATTTTACACTTGTAATTTGCATATTAAAGCTTAAAGAACTAGATGGTCTTTCAAAATAAATTTGCTTGTCAGTTTATATCAACCCTGCTTAAAATTGCATGCGAAATTCTCGACGTCTAGATAAAGATAGTAGAAATGTTAGGAAACAAATACCCCAAACAGCGTCAACAACGCGAACAACTAAACAACCAACAAGTTGGAAACCCACTGAAGAGGCTGCAAGAAGAGTAATCCATCACTAGTGACGTCATGAGTAGCGTAACGTACAGTGACAAGCCACTGATTGCCTCTTATTGGGTAGTTAACACGGGACGCCACTGGCTAGCGTCGGCTCGACGTTTTGCATAGTTTGTGCACTTTGGAGATTTTGACATGTACGAGGGTGAATATTTATATTTAAAGACTAATTCCAAAGGATTCGACATGCATGAGGCCTACCTACCTCTATCAACATCACTTTCGAACATATTAGATTTACCTTTTAGAAGTGGGCAAGAGATATTACAATTGTATGAAATATTGCATGTCTAAGTAAAACATGAATAGCTATCGACAACAAAATAGTGCAGGACACATTTTTGAATACATGTTTCAACAACACCGAGTGTAAACGAAATTAGGCCCACGCCATTTTTCTCTTTAATTTTTAATTTAAAAAAACAAAATTTATAAATGTAACATGTGTGCAAAACTCGATTATCCGAATATATGCACATTTCTAAGTCATTTCCGGTTTCGCCAGTAATTGCCGCAAATTTTTTGTTTCAAAAGAAATTCCGTGTATTTTTACATTTACGAAAAGAAGGCTATTTTTAACATAACTTGCAATATTTTAAACTTTTAATAATCTGAAATAATTTTTTGAAGAAAGTTTATTTATTAATATGCGCCTGCTTTACCGACAGAATTTCATTATGGCGATAAGTCTCCCAATAACATTGTTGTACATTTTAGTAGACGTGTTGGCTACTTTAAAAATCTAACGACAGTTTATCAGAAGCATTTTCTAATGAATCTGACCCTACCAATAAGTTATATTTTTGTTAGGACAGTGTTTCTTAACCTTTTTGTGCCCTGCATTTCCATATCAATTTTTTAAGCCCCCCTTTTTCACATGAATTTTTATTGCGCCTCCCTTCCAATCCCTTTGTCCTACCAAATTAGTCTGTTTTTATTTCTCAATCGTCGTCTGACTGAGTAGTGTAGTTTTGTTACTACCTTTTGTTTTGCTAATCTAAACTTAAAAATACATTGAAATCCGGAACACGAATTTTAGGCTCACTGGCTTACGTTATTTTTTGTTGTTGTTTTAATAAATAGTTTTTTCTTCGATTTCACTTTTCTTCACAACCTTACTTTAGAAAAGCAAGAACAACCGCATTTTACCAGTATCAGAGAAATCACAAATTTCAGCAAATTTTATAATATGGTCATGTAATTCCATAGTCTTTGTAGCAATTCTGTTTAATTTATGGCTACATTTACAAATAATGAAACATTTGGCATGTTAAGAGGCATTCTCTGTCTACTCTGCCATAAAAACTGTGTAGAAGCTAAGCAAATGTACTTAGTGCTTTATCCTGAGAGAAGGCAACTACGCAGATCACAATTATGTTGAACGTAATGGACAATTGTTTGAACATCTATTATAAAAAGAGTATTATTTCTACTTTTAAAATTAAGCTTATTACACATTTTTTCTCAAATATTTAAACACATTTAACTATTCCAAAGCCAACTTAAGGGCCCATAAGAAAAAATGAAATTCAGGTCATTTCTTTAAAACGGCAGGTGATAAAATAATAGTTATATTCTACATTAAAAAAATGCCTAAAGAATGTAGCTTTTCTCATATTTGAGCAAACCTGTATTGCTTGTAATAAGTAAGATCCCCATGCTGGAAATGTTATCTGGGACTTCCTATATACTTACAGAGATATTTTTAAACAAAATGTACATTTATATATCGTAAGAGGTGAACCAATAGGAACATAACATAGTTTAGAATAACACACTAGACTAGATCATTTATCAGGCTGCAATCATTCTATTACAAAATTATTAGGTATGCAATTAGATTAAGAAATATAATTTTATTACAGAAAATAATTAGACATGGCACGGCTCATATAAAAATGTCTGGAAGCAATCATATAATTACATTAAAAAATCGGGCAGAACTTATCAATCACGCACTAAAACAAAAATACAAAAAAGCAACCATAAGATATGAGATACATTCATAAGAGCACTTCCAGCAACAGCCTCTCATCAAATCTATGCATTCCTCTTGAATCCTGTTTAAGTCTTATGATTACCTTCAGCGATACAAATTACAAAGTACGGGATGAGTTTTTGTGTCGGCCTCGGCGAGCAAGGAAATACATTTGTCCAGCGATTGCTAGATACTTATTAGCGGCTGACATTCGATTTGTCTTGTCTCCGGCAAACTGAGCGATTGCGGGCGGAGTTGAGGGTCGGTGCAGCTTCGGTCGATGCCTTCTCTTGCTGAATTATCCAAGAACAGGAGGCGTTTTAATTTTGCAAGTGTGTGAAAATTTTCAATTAAGCACGAGATAACGTACACCGTAACAAACCTTTCAAAAATAAAATATTACTGCATACATGAGAAGGCAAATATATACTTTTCCAGCCTCTCTATTACAAGAACTTACAAGTTTTTGTTACTCAAATGCTATGATAAAAAAACTAGTTATCCATGAAAACAAACAAATGAAAGCTACGTTTATATAAGTAATTTTGGGTATTTTGTAAGTGTTAAATTCTAAAAATAGCTTGCAAATGGTATTGAGTGGTACATTTTAATTTAAAATGTTTTACTTAACTATCTACAAGTCTATTATGTATCTAAAACTGTTTTGCATTTTTTTATTGTTAACAGTGGCGTAACGATAAAGGGTGTAGCGGGTGTGGTGGGCACGAGCCTACGAGTCAAGAAAGCCCATAGGGTGCAAAAAATTTTCGTTATTTTATACATTTAAAAAGAAATCTCCTCTGGACCACCCAGTGATCATTTACACTTCGCATCTTTGCATCTACCCTAAAGCCTCGTTCACATGATGACACTAACGTCGTGACATTTAATGCCTCGACAGTGCTTTACATTCAGTCTCACGACACTAGGTGTTCACACGTAACATAATAAACACGTTAGTGTCACCATGTGAACGAGATTTAAGTTGAAAACTTTATCCAAAAGCCTAATAACTCTGCTTACACACGGGTTCATTCAGTCTTTGCTAAGTAACTGATTGTCAATATAGCAAAAGTTTTATTCATAAAAGAATTATTGAGGTGGTAAGGAAAATGAAGTGATAAGATAAATAATAGGAGTACTAAATTATTACTTTCATAAATATGCATAATGTCCAAAAATCAGTATTATAAAATAAAGCGAAAATCTAAATACAGAAACATGAAAATAATTTCGACATTTTGATTTATTCTAAGATGGTACCTACTCATACGATTAAATTTATATCAGATAGTAAATGTGGTTATCTAATAAGGTTACAAACATTTTAATGCCTGCGATGTAATAAATTTTCAAGAAAAATGTCTGAATGGAGATGGAGCTATACAAGATTTTCCTCACAAATAAATACTAAAAGTATTGAAAACTCTTATTAGATTTAAAAAAATTAAAACATTTACTCTCTCATTATGATTTTAAGTCATACTGGTGCTATTAAAAAAAAGTCTAATGATTGTTTCAAATACAAAATTATGAATACATTTTGAAGATTTTTTTGTGTAGATATGTTCATTGTTCTTTATTATAAGAGATAGCATTAGTGTTCATTAAAAATTATTCAAAGGGTCGCGAGTCCCTCTATACAGGGTGGTCCACATAGAAAGGCCACTATTGGGATCTCTTAAACGGTAAGTTTCAATTAGACAAATTGTTCCCCTTTCTGAGATCTTTTCAGTGATGCTTTAATGTTTTTGAAAAGTTCCATGGTACGCTAGATAATAAACAACAACCAAAATTGGCATTTTTTTTTAAAATTGTTAATAGCTCGGTTACACTTGATGGCACAAAAATATTTTTGGGGAAAAAGTTGTAGATTTGTTTACGCACTGTAAAATGAAAACATTAATTTGTTTCAATATTGTTTAAATTTATGACACTCTGTAGCTTCATAGGAACTTTTTGATACTTTTCATTTGTTTTGAGCCTAAATATTAAAATAAATACATTAAACGTTCTATTATTAATAGAGGCAAAACATGATTTTGTATGATGTCATAGCCAACTATGGTTTCCATTTAAAAAAATGCGTTGGCAATTTATCTAAGAATTTAAACTATTTTGAAACAAATGGATGTTTTCATATAACAGCGCTTAAAAAAAATTTTTCCCAAAAATATTTGTGTTCTTCAAATATAACCGAGTTATTAACAATTTTAAAAAGGCCCATTTTTTATTTTGTTTATTATCTAGCGTGCCATTGGACTTTATTAAAACATTAAAGCATCACTGAATAGTTCTCAGAAAGGAAAACAATTTGTGTAACTTAAACTTCTTTGTATTTAGCTCCTACTGTTTACGAGATCCCAATAGTGGACCACCCTTTATAATGTTATTCGATTTTACATCTCTTCAGTTGTTTTTAAGGTAGTACTTATTTGATATTAAAGTTTGGATTTTTATTTTGTTGTATTTTTGCACTTTATAATTTTAAATACATGATTTAAATTCCTTTGAAATTTCCCTTCATCCTTGTATAATATATAGTTTAAATAAATTTTGAAAGGCTCTGGTCTTAGATCAAATCTTAGATCAACAAAGGTAACCTTTGAATGTACTAAGAAAAACAATAAGCAGAGAGAATCAATTAAAAGCCTTCTACATACTGCTATAGATGAAAATAATGTAAAACAATTAGAAAAACATAAAGAGAATTTAAAACAAATTAAGATATTTTATTATTTTAATTTTGATTCTTTCAGATTAATATTATTGGCATTCCCTTGTTTTAAATACATCATCAACTAGTTCCTGAATTTCTCATCACATGATACTCTATTAAATTTTACCGTACAAGAAACATTTTTATGATATAAGCAAACATTTGAGCAATCAAAGTAATCTGAAAAAGTATGAAAACACAGCAAGTAGTGAGAAGTAATTAGGAGTTTTCGATAAAGTGTTATTGATAAAAATTATGTACAAGTAATAAAAAAATCTAAATAAAATAAAATAATTTAGATAAAAGTATAAATATAATTATTAATTAATTGTAACTATTATAAAAATTTGCTACATTTTTTGTTTGTTAAGGTTAATTCTATAATAACTAAGATAACCAACCTTATAATGATATCTTGGACACTCTATGCAACAAAGATTTAAAAATATAAACATTTTTGTTTTGTTTTTTAATAAATAAAATATAAGTTGCATATTATATTGGAAATGGTTTTACAAAAGTATGGTGAAAGGTAATACGAATTTGTTATATCAGTTTGACGAATAGTAGGGGACAATTTCAGTTAATGCACAGCTGTGCACGATTCGTTTTTTGGTAGATTTCCAAATTGCAATTTAATTGAAAAATTCTCATTCATATGCAGCCAATGTAAAAAATACAGCCAAGGGCGATTTACAGTTTTATTTATGAACGCATCTCTGAATGCCAATCATTGATATTTCCTACGAATGCTGAAAAGCTTCCATTTTCCAAACACAAAGCACGAATTCTACATGTATGATTCACATTTTAAAACGCGTATTTGGCACACAAAAGCTTGTTCCATTTATAATCCGCGGTTTAAAAACGGCGCAACGTCATTGAACCAAGTCGTCAACAATAAAACGTCTTGTAAAATATCTCAGTCACTCACTCCGTGTTTGTCATATAACATGCAAAGACATGCTTTTATCATCTTTATAAAGACGATTTTTCTTAGGTTTTTGTTAGGCAACCCTGTCTCCACTCCACACTCGGTACGAGACGAGTTCCGGTGGCAGAACAAACCCAACGACTCCCTTCTTTATCTGTTTCAAGTTCACTTTATAAGCTGCGTATCTTTGCCGCAAGTTAGAGTTATCCTTAGTTGTAACCCGCATCAAAACATCTAGCTGAGCCGCAAGCGATTTGAAAAATGATCCATCTCACGTCAGAAGAACCGGAGTTTTTATATTCTCGGTTATAAAAAAATGCGATGCCGTCTTTGGTAAACGAAGGACTTGCTTTTTACACACAACTAAGGTTCCAATAGCAAGAAGTATACAACTCTTGGAAAATAAATGTTAGAAATTTATCGTGCAAAATAAATAACACAAAGACCCTGTTTCATTGATATTATATTTGCCGAGGCTACAATTATGGATCTGGAATATTCAGTCAGTCATAGTTTAAAAAACCTAACACATAAGTTTGTACTTTATAGGTACAATGAATTATAACATCAATAAATGTTTTAGGGGAATATGTAATTGCACATTATTATATGATAATTAAAGTTATTCTGTAAGCACTCTGCTTAGATTCGTGAAATTGTCAGGTTAAAGGTTGGTTAAATTTAAAAAAAAATTGAATGATAGCAAATGCCAAGATTAAATTAACCCATTGTTATACTGTTATAATGTTCTATTTTAATGTCGGTTGACCTTTTGTCTAATGTTCAGTTCATTCCCACCCAATATTTTAAGTGAATTTTTTTGCCAAATATGTTAATGTAACTTCATTGGGTACATAATTATTTTTGTAAAAAAATTATTATAGTTATATTCAGGTACAGTGTGTACCTCAAAACTTTTGCTTTATTGACCATTTCATTCTTTCTCTTTAAAATAAACTAAAACATCCAAAAATAAAGATTTCTATAATGAAAATAGGTATTTTTTCGAAAGAGTATGATTTTCTTTGCTATTCTTAACAGCGCCAAAAACATTTACGAATGTATTGTGCAAGATAAATTTTTAAGTAGCCAAATTTAAAACAAAAGTCAAAATAATATACATAAGCTTAACTAATCTTTCTTTGGAAGGATTTCTTGTCATAATGCTTTACCAGTTTCAAGACTTTTGCTTTATTTTTTATTCGTATTAGGTAAACTAGTGAAAGAAGCCAATAAGAAAAATAACAACACCAAAAACTTTTTGACAAAATTTTAAACATGTTACAAGACATACTTTTGTGTAGAAATAACATATAATTTTTAGTCTAACCTGTAAAAGTGGCAGTTGATTTTTATGACTATTGTTTATACAATATATATTTTCACATTGGTATTAAGCAACTTACCTATAATAAAATAACATATTTGTTCACAAATTCGAAATACAAATCGTTCTAAACAAAAAATTGAAAGTAAGTACAAATTTTTCTGTACGGGATATTTTTGTGCAACATTATTATTCTCAGTAGTTATAGATGGGGCAATTAAAGAAGTAAAACAAAAAATGAGACCGTTTAACAGAAAAAACTAAAACTATGATCGTTACATCAGAGAAGGAAGGGCATAATATTAGGGATTGTAAATTTACCGACTTTTTGAATTACCGGTAATTCGGTAAAATTTTCAACCAAAACCGGTTTACCGGTAATTTACCGGTAAATCATAATATTATATGTACATATATTGGATATAGATATAATTGTTTTTTTTTAGATTTTCGCGGTTACTAACATTTTTAATATAATTTTCGGAGTTTATCCGCGTATCCCTATAGGGACAGCTTGCCGAAACGTCGAGCCAATTTAAATATTACGCGGATAAACTCCGAAAACCATATTAAAAAAATATATATTTATTTAGTATGTAACTGATTGGGATAGTTGAAGCTTAAACTATCACAATAAGTTTCATACAATATATCAGTTAAGAGCCATCAACGTAAATTTTTTTATGTAATAATAATAATATAATTCAATATAAAATAAGAGTACATAGGGTGTTCTTTTCCATGGGACACTATTGCTATCTCCGTAAATAATGAATATACAAGCTTGGTTAAATGGGACAAAAGTTAGCTATTTAGGAGTGTATTTTAAACCAGATCTTGTTTTGTTTAAAAATTCCATGGCTTGCGTGATTTAACGGAAAAACCGAAATCGATCAAAATTTTTAAACTTAATTATCTCGGTTATTGTTGCGTATACACAAAAACGCCAAAAGAAAAATGTTTTGTAGACTTAGTTTGCCATAAGAAGACGATAGTCAGATATTTATTTATAAATTACCGTGCGAGATATTTGACAGAGAAGTGAGTAAACAATCATATTCCATTTGTATCTATTTTCCCCTTATTTTTTCTCCCTGAAAATAAGGCAATATTCTTTTTTGATTATTTGATTTAGATTTTTATCATTATTGGAAAAATATTGTAAAATTACCGGAATTACCGGTAAAAAATTGGAAAATTACCGGTAAAATTTGAAGAGCCTTTTTTGCGATTTACAATCCCTACATAATATCACATTAAATGGGCTTAGGTTGGGACTAGTGATTGCAATACCGGTATACCGGTATACCGAATACCGGTATACCGTGCCATTTTACAATACCGAAATACCGTCTCATTTGATAGTCTAATACCGGTATTCGGTATTAATATTTTTGTTTTTTTTTTAAATTTGATTTTTATTCTTTAATAGTCTCTTTTACAATTCATAGTTGTAATAACATGAAAGGACGTTAATTGTACAACTGCAACTAAAGAACATAAACAAATTACAATAACGATGGAGCAAAAATTGCAGTCTGCCATAAATAAAAAAATAGCAATAAATGCAAAACACAAAATCGTGCCACAAAATGATGTATTTTTAAGTTAATTAAAAGATATGAGATTATTAGAAGACGAAGGACGAAGGGAAATACCTAGAAATAGTACCTATATGCCCATCTCCTAACAATTCCACCAAGTGTTAAATTGGAGCGAGCGGTTTTCTGGAGCAGGAAAAATTTGTACCAAAGTTCGCTCATGGCTTAGTGATGAAACAAATGATGCCTTATGCTTTTTAAAGTCTCACTTTAAAAATAGCTAAAATGGCAATATACAGGGTGTCCCCATTATACACGGCAAAAAAGTATGTGCATATTCCTGAGTGAAAATGATGACCATTTGTCAAATATTTTGTTATCCGAAAATGCTTCCTTTCAAAGTTAGAGACCTCCAAAGTTGCAAGAAAAAAAATTCAAAAAATCGATTACGTCCTAGCCGTTTAAGCTAGAGCTATCAAACTTGGCCGAAATGTTTGGGTGTTTCCCATTGACTTTGTGGGATAATTAGAAAGAAAACACGTAATTGGAAGTATGATTTATAGTCAGGTCATCCGCTTACCATCTTCAGAATTTTTTTCTCTGGAATAAAATTGAAAATGTCATTCGTCCATAAGAAAGTACGACTTAGGAAGAAAAAATTCGTCCCTCTTTGTTTTTTGCTGTAAACGTAGCCGTTTTCGAGAAAATTAGCGCTAAAGATGCATCGACAAACTCTGTTTATACACCTCAAATATTTTTTTTAACTAAACTTAGTTGGCTAATGTCATGCTTGACTTAAGGCTCACTTAACACTCACAAACAAAAAAAAGTGGCCGTGTGAATGCAGTAGAAATGGGATTTTTCAGAAAAATCCTAGGAAAAACCAAAAAAGATAGAATCAGAAATGAATCATATAGAGAACAATTAAAGATAAAACCAGTTGAAACAAAAATACAAGAAAGACAGCTGGGATGGTTGGGTCACATTATTAAGATGAAAGATAAAGGTTAACCAGAAAAGCCTATGAAGCAAGATCACAGGGAAAAAACAAAAGAGGTAGACCGAGAAAAACCTGGCAAGACGAAGTTAAAAAAGCAGCAACTGAAAGAAACATCAAATGGAAAGACATAAAAAAGCTAGCACAAGACAGAAAAACATAAAAAAAGTCAGCACAACACAACTCAACAGTCCTACACCTTCAGTAGGAGGACTCATAACTAAATTAAATAATAAGTATGTCCGTATGATCTTGTTACACGACCCGTAATATATAGAATGATACAGTATTAATTAATACGAAATATTATTAACTACAATTTTTGTTGCATCATGTAATGTATTAACAATAAAATTTGTTTAATGTTTTACGTTTTCATTTTTTAGAAACATTATTATTTAAATGCAGTTTTATCCAGTCATTACAGTTTAGTAATTTATAATGTACAAAAGATTGTCTATTCAACATTTAATTTTAATTTTAATCACATGATATTCATTTACCCGCCTAAATGTATTTATTAGTAGTTTTTGTATTATTCGGAACTAATACATACATTGCAACTCGACATTGCTTTTATATTTTATTTGTTAACACAAAAATATAATTAATGAACTGTTTTGTAGCGGCTATACTTATAGTCAGGTGTAACTACCGTCTGTTACGTGAAATAATCATCAATAACAAATTACAACAGCTATTGGAGCATGCAGCAGTGGTTCCCAAAGATTTTTGTCCAGACCCCTTAACACTCTTAAAAATGGTTTGAGTACCCAAACAATTTTAATTTGGGTTAAATCTTTCAATGTTTCACATTAGAAATTAAACCAGATAATTTTAAAATAATTATTAAATTCAAAATAATTAGTTGTTGGACAATATTGAGCTAGCAAGAACACAATGAAAAGTATTGAGAACAGCTAAATTAATCTCTCTAAACGTTTACATGCGTACCCAACACCAAATTCCAAATTTTTTGGTTCACAGCGTCCTTGCTTATAAGATATTTTTTTTAAAGCAGAGCAAAAAATACACCTAATAGTGTCACTAATTAAGAAGTTTTAAACTTCATTTTTGTTAAAAGTTTGAAATAATACAAATTATTTGAAAAAAAAAGTAAGAATACAAAAAATAATGAACTTTATTTTGACTGAATTTTGATGGATTTCGAAAACTCGATTAAAATGCCGTTCAGTTATTTTGATTACTGGCAGACCTTAAGAGTCGAAACAAAATCCAAGAAACTAAAAAGTTCTAGACTAGAATACCGACAAAATACAATCAGAATAATTTAAATCGTAAACTAGCACGATCTAGCAGTTGCGCAAAACTTGATAGATGTCGCTTTTCGTTGAAAACTTTTAACGTCTCAGCGACCGGGGCGCACAGTTTTGAAACCGCTGGTATAATAAACGTAAGTTGCATGAAAATAAAGCCGTAACCACTCATACTTAATGTTGTTTTTTTATTTATATTGTAAGGTAACAAAACACTTTAATTTTACATAGAGCAGTGCCTTGGCCCTTAATTTAAGAATATCCACTTGCACTGTTGAACTGTATAATACATTGAGACTGGTCAATAGCCCATCGTCTGTCAACTTTCGGATATGGAGTCGATTGGTCATGCGTCAAGTTAAAGAATGGGTAGTCCTTTGTCGGTTAATAAGATCTAATTTAATATCTACGATATCATTTTTTATTCTCGTAAGTTGTCTTAAAAGAAAATATTATTGTAATTAATAAAAAAGATTGCCAAACTGCTTATGTTTTTCATTTGTGGTGTAAGGAATAAAAATAAAATATGTTTCATTAATGTAATATAATTATAATAGTTGGTTCCAAGTATAAATAAAAAAATGTCGAAGCGTTTTCACTTTTATTTGCAGTTGAAGTAATGGAATTCTCAAATGTAGACAAAACGGCGTATAGTGACAGAAAAACAAAATAAGGCAGTCATAAGAAATTGGTACATAAATATTAGTAATCACTAGCCGATGCCGTCCAAAAAATTGCACAGAACATAGTTTTACACATTCAAAAATTTTGCTTGTTAAAAAAATTGCAAGTTTTATTTAAATTGGAGTTTTTCGTTTTTATCTTCAGTGTTTTAGAATACGACAAAAAAAATTAGTTTTGTGTCGTAATATTCTTCAACATAATTTTTGGCAGTTTTTTTCAAGGGACGCGAAGGGAAAACTATTTATAAAAACAATAAGACGCCAGTGTGAAACGGAACAAGCTTAAAACAATTGTAGGACTTTTTTTAAGTCAACAATGTGAAACGGGATGGATTTTTTAAACAATTCGGGGACTTCTTTTCCTTAGTCGCTATGGCACAAAAGGCTTCAGGGGAGCGCAATAAAAATTGATATGGAAGAATTGATATGGAAGAAAGGTTAAGAAACACTACTGTACAGGGTGGCCTATTTTCGATGCCCATACAGGGAGAGTATCTCGGTTATTATCAGAGATGGAAAAAACTAAGTACGTTTTTCGAGAGAAATTCATCGCCGTAAACAGATTTTTGATATATTTAATTTTCTAAACATAGCCAAAAACCGATTTTGGGCAATTTTCAAAAATGTTAAATATCTCGCTTAAACGAGAAGATAGAGAGAAACTTTTAAAACATTTTTGGCATGGTTTTTTATCCTTAACAAGATAGGGATATTTAATTTTTTTACTTATATAAATATCGATATATTACACCTAACTTCCTTATTTTAATTAGCAACCATAAGCAAATAATGTGTTTTTGAAAAGCGCAAAAAGGAAGCTTTCGATTTATGTCAAAGCCAACTATGGTTGCTATTTAAAATAAGAAAGTTAGGTGTAATATATCGATATTTATATAAGTAAAAAAGAATTGAATATCGCTATCTTATTGAGGATAAAAACCATGCCAAAAATGTCTTTAAGGTTTTTCTCTATCTTTTCGTTTAAGCGAGATATTTAATATTTTTGAAAATTGCCAAAAATCGGTTTTTGGCTATATTTCGAAAATTAAAAAAGATATCAAAAATCTGTTTACGGCAATGAATTTCTCTCGAAAAAAGAAATCAAGACTACGTACTTAGTTTTTTTTCTATCTATGATAACAACCGAGATATTCTTCCTGTAGAGGCATCGAAAATAGGCCACCCTTTACAAGCTTAATTATCTAAAGCGTAGTTTTTTTAGATTAAAATACATAAAAAGAACTTTTCAAACGTACCTGGCCATTTTATTTAATATAGGTACATAGTTTAAATTTTAAATAATGTAATTACATTATAATATTGTTTGTAGACTTTTCCTTTTTTATATTTTATTTACTCTATTTCTTTTTTAATAATAATAGTTTGTGTATTTTCAGTTTTCCTAAAGATTTAATGGAGTAATTATTATAAAATTGGACTGTCAGAGTTTAAAGTCCTAGGGTAAATGTTTTTTTTTGTTAATTGCGAACAACTATTTTATTTTCACACAATTACCTATTTAATTATTCTGTTTATAGTGTGCAAATTTCCTATACTGCACTGTGTTTAATCCTATTTTTGTATTTATCGACGACTGATTGTTATTCACAGGAAGTTTTAAAATAACTACACTGCAAAAATTATATGAATTCAGACGGTATTTAATGGACTAACTAATTTTTTATATTAATATTGGTATGATGTAGGTATCGTTTTAACTAACATTGTATATTTAAATAGATAGCCCTCAAAGGTCTTACAAAACAATGATACTTTTTTTCGATTGCAATACACGATGTAGCAAAACTAATATCACAAATTATTTCCGTAAAAATCGTGCAATTTCCACCGTTATATTTATTTATAGGTTTAACCATTCGTGTCAGTCAAACTGTTTATTGTTTGGAGGACAGAACTGCAGAACTTCTGCCAACTACTTAAAACTCTTTTGTCTTTCCATTTGCTATGACAAGCTGTCGCTCAAATCGATCTCACTGCGAACTTTTAGGTAGGAGTTTTGTATTTGAAGGAGCATTTACTAAATTGGTTTTTGTATTAAATTAAATTTTGAAGTATTAAAGAATTTTAAGAACAATATGCTGCAAAAACGTTTCAGGAATAAAAAATGTTGCAAGCTTTTAAATTAAACGTTTTATGAGAGCCGAATATGTTTTGAAAAAACATCAGAGCATCGAGCATGAGCAGTGTTTTATGGCGATAGTTGTAGCATGGCAGAAAGAAGTTTAATGTGAATAAACCTGAGTTAAGTTGCTCAGACGATGGTTTCCAATAATAATTATAGGTTAGTTTCTTGACAAGCGGTTGGCTGGTTTAAGCATAAGCGTGATGCGTGACTAGGGCGTGTTCAGCGTGATTCTACTGTCACTGTAGCTTTTCGTGACTACACTACGCCTACTAGATCCGCCTGATAATATGTAGAATTTAAGTAAAACATGCAGTAAACATCCAGTGTGTCTACAATACCATCTTTAGTTTCAATAAAATCGATGAAATGAAAAAAGGAAGGTTTTAAAATTAAGCCATATTGAGCCAAAATAACAGAAGACCAAAATGTTCATTCAAAATCACTCACGCTTTTCTGGCTATATTTATTTGTAGCAATCCATTAGCTTCTTGGTAAATATCTATCAAGAGAAAAATTTGATGGAATTTAAAAAAAATATTAACCATCTCCATCATGTAAGTAATGACAAGTAATGGAGATTTTGTTAAAATGAAGAAAATCTGCAAGGTCTTAAGAAGTAGTTTTTTCTTTTGCTATATTGCCGTGAAACACTTGAAAATGTGAAATGAAAATTTTCGTTTTTCTCTATCTTGCGTATTAAGTTCGACAATTTTTTTTACAATATTTCAACATTTAGGAGCATGTCTTTCATATAAAAAATTCTCGAAAATTTTGCGTGAACTTTGTTTTTACTTAAGTGTACGTAAACGGTAGGTTTTTGAGGGGATTGTAGTAATAGTGCATTAGGCAATTAATAAAAATGTTTAACTTTAAATTAAAATCATATTCATTTGTACGGATGAGTTGTTTAACGCATTAGAAACTAAATGTTAGTAACATATGAAATGAAATAAATCAATAATAAATCAACCTATTGGAGCTTTAAAAGATATTTCCTAAAAAATTATACCTAACTCTACAACGCTCTAGTATAAAAAAAGCCATGCATACCGTTGTAAAAAACGCCTACTGTATAATTCAGCTGCTAAATGACAGTGTTTGTCGCTATATTCACTACACACCATTAAATTTAATTGACAATGTGTACAATTTTGCAATTTATTAAGTTTCAATACAAAAAAATATCGAAAAACAAACAAAAAGAATACTTAAGTATTTAATCTATAGAAGTTGGGTCGAAAAAATCGTGGAATACCAAAGTCTACTATTGTTCTAACACCATTATGCACGCAAAGCTAGTGAGTGTATGATTATTAATTTTAAAAAATTAAAAAACACGCTTAACTTAAGTATTTTTAATTAAAAATAAGCCAAAGCCAACCATCATCTCAAATTACAAAAAAAAAAATGTTTTGTTAAATGGCACGTAATTGGTCTACTCATCGTAAACACATAAAATATACTTTTTGTGCCCAAAGCTTAAGCTATAAAGTCGTAAACTTGTAGACACCGTGATCGCTTTAAAATATAAAAGTGCAACTTCTTAGCGAATAAATTTAATTCAAATATCTGCAGTAACTTGCCGCAGTTGCCTGAGAAAAGAGATGTGGATTGTCTTAAGCCTCTCACAATCTCGGGCCTTAGATATCGAGGGAGTGAACAAAGCCCCATCGGAGTAAGAAAAGAGAGGAATTGATTTTGCATAATGTCTTCAGGTGGAGCTTTTATTGTGTTCCATATATCTAGTGGAAGAGCGGAACCGCGCCATATCTCCGTTGAACGGCCTGCAAACAAACCAGCTGTCATTGTACGGGTCGCTCTCTAACGCTTCTTTAATATGGTTGTTACCTACCAGAGATAGCATATTATATTGTTTAAGAAGCTTTTGCAGCAAATGCACTTTACTTTAACACCGCCTATGTTTATGCTCATCAATTTGAAATGGATTAAAATAACATATTACCATAATGTTATTTTAAAATGAGTTGTTAATTCAGTTTTTAACACCCATAATACTTACCGATAATCATACCACATACCATAAAGCCAAGTTGTTATACAGCGTGTTCGAAATTCAAGTCTCACATTAGTAACTTTTAAATTATAATGGATAGAATGTTGATAAATGAGATAAGAGTTACTTCTATGTTATAGAGTGCTTAAAGATGCTTTTTTAAAGTTTCATAGCACACTAAACATAGCTCAACCAGAGCCGGCGCAAGGGTATCTAGCACCACTAGGCAAAGAAAATTTGGGAGCCCCCATATATTGTCTAAATATGCGTATGTGTCTGTATACAAGGTGATTCATAAATATTGCGAAAAACTGCGGTAGGTATCAAAAATTAAGGGTTTAGTATTTTTCCCCCTAAAACATCTACTTTCGGAGTAACACCCTCATACAGGGAAACGATGAAAGTAGGTCTTCATGTTATTTCTCAAATTTGAAAAATTGTAGAAAGATGACTTCTTTTAGATGTTTTTTCCTATTAAAAGGTTTTCCACAGTAATATTTTCAATGATCTCCCACCTTCACAAGTAACTGAAAAGTGTGACCTCTGTTGGTTTTTATAATCACTTTTTGGAGTGTAGAAATTTTGCAATTCAATTTTTTTTTGAGCGCCTAATTAATTTAGAACCTTTCTTAGTTCTTTATTTTTTCCCGCAAATCCTACAATTTTTAAGTAAAAAAATTAAATAAGTGAACATACACCAACAAATATTTTAAAATAAAATGATTCATTATGTTGGTAAAACCATGGCTTTTACGTATTGAGTAACAGGTGTTTTCGTGTTTATTTGGTGGTGCATAGTCACTTATTTTAATACAGACTGGTGATGAGCACCTCCCAACACTGATATTCGAAGACGACCAAGTCATAATGAACAAAATCTAAATTATATGGCAAGAAAACTAATAATATACAGAATGGGGTTTGGATAAATGTGCCAAAAACGGAATACATGGAAATTAAAAAGATTTAAAATTAGAAAATTCAGTAATTAAACAAACAAGGAAATAAATATTTGGGAGTGACTCTAACCTCAAATAGGTGTAGGATGATACGGACATGAAACTTAAAAAAAATAAAATCTTGTTAAATTAAAGTTTTAAAGTGTATGAAACAGAACATAATTTGGTATTACCATGGAAAAAAAAGAAATACAAAGTGGAAGTAAGAAGCAATGAAGGTTTTTTAGTAAATAAATATTTTTATTTTTAATATTTAACCCTAAAATGTTAAAAATGGTCATTAATTTTATATCCTACATGTTTTAACACATTTAAAATGTAATTAAAGAATAACAAAAATGATTACCAAGCAGAAATGTAATAACTTTAAGAAATAAAAATTTACGCTGTTCAAATTAAATTAGGAGTGTTCAAAATATTTGTAAATTTTTATTATTTTGTAAGTATCTTAAATGAATTTATTTTCAAATTAATATTTGGTTATTTTATTACGTAACGTCAACAATCTTAAGTCAGTAAACCAAATATGATTTATTTATTATCACCTACCTAATAAATGTAGATTTATATTGTTATTTTATAGGAGTAGGTATATTTTTATTTAATTTCCAATTTTTCCAAATTACAATAAGTGCATGTTTTGGTTTTATGATCACTAGTTTTACTGTTTTTTTTTGTTATTATAGACCGAATATTAAAATAAAGATTGCTACCTAAATATCCCTAAAAAGAGAAAATACTAACGATTTTGAAACGTTAAAGTCAACTTAAGTTAATAGTTTTTTAAATGCAACTTTGTCATTTACCTCATAGTTTGAGCAATATTTAAACAAATAAATATCGTAAATTCATCATACAAAAATCCATAACTTTTTCTTTGGCCAGCATTTTGCTATAAAAATTTAAATATCCTAGATATATTGCTGACCAATTTGTTTTTAACTGTTTGGAAAAATTATATAAAAAAATCAGTAATAAAATAAGTGTATTTTAGGTCAATTGCAATGTTAGAGATTTCATTAAGTATAAACGTTTGCTAAGCAATTAATATTTTTTTATTCTGTAGATCGTTAAAAGCAGACATAGGTACTTTTAAAATTTTTCCATTTTTGATTAGTATTTAGATCTAGTTATAAAGATGGTATATCATTATTATAAAATACACAAAGGATCTCCTAAGAAATTACTTAAATAACAAATTTTTTTAAATTTACCCACACATAAGTTAAATGAAAATTTCGATCATTTAGGCTTTCTTCCTGAAATATAAGTAATAACCATTAAATCACATAGTTTTATTTTAATAGCTACCATTGTAACCAAATCAAAAAGTAACAATCTTGATACCTATCTACTTTTATAGTAACACCACAAATTTCGAGTATATTAAAATGTTGGTTAAGGTTCTTTTTCCAATGAAGCTTATAGTTGCGTAAATACTGTATGAAACAGTGTATCGTACAACATCTAATCTGTTTGAAAAAATTTACCAGATGGCATCGCGTGATTTTAATATTCATAACCATTAAGGCCAATTTATTTTTACTCGAAAATTATTCCAGAATCGGAATAAAACTTATATACGCTGCTATACAATTTGACGTAATATAATGATGGGTTACGTGCATTTAGTCTCGCCGTCTTAGATTAGGCTGTGGAGATAGTCCTCATGCGGTTCCTGCACGCGTATTAGCTGCAATAACACATAATAGCCCTTAATAACAGTGCGTGCTGGTCTCACAGGTTTCCATTGGCCGTCCGAGCGATCATATCAAATCGACTATTTATAGTTTGATGGAGAAAAATTATTATTGGTAGTTTGGTCGGGGCAAATGAGTGGTTTGATGGTGGCTGCTTTCTGGTCGAGCCTCACGACTCTAAAATCATAGCTCGAAGCTCGAGCGGCCCCGCCAAATTGCTGTCAGATGCGACTTTGATGATTGGGTGTGCCATGCCGCGTCTTGGTGCAACAAAAAGACTGCTGTCAATCTTGTATGGCGTAATTGCGTTGAGCAGCTACCTAATTTGCATTCTTACTATTAATTTTCTGTTGTTTGATGCAGCGAGAAGAAATGTTTTCTGACCTTCATGAAAACAACCAAGGAATAACATAAGCTGGGACTCATATATGGGAAATTTTTTAAATGCTATGAGAAATTTTACCAAAAACTAATTCTTTCTTTTAAAAAAGAAACCAACAAATACATAACCTTGGTGGGTTTTTTTCTGAAAACTTAAATAATTCGTTTAAC
Organism: Elmis aenea; assembly: GCA_947652605.1. NCBI lineage: Eukaryota > Metazoa > Arthropoda > Insecta > Coleoptera > Elmidae > Elmis > Elmis aenea. Next base: position 18,221,653 of record OX393576.1, read on the forward strand.
AAACTGATAAATATGAAAGCAAAGATTGTTAGTACGGGACTTCGTGTTACACTTTTCCAAGCAACACTATTTCAAATACCATCACCCTTATTTCGTTCACCACTACGAAAATACCGTACAACTATTAAAACCAATTCTTTAACAATATATTTTATTTAATATGAAAAATTTAAATTACTTCTAACAATTCGCTTTTATACATTCTACCATGATGCATACCAAAATTCTTAAATTAATCCTGTAAAGAATTATTGATAAACTGTTGATCTGTTTATCTGACATTTTTATGCAAAAATACTTTCTGAAAAAAACTCAGCGAATACAAAATAATTAAACTTAAAAGCAATAATAATATCACAGAATACAGCTTTTTATAACAAGTAGTGAAGAATTTCAATCACTCCATACTTCTTCTTTGAATATAAATGAAATAATATAAAAATGATTTGCTAAAACACAGTCTTAGGTTTTTTAACAAACAAGTTTAGGGCGAGCAAGGAAGAATTTTATTTTAATTCTTATTATAACTTGATACAATTTACCATTTCGTCTTAAACTTGTATCTAATGCAAAAAAAAACATTGGATTGTGGCTTCACAAAACACATTGTGAAAACAAAACAGTGCTTATAAGAAGTAAAAAAGTTTAGGTAGGCACAAAACAGACGAAACGACTAGTGTTTCTTCGCGAGAACCCCTATTCGAGATTTTCTCGAGAAAAAAGTATTAATTTGTTTTTCTCATTTTACTCAATAATTATAATTATTCCTCTCGAGAACAAATAAAAATTTGTTTTTCTCATTTCTCCAGAAATTTATTTCTTGGGAATCAATACCAAAATTATTCTTTTTACCAAAAATTTTGAATAACCGTCGAGTGTCTGAACCGAAAAGATAAGACATTGTTAACTGCACAACAAGCTATACATTTTTTGTGTTGGAAATTACAGATGGTTAACAATGATCCAAATAAGGAGCTTTTTATTGAAATTAAAGAAGAAATAGAAAAAAAAGGAAACAATATCATCTCTTTTCATAAATGGTTACGAAACTCAGCGTGCAAAGACAAATATACGGTTTTAGACAAAAAATTAAATTTACAAAATTGTCAAAGAACGGTTAATAGATTATTCGCTAGTTGTCAACAGATACTCACGGGGAAGATTTTAATGAAGTTCCAATCAATGGAAATGAAGAATTGTCTTCAAGAACAATTACATTTTTTCTATAACAGAAAGTGTGAGAGACAAATATCAGACTAATTAACAAGAACTTCATATATTTTAAACAACGGGTACAAGAACAACAAAATTGGAAGTACATACTTGGAGATGCTTTGTCTACAATAAAGCCTACGTCTACTCAAAATAAACGTAATTTTGCTATTGCTAGTGATTTTGTTACGAAGAAGAAAAATCGATTATCCAATACTACCTACTTAGATGCGGTATATTTTTTAAAAATTATTTCCAAGTTAAACAATAAACGCATTAAATTTTGTTTTGCAATAATTTTTTATCTACATGTTTTATTTTGTGTTAAAATAATAAATAAAATATAAGAATTGAGTGTTAAAGAGTGATATTTCATTACATTATGATGTACGCGGGCAAATTTTCTTTATATACAGGGTGTCCCAGATTACATTTCCAGCATGGGGATCTCGCTTATTATAAGAGATACAGGTTTGTTTAAATTAGGTGAATTATTCCTTGGTATGAGAGGAGCAACAATCAATTTTTAAAAGTACAAAATTCCTCGTGCTTCAGATGTTATAGCAAAAAATATGAAAATGTCCAATTTCTTTTTTTCCTCATAACTTTTTTGTCTTAATCATTAGAACAATTTTATTTGTACTTTCCTAGGGCACTTTTTAATGAAGAATGTAACTGTTAATTTAGATTATTTTTAACACCTACCATTTTCGAGATATGACCCCGAACTTCATTTTTTCTTATGGGCCGCGAAGTTGGCTATGGAATAGTTGAATATGCTTTTTTTTCTATTTAAAATGAGATATTACTTGCTACATTTATTTTTATAAATAAGTCACAAAATCAAGAAAAATTGTATTTTACCCAACACTTATCAAGTTATCTATGAAAATAAAAACAAAAAACAACTAATTAAATGTCAAATGACAGTTACCGTTTGTCTGCGCTATCATTTATTAGAATTTTACATCATTGTTTTGTAATTCGATAGTCTTTGTAGTAATTGTTATAATGATGGCAACATTTAAAAATAGCGATTAATTTGACATGTTGAGATGCTACATTCTTTGCCATAAAAACTGTGAAGAAGCTAAGCGAATATAATTAGAGCTATATCCCGAGAAAAGGCAACGAAGGATGCGTAATTACAAAAATTTGGAAATAAATTTAAAAATATATGTTTTTTTCGACAAACCAACCAAAAATCCAAAACAAATCAATAATTAATTAGAATTATTTATTTTACACACTTTCTATTATAAATAATGTGGCATTTCAACATACAAAATTTTTAATTAGTTGTAAATGTGCCCATAAACAAATTTGCTACAAAGACTGTCGAATTACACAACGATACTATAAAATTCTAATAAATGATACAGCAGACAAATGGTAACTGTCATTTGACACATAATTAGTTGTTTTTTGTTTTTATTATTATAGATAGCTTGATAAGTGATAGGTAAAATACGATTTTTCTTGATTTTGTGACTATTTATAAAAATAAACGTAGCAAGTACTATCTCATTTTAAAGAGAAAAAAAAAGCACATTCCACTATTCCATAGCCAACTTCGCGGCCCATAAGGAAAAATGAAGTTAGGGGTAATATCTCGAAAAAGGTAGGTGTTAAAAATAATCTAAATTAACAGTCAAATTCTCCATTAAAAAGTGCCTTAAGAAAGTACAAATAAAATTGTTCTAATGATTAAGACAAAAAAGTTATGAGGAAAAAAAGAAATTGGACATTTTCATATTTTTTGCTATAACATCTGAAGCACGAGGAATTTTGTACTTTTAAAAATTGATTGTGGCTCCTCTCATACCAAGGAATAATTCATCTAATTTAAACAAACCTGTATCTCTTATAATAAGCGAGATACCCATGCTGGAAATGTAATCTGGGACACCCTGTATTATATGAATTCTCAAAATTTCTCGAAAAACAAGAAGTAGTATTTCTCGAGAAATAAAAACTATCAAGAAATTAAAAACGACAGACATAAAAGCCAACTAGAGAATTAAAAGTTGCTTAGAGAAAGCGTTTTTATTTTACAATATCTCTGGAAATAGAGAAAATAAAGCGATATAAGAAACTTTTGTTTTTCTTAATAAATTTTTAACTGAGAAGGTTGTAGTACCTACTTTCATTTTAATTTAACTGCCTTGTCGTAGCTCTTAAGATCGGCGAATCCCCATGTTAGGCCTCGAATTTGGGACACCCTGTGTTACCAATATAATTATATTACTTACAAGATGATTTACCCGGCGTTGCACGGGCGATTACAATTTTAATTACTTTTTTAACTTGAATAAGCCCAATAATTCCATATCATACACAAATGACATACTCTGATCAATCATCTTTTCATTTTCTTATAATTCCATAAAAAATAACTATTTATTGCTTAAAAATTGAATAATAACTCAAATTTATTTTCTTTCGTCTTGTTTCAATTAAAAATGTACTAATAAAAATAATATTTCATGTACATTTATTACTAATTGTATACAAAACAATCTTTACTTGAGAAATACACCGCGCCGTATCGTGTTTTGACCAGGTATTTGCCGACGTAAGATCGAATCCCGTCCAAGTAATTTTTTTTTTTCAAATTGGTAATATGTGCTTGTACTTCAAGTTTGGCGTTAGATTTGCAAGGTCCTAAATAGTAACTGTGCAAAATTTGGTCCCGATCGGTCAACGGACCTAGGATTCTATAGCGAACAAACAAACAAACACACAAACAAGCTCTTTTATATATATAGATTAGTAATTGAATTACTGATAATTTTTTATCTTGAAAACAGATTTATATTTTTAATGTTTTAATACACAATAAAACAGAATAAACCTGTGATTGTTTATTAAACGGTTGTAATGGACAATATTATAATTTTAATTCATCTTTGTTAGACATGAATAGGATAAGCAAAATGAACAATAGTTGGTAGTACAATAAATTATAATGAGCCAACAACTTTGTAAGTAACCATAAATATCCAATTAATAAATTACAATTCACAGTTTCAACTACTGTTTGGCTAAATATTATGAAATATAAAATACCGGCTAAAACCATTAATCATTTCTTTTTATCTGCATTTAGTTCATTGTGTGCACATACCTGTAGCAGAGATATTCATGATATTTTTAGTGCTACACATTTGTGCGCGATTTGAATTCATGCGGTTAGGTATCTCCACATACAAATGATGTATTTTGCTGCGCTATGAAAGTCTCCAGTCGCAGAAAAGATAAGTTTATTGTTGGCGAACACACACTTCATTTCCCTGCGCCGCGCTCTTTATCTCACCGCGGAGTTTATCCATTTCCTTTCGGTCCCACTCCCCACGTTTGCGAGTCTAAGCTCGGGCTGTGTCGAGACAACACTTTGCTATTATATTTGCAATTCGAATGTTCAAAGATGGTTTTCTGCTTCTGTACATTTAACTGACTGAAGTTTTACACAAGTTAAACTGACAATGCCTTAATGCAAATTATCTAGACAATGTTCCATCACATCACGTGTTTATCGCACTTTTGGATGTATGAAGTTACCTACAGCGAGCGATAGATTGTATCTGTAATATTTCATGCCATTTTGTAGAATACCTTTAACAATATAAATATAACAATTAAATTAAAACCTTTTTCTTTCTACCATGAGGTCGTTTAGTAACCTAACCCGACAAGATGGATCAGGGCCACACTGAATGTACCTATGTAAGTAAAAAACTAGTATGCGGTAAATAAAATCCGCACCTTCATATAAAAATTTTTTCTACGACCACTATTGTAAATGACTATTACCGTACAGCCTGCATGAATAGTAAGGTCTTTACGCACGGTAAGCAAAAAGCACAGTTTTATAAATAAATGATCAAAGCAGGCTCACATCGAATCCATCCTGCATGCATAGTAAGTGAGTCCTTACGCACGGTAAGCAAAACACGTCAAACTTGACAGTTAACAGCTTACGTACAAGTGGTTTTACTATAAGCCAAAAAAAGGGTAAAATCGTACCGGGTTTTTCCGCTAAGAAGCCCATGGGCTCGTATTTAATTTTTGCATTTTTAAGGTTCTCATGTCCCTAACTAGAAGCCCATGGGCTTCTTAACGGAAACAGGTTTATTTTGAAACTGTAGTTTTTTCTGGATAGTATACGATTTTCGTTTACTAGACTTTTATTTTTCATTTTTAAGGTGAAATTTCCTGACGAGTAGACGCGCATGCGCAGTTCACAGCTATTGCAATGACATCTCGGGCCGACGATATATGGCACCATGCCCAGAGCGCCGACATACCTACGTTACAAGAAAGCGCGTTGTTATTTGTCCCCAAATAAAGGCCCTTGGGCTTCTATTTGGATAACAAAATCCAAATATAAGCCCAGATGGGCCTATATCTGGGTGGGCCTCTTAACGAAAACCCCCGGTAGGTATTATGTGATCGTAGAAAAAGTATACTACAAAACACGAGTATAGAGCAATTACGCACTTAAGGAAATACGCAACTGTTCCACTCGTGCGTAATATGCTTCTTAAGTCTGTTTTATACTATACTATTTTTTCGTTTAAGAAAATCGTATACGATTTTTAATACAAAAATTTCGTTCAAGAATTTAGCATGGAAAATATGAACCATTTACATTGTACTATTTTTTGGTACGAAAACTTCAATATATTTTGGTTACTTTTTAGTACCTTTTATTATATTTTGTTGGCACCTTGAGTAACCATGTCAAATGTTCAATTTGATCACAGAACAGAAAGCGAATCATTTTCAAATTTGACGTACCTGTATATTTAAAGCTTGTTCCATTCTACATATTTATTCCTACAAAATAAATTGTGAGGGATTATAACGGTAATAAGTACTATAGTATTTAACATCGTTTGATTGTTTCAGTTAACCTAACCTGACCTAACCCACAATTGACATGCGGTCATATACAGTTACAGTAGAATACGCATGCGCCCAAGCTAAAATTGGACGCATTTAGGGCAGGTAGTAATTTCGTACGAATTTTTCGTAAAAGATTTTTAATTTCTGATTGACACCGTACTAGAAAATCGTATACGATTTTCTTAAACGAAAAAATAGTATAGTATAAAACAGACCACTGCTTATTTTTTTAATTGTACCGTGGCACTATCTAAGAAAACTTTTAGGAACTATTAAGTAAGGCATAACAAACAGACTGACAATATTTTTGTCATTCTGGACAATTCTGGATAAGCGTATTCACTCGTGTCCCGTATTTGCTTGTGTTATCGTTCTTTGTTGTAATTGGTTGTCATCATAATATGCAAAGTAAGCAAAAACTTTAATTTTATTACATTTTTTCTTGATATATCCTTAAACTACGAGTCTTGGACTACGTTCCTGTGTATTTACTGTTGTATATTTCATCGACCATTCTAGAGGAATTTGAACTGTACCTAACTTCAACGGATGGGGCAGAATGGACCGGGGCACAACGGACCGAGGTTCCATTCCGCCCCATGTCCGATTTTTCTTTCTTTTTTCTTTTTTAAATATGTTTCTTGTACTGTAACCTTCTGTTGACACTATCTACGATTTAACAGACACTGAATAATGAAAATAATTTTTTTAACTTTTTATGTTTCATTTAATTAATTTTAAGTTTGTTAAGCATATATCGTTAAAAAATCTACTTTATTATTATTACGTTGTTCGAATAATAAGCTTAATTACGTCTACTATGACTACTTTGACTCTTTTTAAGAAATTAAACAATTTTGCAAAGAAGGTTCCGTTCTGCCCCACCCCTGGGGCAGAACGGACCGTTTGCCATTTTTTTTCTTTTTAATTTAAACCTAGTAGTTCACGATTATTTTTAAATTTGTAATTAAATTTAAAAAAAGGAATAAACAGAGAATACAAATACAAATTTTTAGATTTTTCCTACCTTAAATTAATAAATTACAACTCTTTTATATTAAAGGTTCCGTTCCGCCCCGCCTTCCCCTACTATTATCAACTACCAAAAGCATGTTGGTCATAACCTGGTTTATTAACTCCTTAAAATCATAGAAGTAGTGAAAAAATAAGTTACTATAATAATCATTTTGTCACATTTAAAAGTTTAAAGACATTGTTTTGGTAGTAATATAAAAGTTTACTTTAATAAGGTGTTTGTCAGCTATATACTTTTTTACGAAATTCATTATATTAATTTAGAAAAATCAAAAGTAGCGTAAATATAGCGAGAAATAGTCGTAGTTGCAGTGATTTTGTCAACTTTATTCCAACAGCACCCATTTGAAACTAATGCAATTTTTTGGGAAAGTATAGGCTAAATAGAAAGAAAACTTTTTTATTATAAATCATCTGAAATTATTATGATAATAAGATAAGTCTCTTAAATATCTTTGATTAATTAAACAGAAGATGATTGAGCTGCCAAAAACATAAATCTCGTACAGCTAATAAATGTTGGATAATGCAAAAGCGGTAGTACTTAGAATTACACCCAATTTTAAAATGAGTCGTATTTTCATAGCTACTAAACACAAGTCGACGAAAGGGCAATGAATGTTTGTTTTATGACCATCATTCGACCATCCATCATAAACCACCTGTATACGCTCGCCCCCGATATTTATTGCAGCAAAATCCACTTTTGGACATGTTGACTAAAGAGATGATCTATGGTTTGATTTCTGCCACTCACAGTTAAATACTTGACAAATATTGTTAACAGAAGAATTATGTCTCGATAAATCTTGGTAAAATAGTTATCTTACACGAATTACTGTCAATTTCTGTGGCTCATAAATTTTATGAGCGGAACTAGCAGTAGGAACGACTCGGAGTCTTGGGTGCGCAAGATTAGCTGCTGATTTGATTTACCGACTGGCGAACCAGTCGTTAAAACCGAAGTGTTTTTGCCTTTTGTTACGTCCAAGGTGAATTTATTAAGATTTCTTACGTAAATAAACGAAACCTTTTAGTCACTACGCAACAGCGAACAATGACTTGAACGAAGTAAAATACCCGCAACCTGTTACAAATAACAAAAGCCTGAATAATGTGACTAAACACAAAAAACAGCTAATCTAACTAAATTTGGAACGGCGAGGGTTGTTATTTCCCTTGCATTGTGTAACTAATAAACGATTAATTCGAATAAACGTTCAATTTTGACTATAATACGCCAGACCGGTCTGCGCTTTATAAATATAATTAATCTACCGCCGAGGTGTTATACTAATTGAAGTATAAAAGAATCGCTGTGAACTTGGAACTTCTTTGTGTAAGACTAATTTCTGCTAATAGCAAAACTGCCGATAAATAATATTCGATAATGGTTATTACAGCGTATGCATGTGCAGTCTGTGCTGTACAATAACGAAAAATAACTGCGCTAAAAATCGGTAATAAATCAAGTTGGCAGATTCGACCGCACTAGGCTAATAACTATCTAAATAGGACATTTATTGTGTGCCTAGGACTCGTCTTAGTTCTGCAGAGAAACATAAAGCAAAAGCACCCCACGGCAACCGGCGCACTACGGTCAGTTAAGGTCTGCGGTGACAGAAATTTATTGTTTCTGTTAGTTAAGTGGGTAAAGCTTGTATAACGTTTTAAGTGAGTTTGGATGTATTAACACGTATTTATCGTGTAAAAACACTGTTTTAGCAAGTTGTTAACATCGAATTGTAAAGAATATTTTTGTGAGCCTAAAAGTTGTTATAAAATACATTTTTTATTGGAAAGATAGAAAATCTATCGCTTTTTTTTTTGTTTTTATACGAGGGTAAACTTGAACTTATGAAGGAATTTAAAAAAACGGTTAAAATTTTTTTTGTTAATGTTTGTTTATGTTAGGAATAGGATCAGTAATTCAATTTTGTTACTCTATATAAATTTATGAATTTAAGTGTCACAATAATTATTTTAGGATAAAATTGCCTTCCTGGTTCAAACTGACCAACAATGTTAAAAGTCGCTTTTTGAATAACATAAGAATTATGTAAATAGCTACTGATAACACACAAGTACAATATACAGGGTATCCCAGCCAAGACAATTTATTCGATAGCTCTGTTATTAGTAATAATCCTTAAAAAAGTTGTTTGTAATCATTTACTACATAACCTAAATTTATTTTTAACTTTACAGTGTTTTGTTTTTGCGCTCTGATACAAAACATTGTTTTTTTTTTATACGGAACACCCTGTATGTATTGTAATTTTTGGATGTAAAATTAAATTCTCTTTCAAAAATATTAAAGGTTGTTTATGTCTAAAATGAACCGTTTTTGAGTTATAAACGTTTTTTTGAAAATTTTGACAGATGTAGACCTTTATAAAAATATTTATATTTATTAATATAACAGCACCAGAGCAATTTACTCTGGTAATTTATTAGACCATAGTGTCATAGTGATTGTTGACTAGTTAAATTTTTATAATACATACAGGGTGTTCGTTATGCTCGGTCCATTTCGCTAAACTTTAAACGCATGTTAGTCATTTTTTTTAAACGGAACACCCTATATATTTTTACATTTTCTTATAGAAAATTCAATTGTATTTCAAAGTTGTTAAGTATGTTTTATGTCTAAATATAATATTTTTGAAATTATTTCGTTTCTTATTATTATTTGCGAGTATTTTACCTAAAATATCGATAGTAGCCTTTGAAAATTCCAAACAATTTGTATGAACTGTCAACCAGAACAATTAATCGGCACAATTTCTACTATTATGCCACTAAAAATCGATATTTTTTGAGAACGAGATACACAGCATTCTGGTGTTATTTGCTGCCATTTATGCTCTTAAAAAATATGGATTTTTAGTGGCATAATAGTTTAAATTGTGCCGATTAACTGTTCTGGTTGACAGTTCATACAAATTGTTTGGAATTTTCAAAGGCTACTACCGATATTTTAGGTAAAATACTCGCAAATAATCATAAGAAACGAAATAACTTCAAAAATATTATATTTAGACATAAAACATACTTAACAACTTTGAAAGATAATTAAATTTTCTATAAGAAAATGTAAAAATATATATGGTATTCTATTTAAACAAAAAGACTAACATGCGTTTAAAGTTTAGCGAAATAGACCGAGTATAACGAGTATAACCCTGTATGATATTATAAAAATGTAACAAGTCAACAATCACTATGACACTATGGTCTAATAAATTACCAGAGTAAATTGCTCTGGTGTTGTTAGGTTAATAAATATAAATATTTTTATAAACGTCTGCATCTGTCAAAATTTTCAAAAAAAAGTTAATAACTCAAAAACGGTTCATTTTAGACATAAACAACCGATAATATTTTTGAAAGAGAATTTAATTTAACATCCAAAAAATACAAAATATACAGGGTGTTTTGTATAAAAAAAACAATGTTTGGTATCAAAGCGCAAAAACAAAACACTGTGTATAGTTGAAAATAATTTTAGATTATGCAGTAAATGATTGCAAACAATTTTTATATTTAACTTTTTTTATTATTATTACTAATAATAGAGCTATAATAATTCGTCTTGGCTGGGACACACTGTATAATGTTCGATCATACAAGTTCCTGTTTACAAGTTTCGGTATTCCGAAAGAAACAAAACTAGAAGTGGTAAAAAAAGGTAGTAACTCCAACACTTTAATACAAAATTAACACGTGGACACTCTCATACAGAAACAGTAGTAGTGTGAATGCAGCAGAAAGGAAGAACCAAAAAAGATAGAATCAGAAATGAAATACAGAGAACAATTAAAGATGAAAACAATTGAAACAAAAATACAAGATACGCAGCTGGGTTGGTTGGGTCACATTAATAGAATGAAATAAAAAAGATAAGCAAGAAAAGCCTATGAAGCAAGGCCACAAGGAAATAACCAAGGAGGTAGATCAAGAAAAAACTGGCAAGAAGAAGTTAAAAAAGCAGCAATGGATCAAAACATCAAATAGAAAGAGATAAAAAAGTTTGCACAAGACAGAAAAACGTGGAAAAAAGTCAGCACAACTGAACAGTCCTACACCTAACAGTAGAAAGACTTAGGAGTAAATATATAAATAAGTTGTATACCATCGCATGGCAATTTTTATATGTTTCATTTCAAGTTAGTCAACTACGTCCAATTTAAGACAATTTATGTACAAATTATACAATTGGTAACTTTCAATTATTGCTGCTACGAAAAAAGGTAAATATTAAAAAAATGAATATAAAGAAATCAAGATGCTCTCTGTAACCACTTCCTTTATTAAACTTGTCAAGATGATTGTAAGTTTATTTATTTAAAAATTAACAACATTAAGCAAACTATGTGGAGCCTATTGTACCTGATTTATAAGCTTCAAACAGTAAATTACGCATCTTAAGCAAGTGTGTGATACATGCAGCTGCTGTTTTAGATATTGTATAATATCTTCAATATGAAGGTTTTGATATAATGCCATCAATCCAACCGACAAGGGGACAAAGTAGAACAGACAGCTTATTACTTTTCGCGTTGTAGTAAATATTCTGCATAAAATATTGCGGGGTTGTTTTACACTCTCCACTCCTCTGATATTGAAGTGGACTTTGGGGACATCCCAAAGGCATTTCATATGCAGATTGTAATAGGTGTTTTACGTGTCTGAACGCATATCAATCAATCTTGGTAAATAATGATATGAATGAATATTTAATTTTCAATTTTCACGTCTTAACCGTTTCAATGGAATTTACATACATTCATTGTGTAGCCTGTGAGGTTTCTATGAAAATTATTTATGTATTCTTTGACTTAATTATACATATGTTTAAAATATTAGCAATAAATAGTACAAATTATATATTAAAAATGAATATTAAAAATGAATATGTTTGTCGCCACGCAGTTCTGCATTAGTATATGATTTGATGTAAACTATTAAATTTAATAGGTGTGTATTACGTTAGCATCTTGCTATTTTTTTTTCAGAACTGTTTACTATTTATAATATTTTTGTAAAGCACTAAAGTGTTATCAATATAAAACTTAATTTAGCACTGGAATTTAAGCTAATAATATTTAATGCAGGATACAACTTAAAAAGTAGTAAAATAACAATTTATTTTACAGAATTATATTTACTTGTTCTCCTATGAAACATTTTTATTATTTGTTCATAACAAATTATCACAAATACATCTGTTGTGTAAAAAATTGAATAAATTAAACGAATTTTTAGAAAACGAAGGAGACCACTTAAAAATTTTATTATAATTTTACTTGCTCTTAGATTATTGTTATTTTGTTTTATGGTATGCTTTTTCTGTAGGGAATTTTAATTCATCTTAGATTGTTTTAAGACATAAGAGTAAAATAAATATGCGAACCCCTATATTTGCAAAAATTTTAAAAACTTTTTGATTGTTTCATAGACAACTGCGATTTCCATTTAGAAAAAATCAACTTCGTTATTTATCTTACAACCAGAATAATATTTAAGCCTTTGAATATGACTATTTTATTGTTTGTAAGAGAATCTACATCTTTTTTGCAATTTTTTTAATATAAACAATGGCAACAAAATTATGTAAGATTTAAAAATATTTCCATTTTTACCTTTTGATCTGTATCTACTGATTACATTCAAATACATAAAACATCCCTGAGTAGCTTTCTAAAAAAGGAAATTTAGTCGAACTGTTTATATCTTACCGTTTACGAGATTTCCATGGTTTCCCACCTCCCTGTATACAAAATAATTTCACAGTAATAGAAGAATAATAATGACACAACTCTAAAAAGTCCTGAAAACCTTACATGAAATTGTTCACTGATTGCCTATTCAAGGAACATTTTAATAATTATTAAACCCTAATATAAAAATTCTTATAGCAATGGCTACTTCAAATTTCAAGAAAATTTAATTAGAATTAGGTTTTTCCTCTAACCTAAACATATGTATTTTTTGAGTTGTGAAAGTGTAGTTCTGGGCTGGGGTAGGTTATGGATCTCAAAATTATAAGAGTTACGGAGAATGACAGAAAAAAAAAACGTATGTAGAATTTTAAATTGATTTCAAATCTTATTTCGAATTTTAAACAATTTAAACTGATCTGAAAATAAGCGACTAAAAAATAAAGCATTCCATTATTCACTCATACACTTTCGGTATGAAAAATAGAGTACCCTGTACATCTGTAGCGATTCGTAATATTTTTAAAATTTCATAATCATATTTACCACAAAATTTGTTGCTTAAAAGAATAAAAATTAGACATGACGCCCATCAGTAATAAAAGTTAACTTTAGGATAGTCGACCTTTTTTATTAATACGTTCCAGACACTAAGTAGGCTGTGTCACTTTTTTTACGAGGGCTACATGACCAAGGTCTTTGGTTTAACTATGTACACTAATTTTCAGTTTCCAGAAGTGATAATTAAAAACATACAAAAGAAAGATTAAAGATTTTAAAAATTTTCAGTTTATTTCAGGTAGGTACTAGACACAATATTAACATTTTAGATTCTTATTAAGCACAGAAAAACACTTTTCTGTGCTTATTTATTCATCCTACAATCTCTAAACGTTTCCAAAATCCCTACGTTTTTTAGGATGAAACCCTCTGTGTATTGTGATCTTTTGAGTCATACAGTGACATAAATATGCAGTTTCACTATCAACATTTTTAAAATTGTCTAAAGACATGTACAGTTAGTCAAAGTTTGCGAATCAGGCGACACGCAAGGACCTATAGCGACCCAAGAACTTCCTGTCTAGGGTCAGAGTTGAAGAGTTGACCGAACAGGTGACGTCATGTCTCCTAGGAACCGCTTGTTCTGACACAAATTACCTTTTTAACCGGAGGCGGAAGAAGTGACCAGAGGGTCTATCGGCCTGGGCGGTCCAAAGAAGATTGAATGCTCCCAGAGGAATCGTCTGGACTTATATTGAGATTACTAAAGTGAGTTGCACGATCATCGCTCAGAAGGAACGCACCCTAAACGAAACATATTAGAAACAAAAGAAATACCTATATCCTTAAACCAACTCATCATAGTTATTTATGTGAGTAATGCCCTAATACCTCATCTCACAGTCACCTATACGTTTTATCGAATTGTTTAACAAAACGTATGACAGAACTGTAAGTTATAAAAGGAAAAATATTTCTTTGGTTTCCCGTTTATGTAAATGTGGACGATTAAGAAAAATGTATTAAATTTATTTGCGTTTAAACACAAAATAAGTAAATTTAGGTTTTTAAATGGCTTATGTACAATTTGTAAAGTTAATTCTTCATTGATCTCCAAACTGGCTTGATTTAATCTTTAAAATCAAGCGTTTATGGACCCATGTTGATATGGAATATTCGCTTTAAAACAAGTTTTTGTATCGATTGTTACAAGTCCTGCTACAAGAAAATGGACCACCCTGTATAATTACATACTTTATTATGGTATAATATTTTATTGTTTTCTTATTCCAGTAATATTGAGATATAACTCAGTATTTAAAATATATCAAGTAAATGTTTTCTTTTATATTTGTGTTTTATTTTCCCCAAGGTAGACTTTGTTTCAATATTGCCTGAGTGGGGACTTCTCTAACCGTATTAGTATATTTACTTTGGAGATAACAGCCGTCTTTTAACTATCCGGAGATGAGGCAGTGTTACCCACGTTATTATATAGATAGATTAATATTCACAAGCTTTGATGAGGAAGAGCCCAACCCAACATTTCTGTTTACTTATTGTAAGGCGTCAGTTGATTTGGATAAGAGCTATGTTGAGCACTTCGCTCTACCAAGGAAATTAAAAGTTTATATACGCTGCAGCTAAACAGAAAATCTATTTGCTAATAAGGTAATGGAGTTCCAGCCAAACTTTCTTATCGAAGTGTTTCTAGAAGCTCAAATAAATCCGCTTTTTATCAAAATTATTTTAATCAAGTAATAAAATGCAAAATATCGATCTACAAACTGCTTAAAATTCTTTTGAAATAAACGTTATCTTTAAAAAAAGTCCAAGAGCTATAACAGAGCGACAAAAACGATAGTCAGCCTACCATAAGTAACAAGTAAGTATACATAAGTATCCAAGATTTAGATGCTTATATTAATTGCGAAGCTCATTGTGGCTTCTGGAAACTTAACGCTTCGAAAGACATCGGCAATTAGGTGCATAATTTTATAGCTCTAAAGCTGGGGAACTTATGTTTATTTGCACAGCCTCTATGAACTGCTGCGAACCGCAGGACTGCTATGGCTAAACTGTTATACAATACAAAAAGATCCGTAAAGAACATGGGAATATAGGAAACTGTTGGAGAAGAAAAAATGGCTAACTTGGCAAAGTAGAGTGGTTTTAAATGCATTGCTGAAAATGTGCATATCGTGTCATGGAATATTCTATAAAATCTGAAAAACTACAATTTATAGTTTTACTAATTAGGTATTTAGATATTATCAACAACAAAATTTTGAAATTTGGCATTTAAATTACGTTAATTACGTTAAATTACGAATTAAAATTATGTTACTATCCAACTGGAAGCTTTTCGACTGCAAGAACAGCTTCAATAACTTCAGTATTTTACTGAAATTTTGCTCCAAAAATGTTCTTTTAAGGGTTCATACAAATAAAAAACGGAAACAGCAAGATACAGGCTATATGCTGTATGAGGTAAGAAACTCAACTGTAGTTCTGTTATTTCTTAAATTACTTTTGCAGCAGTTTGAGTCCGAGCGTTATCTTGGAGCAAACACACAGAATTTTGACT
The DNA here is from genome assembly GCA_947652605.1 of Elmis aenea. NCBI lineage: Eukaryota > Metazoa > Arthropoda > Insecta > Coleoptera > Elmidae > Elmis > Elmis aenea. The sequence goes on from OX393576.1 coordinate 18,237,619, forward strand.
TTTGTTTGTTTTGTTCTTAATCGTTAACATAACTTTATCCTTTCAAATTGTTGAGTAATAGTTTGCGTGTACAATGTAATGTTCAATAAAAAAAAAATGCTATTTCCATATTAGCTGAAAACATACATTTTGGTTTTGGAGATGAGGTGTGACACCACCACAGCCTCAAACGTTTAGACTCAGGGATAAAATTGTTAACCCAAGTTTACTTAGTTGCCAGGGTGTCAATTTGCCCCATGGCAAGTGGACCCTTTGGACACCTGATGAAGTGGGTCCCCTTTAACATTAGACAGTATGTTTAAAATTTGAGTGAGCTTTAAGGAGCTTGAAAATAAAATAGAAGTTCCAATAAAAAAGGTAGCCTTTTAGTTGTTAGTGGGCCCCCATTGTTTCCTAGCAACCAATATTTTTAGACCTAAACCGCCACTAGTTGTCACAATGAAGTCCAAATATGCATCTGCTTCCTCGTATTGTCGCAGCAAGGAAGAAGCTGCACGCAAACGATTCATCTTGTTCTTTCGTTAACAAACGCAGGATCCATTTGGCGATCACTTTACGATATATTAGGTTTTTTTTTATAATCTCCTCACACCTCCAACACTTATTTATAATATTTCAAAAGTAATTAACTGAAGTTGCACCTCGTTCTTTCTTTAAAGTGCTTAGCCCGTTCAAACGCCCAAATTTTGGAAAGACAGTTATTCTCGTATTGTGCAAATAGTGTCCTAAAAATTTCGGTAGGCCTTACGCCTTCTCGTGCCAAACATTTGATAATCATAAGTTATTCCGCGCTACAATGGACAGAAATTTTAGATTGCAACTGTCAAAATTATTTAAAAAAAAACAATTACTTGTCATGTATGTATATGTAGTCAAAGATCACAGCCTACCTTTACATAATCTGCTTATACTTAGATTCGTACAATTACGAATTAACAGTATTAATCAGTTAGTCTTGGTAATTAAACCCTCAAACATTGGATTTTAAATTTTTTATTACACTACACCTTTGGTTGTATTAATCCCTGTGCATCCTGTATGTAAAATAAAACCATACATAGCGTTAATTACACCGAGTTTACATATATTTCGTAAGTTAAATTATTTAAGCTACTGTTCTGCAAACGAATTAAAATTTTATCACAACATAAGCAATTTATCTTACAATTTATCAGTGCGATTGATCTAAATTAAAGCTGAACGTTCAAATTTAAACACAAATTATACAGTAATATGAGCTAACGTCAAGAAAATTAAACTAAAGTAATTTATTTGGTTAGTGCTATTAAGCTATTTATTTTTTACTCGTTTACATATTTCTTAAATCATTATTTTGTTAAATCTAGACATGATACAAAACATAAATATAATAAAAGTAATCATCATATTTTTATGGCGTGGAAATAATAACATGTATCTAAACATACTAAAAGTTCAGAAATGTGGAAATTTAAACTATTATGAAAAGAATTAGTTGTGTTTTTAGGTTACAGGAACATGAATCTTGATTTAATTTTATAATTGCAGCATTTTTACTGAACCTGAATTATTTAGCATTTGTTATCATGTTGATTTACTTTGGTCAAGTCGTGTTTATATGGAATTAGTGTAGATAATCTGGACTTAATGCAAATATGGAAATTACTATAGATTAATCAACCAAGCAGAATTGAATGTGAATGATTTTTATTACAATGTTCACAAACATACATTTTTTAAATGTTGTTTTTGTACACCTGTGATAATATCTCTTAATTTTATTTTGTATTTAACCTAAGCCAATTTTAACAAGTTTTGGAAAACTCAATTGAAGTACCTACACTAGGTTAGTTTGTATACATTTATTAGATATGAAGCAATAACTTTAACTTTTGATTTAAAACTTATTGATTTGAAACTGCAAATATTTGAAAGTAACCAAAATTAAGAATTTTAATTATAAATGCGCTAGTTTGTATTTTTGTAAAATGCGAATAAAAAATATAGTGTTCCAGCCAAGACTAATTATTCGATAACTTCGTTATTAGAGACGATTTAAAAAAGTTCTAAATTAATGTTGTTTGTGTTTATTAAATACAAAATCTGAAATTATTTGCAACGATAAAGTGTTTTGTTTTTGCGCACCGATACATAACGTTGTTCCTTTAAAGGAAAGTATATTTTGAATTAAACATAACATTTTCTTTTAAATATCCAAAAGAACTTTTGTAACTTTTTTTTTTTGAGGCATTAATATTTATTTCGACAATTTTAAAGGTGCAGGACTCTAAAAATAAATTTAACAACTTAACAATGCTAAAACGAATTCTTTTGTAACTTTAATTGAGAATAGAGTCGTAGTATTATATTTTTTGATTTTTAAATAAATCACATGGTCTTGTATACCGGGTGATTCAGTTTGACTGTCGAACCCCTATAACTTCTTAATTATTGAAAATAACCCCAACAAACCTTATATTTTTGGAAACTGCGACAAATTCTAAATTAAGTGATGTGCATTTGTTATCTCTACGTTCTACGATGACGTAGGTCAAATCCACGATAGGCAACTGTTTTTTTTTAAATTACATAGTATACGTGTTTTTGTTGATTCGGATAGAGAATTTAATTCTGAATCCGACCATGTATTAAAAAAGTATGTATACATCAGAAAATTTAAGAGAAAAAATCAGTTTCCAAAATTTTGCAGGTCGCCCGCTTATAAACTTATTTGACAGAGTTATTAAATCCCGTAAAGACAAATTTTCCACACGGTTTGATTCAGTCAATCGAAAAAAATCGCCTAGATACGATAATAAATAAGGAACTTACTTTAACTTTTTTGCATGAAAAAAATTTAAAACTTTTACATATCATAAAACTAAGGTTTTCTTTATTTTGGCAACACTGCACTCCCTTGAGCTTCTAAAGTTTGGATCCGGAGGATGATTCTGTTATTAATTTAAGATGCATATTGTTAGGTTGCATAAAAAAATCAGACGTTTTAGTGACAAGTGTAAGTTGTCATTACCAGTTTGGGCACATAAAACCCTTGACGAACTGAGCTCGTCATTACGGTAAGCCATTCATCTCTGTAACATTCAAATATGGAATGTTCAAATCTGGAAAATGCAACGTGAGATTCATTCAAATGTTGAATCGTTCAACGCCGGAATCACTCAACGCAGGAATCATTCAACGATGGAACCATGGAACACGGGAATCGTTTATCACTGGAATGCTCAAATCTGGAATACAGAAATTAAGAATTGTTGCTGCCCTTCATAACACAACAGCCAAAGTGTAATATAATGACAGAACACTTCGTTTTATTTGGGCAAAGTTGGAAATTATAATGCTTAGTCGATTTCCAAAATTAAGTAACCTACGAAAAGAAATGCATATTCATTGTTTTGGTATAAGAGGGACGATATGATAATTTCAAAATTCACTCGAGTAGTTTTTCATTCAAAAATAATTTGTAACGTTCCTTGTCACAAGTTTTTTATTGCTTTTCGTAAGTTACTTTAATACGATGCTTTTATCTTCCACTATCTATACAATAGTTAAGACAAAATATAAAACGATGTGTTCTATAACTATATTATACTTTGGCTGCTGTAACATTGAGGGCAGCAAAAATTCTTAATTTCTGGGTTCCAGATTTGAGCGTTCCAGCGATGAACGATTCCCGTGTTGCATGGTTCCATCGTAGTGTGATTCTTGTGTTGAGTGATTCCAGCGTTGAACGATTTAAGATTTGAATGATTCTACCGGAGCGTTTTCCAGATTTGAATATTTCAATGTTCCAACTTTTCATGCGACTCCGTCATTACCATTTAAAGAAATAATACCTAAAATTCATTTAGTGTCCCACTTATTTGGTGCACCCTGTATAAATAAAAACAAACGATAGCTCTACATTATTTTGAGTCATCGGTACATACAACATAGAAGCTTAAAAGCACGTTATGTAATTTTTAACCCGAACGAATTCCAAAATTCTTAACATCCCACTTTTTATAGTGCCGAGAAACCATTTAAAAAAGAATAATGATAATGATTATAAATGTTAGAGCCACCAAACAGCAACACTGCCGCGTAACATCTGTTAGAAGGACCTCTCCAACCGCAGGAGTGGACATTGGCCATTTCAGAAAAATATCGTGTGAGTGGAAAGGGGTAAGTTATACAAGTTGCTGCTAACTACGAGTCCAGCATGCTGAGTAACCGCAACACCCCGTCCTCTGTTTCCGGGTAGACTCGAATAGTGGCAGTAGCGCCTCCACACCGTTATCATAAATAATAAATGCAAAAACGTGGTTTCTATTGTACTTTAAAAATAGCGAAATAACATTAAGGTTATGCACAGTCTGTTGTGCAGTTTGATTAGTCATAACCTGATTTACGAGCTCTAAAACTATTTTGAAAATCAACTGACGATACTTACAATCTATAAATAATGTATGTTATATATTTTTTATTCAAATATTATTTTTAAATGGTAGACATATTTGCAGACAAGACAGAAATCTTAATTTTTTTTGCAGAAACCGACTTCTATTTTCTGTAACTCTATCATACATCTGTTTAACAAAAATTTTCTAATAAAAATGTATAGTTTATTAAATAAAAATATTATTTAAAAATTTTATTAAATATACACAATTTTCGAATTAAAAACGCAAGAAATAACGTATAGGCTCCTATATTGCGTGTTCCTCACTTACACAATGAGTGGCAACTGGCAACCGTGCCATGAAAAGCTAAATAAAAATATATTTTTATCTCTTTTTTTAAGTGCCCGTAATAGTTGGCAGCGTTGGCAGATAATTTTTCAAAATTAAACCAAAAACAAAAAAGGCTAAAATCGTCTATTAATTTCAAAGTTTTTAAATATTTACAAAAAACTGAAATCGTTTAAATTTAAATTTTGATGAAATTCACATTACAATTCGAAAATCGATATATTTTAAATTAAAGTTTGAATCAAATGCCTATGATAAGAAGAATAAAACTTTTTATTAATTCATGATTTCTTACAATTATTTTAATGACGATATGCAGCAAAAAACAAAGAGTGATTTTCAATAAAATTTAAATAATAATCCCACTACCTAATTAAATTAATTTAATTTAAATTTAAACTTTAATAAACATAAAAGTATTCACTAAACAGTTTATCACGTAACTAAAAAAAATTACTTATTTAATTGATTGTGAACTAATTTCTATAGTTTTACAGCTTAGAGCAGCTTTGTTCGTATGATAAGGAAAATAAAATCAATTATAAAAATATCCCACCCACGAAGCAGCGCGAAACTCTAAATAATTCTTGTTTTAGAAATTAAATCGCGTTTTGTTAAAAATAAAATCACTCTTTGATAAATGCAATATTGGAGTTATTTAATTATGTAATAAATATAGGTTTAATTTAAAATCACTTACTAAAGTCTTATATAGAAATGCTGAACTGATTTCAGGACACTAGTCCAGCGTTTTGCAATAGCATTTAGCCACGGAACTCTTTTATAATTTTTATAACAATTTGGAACCCCACAACAATTTTACAATGCTACCGCAATACTATTTACGAAATTTAAAAATTCTTGAAGAATACATGGAAAGATACAATTAATTAAAAATTAATTAACGTAAAATTCATTGATTTTTTATTTTAAGATATCACATAATGAGTTTTAATTTTAATAATCTTTTTAATTTTTTGGTGAAAATGTGCCACTCTTATTAACGCTTCATAGAACACCAGAGTATCCCGGAAGATCATTTAGAAAACGCTGCTTTAGTCTCTTTGTCAGTAGCACTGTTATTTATTTATTTTGGCAAAGAGACGAGAGTTTCAAAATTAGTTCAGCATTTCTACATAAGACTTTTTTAAGCAATTTTTAATTAACTTGATTCATATTACATAAATGAGTAACTTAAATAATGTAAACGTTTATTTAAAAAAAAAAAGATTAACTTTTGATCATCATATATGATCTATTATGCAATGTAAACTTTTTACACAAAACATTTATCGTGGATGCTTAATTTTCAACAAGTTTTATATGCTTACCCCCTCTTATTACGAGCCGTCCATGGTGGTCAAAGCATGTCCAACACATGCAGCAAGTACAGGAATATTAATGTCTTGGAGCACCGCGTTCTTACCGCCCTTCCACAAGCTCTGACCAGGACATACATCATGCATTCACCCTCCTAGGTTCTAACTTATACCGCCTGATTTTATTGCTTAACCAAATATAAATTAAATTAACTACTGCTTCAGTAGGCAATTAAGAATTGAGGGAGTTTAGTGCAGCGATATAAAAGAGATTTAAAAGTGACTCGCATTTTTCGGTCCGGAAAACAAACTTTTGTCATTTTTTAAACCAATCGAAAAATTAATTTCAAGGTTCAATAATAATAAAAACAAAGCCAGTGTCATTCATTACTTGAATAACATAAAAATGTTTGTTACACCTAGGCAAAAGGTTAAAAGTACAGGGTGTGCACACTTACAGTATCTCGCTAACTATCGGAGATAGAAACAAAATAGCTTCAATATTGAGAACAAAATAAGGAGACATAAGAAAAAAAAATAGCTATACATTTTTTTATAAAAACAGTGGAACTTCTACATTCTTCAACCCCCTATATTCGTCAAATCCAATATTCGTTACATGTTTTTGGCAGAAAAATGCTACAAGATTTTTCCAAAAGTCCAAATAATCGTCATAAAATTTTAAACTTCATACAACGACAGACTTCACTGAACAAGTTTCATTGTTAAATCGAGGGCTAGTGTATAGTCAGGAAAGAAACAAAAAAAATCGCTCACAAAAATTTGAGTTACCTAATATTTTAATCAAAATTTAATTAAAGGTGACGTTTCTTTCAAAGAATAATTTCTTACCTTTTCTTCAGCTTCTCCCATCATCGCTCCTCTGTAAATGTCAAGTTATAAATTAATTTTTATTTATTTATGTATCTGATCTGGAGCGCGAAACAAATTATAGGTATCAATTTTAGTTAATTTCTATGAACAATTTTGGTTCTATATTGGTCCGATTTAGTACCTATTTGTCTGTTTTCAGGAATGGATTATTGACGAATATAGAAATTCCACTGTACTATTTTGAAAAAATCTATTACATCAGCAATCCTTTACTTACATCTAGACAATCAAGTAACAAAAATTACATTTTTAAGCAAAAAATCACAAACTTTTTGCTAGTTAGTTTTGAAAACATCTATAGGGGTCCTTAACCCACGGCCCACCGGCCAAATCTAGCCCTCAAACGCTTTGTTAAAGTATAATAATTTTTAAATAGCTACGTATGTGCGAAACGACAATTTTTCCTTTTGCTAGGAAAACAGATTGTATAAGCTTGCCCGTGTGACAAGTAATTGTATGAAAAACGTAAAATTGAATAATTGCACAAATTAGCATACTATTCAATCTATTTTAAAACCAATGTACAGGGTGTCCCAGCCAAGACGAATTATTCGATAGCTCTGTTATTAGTGATAATATTAAAAACAGTTAAATATAAAAGTTGTTTTTAATCATTTACTGCATAACCTAAAGTTATTTTCAACCATACACAGTGTTTTGTTTTTGCGCTCTGATACTAAACATTGTTTTTTTATACGGAACACCCTGTATATTTTGTAATTGTTTGATGTAAAATTAAATTCTCTTTCAAAAATATTATAGGTTGTTTATGTCTAAAATTAACCGTTTTTGAGTTATTAACGTTTTTTTGAAAATTTTGACAGATGCAGACCTTTATAAAAATATTTATATTTATTAACATAAAAATACCAGAGCAATTTACTCTGGTAATTTATTAGACAATAGTGTCATAGTGATTGTTGACTAGTTACATTTTTAAAATAATATACAGGGTGTTCGCTATACTCGGTCCATTTCGCTAAACTTGAAACGCATATAAATCTTTTTTTTTTTAATGGAACACCCTATATATTTTTACATTTTCTTATAGAAAATTTAATTATCTGTCAAAGTTGTTAAGCATGTTTTATGTCTAAATATAATATTTTTGAAGTTATTTCGTTTCTTATGATTATTTGCTAGTATTTTACCTAAAATATCGGTAGTAGCGTTTGAAAATTCAAAACAATTTGTATGAACTGTCAACCAGAACAGTTAATCGGCACAATTTCTACTATTATGCCATTAAAAATGCATATTTTTTAAGAGCTGTAGATACACAGCATTAATGGCAGCAAATAACACCAGAATGCTGTGTATCTACAGTTCTTAAAAAATATAGATTTTTAGTGGCATAATAGTGGAAATTGTGCCGATTAATTATTCTGGTTGACAGTTCAAACAAATTGTTTTGAATTTTCAAAGACTACTACCGATATTTTAGGTAAAATACTCGCAAATAATCATAAGAAACAAAATAACTTCAAAAATATTATATTTAGGCATAAAACATGCTCAACAATTTTGAAAGATAATTAAATTTTCTACGAGAAAATGTAAAAATATATAGGGTGTTCCATTTAAAAAAACAGATTTATATGCGTTTCAAGTTTAGCGAAATGGACCGAGTATAACGAACACCCTGTATAATATTTTAAAAATGTAACTAGTCAACAATCACTATGACACTATTGTCTAATGAATTACCAGAGTAAATTGCTCTGGTGTTCTTATGTTAATAAATATAAATATTTTTATAAAGATCTGCATCTGTCAAAATTTTCAAAAAAACGTTAATAACTTAAAAACGGTTCATTTTAGATATAAACAACCTATAATATTTTTGAAAGAGAATTTAATTTTACATCCAAAAATTACAAAATATACAGGGTGTTCCGTATAAAAAAACAATGTTTGGTATCAGAGCGCAAAAACAAAACACTGTGTATAGTTGAAAATAATTTTAGGTTATGTAGTAAATGATTGCAAACAACTTTTATATTTAACGTTATTTAATATTATTACTAATAACAGAGCTATCGAATAATTCGTCTTGGGTGGGACACCTTGTATATTACATTTTATCGTTCATCTTCATCACATGAGCATAAGGCAAAGTTCTAATTTACTGTACTGTAGTTATTTCTGCAGTAAATATAAAAAAATGATTTTATCACGGTACGCTTAGAATTAATTTGCAATGAATTCAATCAAAATGTATTGATTGGTTGTATAACAGCCATGAAAGGTGGTTTAGTGAATTAGTTAATTATAAAAGTATAAATACAGTACTTTACCCGGCCCGTCAAGCATTACAATAGTCAAATGTGTCCCTCTTCAACACAATTTGAGATTACGTGTTCTGTATTATACAAAACAATTTGCATTTAATTGTATTTAAATAGTTTTATTCAATAATAAATGACTTAAATTTTACATCAAACGCAAAATGGTTTTGTAATTATATCAAATCAACTATGATAAACATTTGCAACACAAATGAAAATGTAATAAGTACTTTTTTATTTATGTAAACAAACTTGAAAATTTCCTGTATCTTTTTTTAAACAATTAAAATTGCTGAAATTTTGAGTTATTTTATTGTTTTCCGAAAACTTTAAAATGTCATCTATTTTGTTAAATTCGTGTGCAAGAGAACACGTACTTTTTATTTTGTAAAGTTGATAATGAAATCAAAATTTAAAAACAGTTTATAACTTTGAAACATTATCACAGCCTTTTTGTGTTATTTACATAAAGACACTTAATTATTTAATACTTAAACAAGCTGATTTATATTATATAAATTAGGTTGAAGAATTCATTACTTCATCAATATCGCTCAACGATTAAAATGACATCAAATTTAAACAATGTTTGTAAATACATGAAAGGACTTTGAAGATCCGGAAAACGATCATTAGCTCATCTCAAAATTGCCCACACTCTTTGAGGCAACACAGACCTTGGCGTCTAGCCGATATTTTTCTTTCTGACATACTTTTACACTGCGTCAATCCACCTACCTGGTATCCCTCAAATTAATTTAAGCGTTGTAGTTTCTATCTTTGTTTTTCTTTAAAATTGACGCAAGAGAAATCAACTATGCATTTGTGTGGCATAAAATTTTATTTTTGAACATCTATCGATCACTTGAGATAAGAATACGCCCACGTTTGAAAAATATTCTTCAATAATAGTCAATTAACAAAACCTTCAGTGTTTCAGACTAGTAATTATAACATGGGAGATTCAATTTAACAAATGAAATTTGTTCCATCCGCCGAACAATTTATTTATGTTACACAACGTTACACAACGCTGTAAGGCACATAATTTAATTGTCAGCTGAATCGGTTGGTCTTAAGATTGGAGTTCATGTCAAAATATAAAATTTTTTTAGTACGCATACTAAAGTGATTAAAAATTCATAAATCAAATGTTTAGTAGAAGATGGTTAATAATTTTATACACATTTGTCCATGAAAATCTTAAATAAAGAATGCAAATAGATATTTTTTAAGATTGTAATCGAAGAATAATTTTTAAAAAAATTGTTTATTTTGGAGTCTCATAGAGATTACCAGTGCCATAATTTGTTTCTTTACAAATTACTCCAAAAATCCTATTTTAGTTAAAAAAAACTTAAGAAATCTGGTGTAATATTATATTGTTGATTTTGACTTTAAGTCGAATCAGATTGTAAATGTTATATTTTCGGTGATGTAAACATTTTGATATTTTCGATTTCAGTTTTTTGTTGAATTGTGATTTGAAAATTCAAAATATTGAAAATATTCCTATCTTAAAAAATAAAGAAAATTCAGGACCAAGGAGGATTAAATGGAACGCACTGCATATAGGTACTTTCTGTCCCGAAATTTTCTAGAGTGGTGTCGGTAAAAATAGAAACAGTAAAAACAAAATTACTTTTATTTATCTTCATTCCAAAAACATTCCTTCTGCTTCGATACAACAGTTATAAAAAATTTTAACACATTTTTGGTATTTCTTTTGAAATCGCTTCCAAAATCTCAGTTGAAGACCTTTCTATGTCTAGATTTGTATCAAAACTGTTTCTTAACAACTTTAATTTTATTTTGGGGAATACCCATCAGTCGCAGAGAGCCAAATTAGGCAAATACATAAGGTGGTTAAAGACTACAATGTATTGTTTGGCCAAAAAATCGCGAATGAGTTTGAACTTGCGTGACAGCGCGTTATCGTGAAGTAGCGACCAACTTCCTTTCGCATGGTACTACTGAGGACAAACCTGGTGAATCCTTTTCAACAAAAGCTGCAGAACACTTAAATAATAATCTTCGTTTACCGTCTAGCACTCTGGAACTAATTAATTGTGTGCTTCGCGCACTTTTTCGATTTTTTCACTGATGGAGTCATTTTTGGCCGAAAATAATAATGCCAACAGCACTTTTAAAGTTTGGATCAAAGTGAACTCATCTTCCTGCTAGATATAATAGCACTTATTTATCTCCTATTTCATAAGTTTGTTGTGTTCTAAATTTTAAAAAGTGCTGTTAGCATTATTATTCGAAATATAACAGTGTTTTAAAATTAGTTTACACGTTGGGGCGTCACAAAGATTTTTATTTAAAAAGGCCTATATCTTAAACCGTTGGGGATATCAGAGTTCTGTTTGTTGCAAAAACTTCGTTAATATTTTGTTACAATTTCGTCTTAATAAAGTATTGGCCTATTTATAAAAATAAAAAACGTGCTTTCATGTGACATTTTACGTTGCAAGCGCTTTCCAAAATTTGCCAGGTCGCGCTTTAAACTTATTTGACAGTTATTTAACCTCTTAAAGAACGATTTTTGATACAGTGCGATTCGGCCAATCAAAGCGAAAAATGTAAAAAAAAGTCGCCAGAATACTATGATAAATAAGCAAGTTATTATATTTTACCCATAAAAAATAGTGGAAATACGCACTCGCCGCTACGCGGCTCCGTGCGCAACTTTTCCACTCGTGCGTAATTGCTATATAACTCGTTTATGTAGCTTACTTTTTCTACGATCACATACCTAATACCTACGATTTTAACGGCTTTTTGGCTAATATACACATGTAGGTACATTGTCTTGTCAATTTTGACGTAAGCCTACTTTGACACTTCTTGACAAGTGTGCGTTTTGCTTACCGTGTGTTATAGGTAACTCACTTACTAGACATGCAGGAAGTGTTTGACGTGAGTCTACTTCGATCATTTCTTTAAAACTGTGCTTTTTGCTTACCGTGCCTAAGCATCCACTTACTATGCATGTAGGCTGTACGGTAAGTCATTTACATTAGTGGTCGTAGAACAAATCCATATAAAACTATAATGCCCGGTTTCTCCGACACATCTCAAGATCGAACTTATATAAGCCCGCCTTATATTTAAGACCGTCTCAAGATACCAATGCGTTGCACAGAAAACATATTCCGGAATCTGTTAGACATCTCAGCTAAGTTAGAACTCGGTTTGGCAACGTTGCAAGAAGTCGGCACATTTTAGCGGCAGCTTGAAATGGCTAATTTTCATTGGCCATTTACATCACAGCTGTTAAAACGGCTCCCTGTGACATCTTGTTGTTGCTATCAGCTGTTAGTCACATATAAAGTTACAGTTCGGCGTTTATTATTTTATTTTGTGTTGAAATGGCGGAAAAAAAAGAATAAATTATACCATGGAGGAAAAACAATTATTAGTTAGCTTGGTGGAAGAAAATAAATAAATAGATTATGTATACAGGGAGTTTGAAATTCGAGTTTAAGCATGGGGTTCTCGCTTATTATAATAGCTAGAGTATATGTTTAAATTTGGCAAAGTTGCTAAATTTGGTGCTCATTAATAATCCAAAGAGAAATTGAAAATATCTCAAACGGTGTCCGAGAAAATTAGGAAAAACTGGAAAATACGATTTTTGAAAATCGTCTATAACTCCTTTGGAGTATGAAATATTTCAAATGTATAAAAACATTGCCGAAGCAACTTTTTAAGCCGAATCGGATGGTAGTCACAAATTTTTCTTAGATCGATTCGTTTTTGTTTTATGACAACCAACTTTGTTTTTGCTTATGGGCGCAAGTTTTGCTATTTACATTATCAAATAGCATTTATTTTTCTAAATCCATTGATGTATCACACATGGTATTTTACTTTTTCTTTTATTGTCAAATTTAAAAAAATTCGTTTTAAACAATAACCATTATAAATCAGGTTGGCCGGTCATTGTAGTTTATGTTGTTTCCATGACTACCAATCAACAAACTAAAAGTCTGTTACTTGTCACATTAATAAATTCGTAAAAATGAACTTTAATAACGAAGAAAAACGCGATATGCTGCCCATCAGAAAAAACAAAGTTGGTTGTCTAAAACAAAAACGAATCGACCTAGGAAAAATTTGTGACCACCATCCGATTCGGCTTAAAAAGTTGCTTCGGCAACTTTTTTACACATTTAAAATATTTCAAACTCCAAAGGAGTTATAAACAATTTTTAAAAATCGTATTTTCCAATTTTTCCTAATTTTCTCGGATACTGTTTGAGATATTTCCAATTTCTCTTTGGATTATTAATAAGCACCAAATTTAGCAACTTTGCCAATTTTAAACCTATACTCTAGCTATTATAATACGCGAGATCCCCATGCTTAAACTCGAATTTCAAACACCCTGTATACACCAATTGAGGCTCAATTTGATCTAAGATCACAATAACTGTCTCTTTTGTGAGGCGAAAACGCATAAAAAAACGATCGTATTCGAAATCCGTAAATGGATTTGCGCGAACAAATCGCCTTCGAGGAATTACAGGGTCGTACAAGTCATCATCTGCATCATCTATCATATTTATAAAGTCAATGTCCATATTTAAACTTAAACCACAATTTAAACAAACACTTAACTACAAACAAAGCAAATACAAGATACTTTTAGGTTATGTACTCCAGCTCAAGTTCTAGTAAACAGCGACTCAAGCTCAGCTCAAGTCGAATATGTTCTTAAAATTGCTTGGTGCAACACTTTATACCGTTAAGGCGAACTTAAGATTCAGCTAGATCTTAAGATGTGTCGGAGAAACCGGGCATAAGAAACCAGATTACCGCTATAAGTTTTCTCAAAGGAAGGGAAATGGTAACCAAATTGAAAACGCAAGTAAAGAATTGTACGTAGTTTTTGATTCTGAACAACTTTTATCTTAAATAATAAGGGGAGCCAAAATTTGCAAACTATTTAATTTTCCATGTTAAAGTCCTATGCAGTCAACACCCTGTATGTATTAATAAAGATTTTTTTTTTAATGAACCAATTGACAAGGGGTACATGGGTCTTCACAATGAGGCCAAGAGTTACATTGACTGAAAGAGGTTCAAAACCGCTGCTCTACATCATTTGAAAACAAAAAGAAGTACAATTTTTTTAAACATGCACATGGGTAGCGGAAGCCATTTTTTTAAATTAATTGTGAAAAGAGAACAAATCTGTAAGTTGACAAGGCGAAGTTAGTAAACTAGTAACTCGGAGATATTTCGAGTTTATAGAAATATTTTGTTTCGTAGGCAGTTTTAACGAAGCAACTTTAAAAGCCATGGAACATTTTAATTAAGCATTCAGGGGAGAAGGACGTTCAGCTAGTCCGCAAGACTTGAAGTTGGTGCTCTTTATACTTCATTGTGGCCAGATGGTGTGGTGGTGCGGCCAACTTCTTAGAAGACATTAGCATACTAGATGAGGTCTCAAGCCCAACTTTTTAATACGACATGTGCTATATTGCTAAATTCTGAGGATGTGAACAAACGAAAGGTTACAATACTATCACAAGAGTGACGAACCATAAGTGGTTTTTATAATAATTTAGTATTTTAATCATTATTGTTAGATATTTGCGTGTCACATGTTGCGCGAGTATCAGTATTTAACTTTAATTTGTGTTTTAACACGAGAAGGTTGTACGGAAATCAAATAAAGTATGAAAAATATGCATTGGTGCGACAGATGGCATGGAATTGCAAGGGGTAGGCGCCAACTCTGACTGCAACGCGAATGTTTTTATTAGCTCTAATCCTGTGATTGATTGTATTCATGGTGCTTCACTTCGGGCTTTCATTATTAAAGGTAATTTATATTTTGATGCACGCGGTTTAGACTGTTTTATTTAATAAAGGCGATACCCCGTGAAAGTATCATCACTTATTTTTCCCTAACGCAATATAAAATTACTCTTAATTATAAATTTGATGCATATAATTATTAAAATATTTTAATAAGCAAAATGCTCTTGTGCAAAGATGCTCAATACTAATACCAATTAATCTTTTAAGTTTCACTTTTTTTAAAGAAAAACATGCTTATTTTTTATTTAGGTATCTAAAGTTGTTTTTGATACGTCATAAAAAACGATCAAAGTCATTACATTTAACGTATTTTACAAAAGCCAGAAGAATTAACAAAACCCAACACTTTTCGTATTTTCTGCTATACTTTTTTGTTACTGCCAATCAGATCTGGGCAATGCTTGAATGCTTACAACTTGCAATAATTTTTTAAGCACTTTTAATGCTTCGAGCACAATGCTTGGAGCACTTTCCAAAACAGATGCTCGATGCTTAGAGCACCAAGCACTTTCATGAACACTTGGTACTTATTAAGCACTTTAGAAAGACAGTGCTTAATAATAAGGTGACCAACCGTCCTCCTTTAGGAAGGACAGTCCTTCTTTTGTAAATTTTGTCCTCCCTCGAAAAGTGTCCTCCTACATGTCCTCCTTTTCGATAGATTGACAAAAAATATTCATTCAGTGAAAAAATACTCATTTAAATAATAATTAATAGGCATATAAGCATATTTATTATTTACATGTTACAAATGTCTTTATTATGCGCATTTTTCATATTATAAGTGTATTATTGTTGCAGTGAATAAAATGTTTCTTTTATTTCCGATATATTTTTCTTCAATTTATTTGTGTCCTCCTTTTCATTGTCAAAAAGTTGGTCACCTTATTAATAAGCATTTTTTAAATTTATATATGCTTACTGCATAGTATTTAATCCTTAACATGTATGCTACAACACTGTCTAAATTTTAAATTTCTCTTAAGCATTTCCAAAATGCTCAATGCTGGCTGCTTAATTTGTTTAAGCACTTTGGTCAGTGCTTGATGCTTTTAAGCATTTTTAAAAACCAAAGTACTTACTGCTTAATTAGATCAAGCACTTACACAAGTGCTTGAATGCTCGGTGCTTCAAGCACTTAGGGTCGGTGCTTTGCCCAGCTCTGCTGCCAATGTTGTAAAATGATGAATTTGACGTTTTTTAATACTAAACCAGTCTAGAACAGTTTTTTACGATATGCTAAGAAATTGACATCTTACAAGTTACAACAATTAAAAACAGTCGCTAACCTTTTGTATTACTTTTACAGGGTGTTTCTGAACGATGCAGCATAATTTCTACTGGTGAATCTACATAAAAAAATAGGACGATTTAGCCCATCATGCCTTATGGAAAGTTGCATCGTTTCTAAGTTACAGCCCCATGAAGAGGAGATGAAAAATTGTTTTTTTAATGATAAATCAAGAACGCTTTGACCTACAACATTTATATTTGGCACGTATTTTACAATAGGCAAGCATGTTCTTATGCATAAGTTTGAATAAAATCCCACAATAGGGCGCGCTACAATCGATAATAGCAGATAAATAACCTGCTGTATTTTTTTTGTCGATCGTAATTTTAATTTTTTATTGTAACAGTCGGATAGGTAGGTCTAAAATGTACATTTTTAGTAACCTAAAGTTTTTTGATAGGAACCATCGTTTTGGAGAAAAACTCGATATTATTAAAATATAACTCTGATATTTATTGAAAGTATTTAACAAAAACTAGTTTTCTGTGAATTAACACTTGAACTACCAAGACGCTATGACAGTTGCCTATTAGCTGATTCTTGAAGATTACATCAAATATCTCCTCACTTTGGAGTTCCGCAAAAAAATGCTACCACCATTAGAATCATCTCTTCCAGTTCTACAATATATGGCATTTTTATTATTATAGGACAGGAAAAGCGTTCGGAAGTATAGCTTATTTTTCATCATTATTGGAACACTATTGTTTGCGTTGATGGTGTAAACAAATTTAATCTTGATTTGCTTATGCCATTTTAACATCAACTTTTTTATTTTAAATACGGGTTGTGTCACTATTTAAAAATAATTCTTGTTTTATTGATGTATGGGTTGTTGTCTATCTTTAAAAATAAGTGAGGAATTACAATATTATTGTTTTTATTAAGTTTAATCAAAGTGGCCACTGAAAAAATTACTTAAAAAGGCTAACAGTACTAAATTAAACAAAAAAAAAAAATTAAACTTGGATAATGTAAGATATCTTTTGAACAACATATTTACCAAAGATGTAGTCTGTAAAATGCCTTATCCGCAATAGGCATCGGTTTTGCTCTACGACGTTTCGTTAAAAAGACACGGCGTTTTTTAAAATGCACATAACTTATTTATATGCAATTTTACAATTTTTTGTTAAATTTGTTCGTTAGCTTAAAAAAAAAGATTAGGGGTGGTTTATTAAAGAATTTCATACTTCATAGAAACCCTTAAAAATTATAACGATATACATATGTTCCGATGCTATAGCAATTTTAAATACAAAACATTATTTCTCGGAATATTTTTTTTATACACTCTGTTGCTTATTTTCAGCTTTTCCGGGAAATCTGTTAGATTTTCCGAAAATTTCACTTGGCCAAAGTTGTAGCCTACAAAATTTGTTACACGGAATGGGTCGTCCGTTTTTTGGTACAACTTTTCGTTTTAAAGATACAGCCGTTGCAAAGTCTAAGAAACAAATAAAGTTTTTAAATTTTTAACATTTTTCTGTACACAGTGCTTTGTAACTTTTAACCCATTGCCTGTAGACCAAAAATTATTCCAACCAATTTTGTAGAGAAATTCATGCCCTATTAAAACGCTTAAAGGTATTTTACGATAAAATTGATATTTTCGGCGACAGAGCCTTTTAAATGCAGAAGTGTAAAAAAATCAAGTAAGTATTGATATCTGCTTAGCATTTGATTTTAGGAAAAACTTTTACTGGAAATTTTTTCTTAGGTCCTCTGTTACCACTTAAAATATTTACACTAATAACGGGGTCACCCTGTATCTTTTTATTTGATGAATTGTCCTTAAAAAGGATTATCTTTATTTATCAATTGAATTAAACTGTATTTTTAAAATTGACCGTTTTAAGGACATTTCATCAAATAAAAAGGAATATGCTTGGGAAAACATTCTTATCAATCAAGTGTAGATCTCAAATTTTTATTGCCCATAGAGAAAGAGCTACACTTTAAACTCATCTTATAACTTAAATAGTTAAATAAATAGTAACAGTAGGTAAGTAAAAAACCATAAATTATTATGAAATGTGAAAAAAATAATTTTGTGTTTAACTAGTAGGTACAGATGGCCTGTTTAGGTTATGGTTTTTTTTTTCAATGCCCACTTTGATTAAACTTTATAAACACAATAATATTGTACTAATTGATTTAATTTTAAAGATAGATCAATAAAACGAACAAAAAACCTTTTTAATGGTGTCACAGCTAACTACAACCCGTATTTAAAATAAAATTGATGTTAAAATCACAAAAACAAATTAAGACATGTAAAATTTATGAATTAAATCTACGCAAAAGTGTCGCAAGAATATTAAAAAAAAATTTGAGTATGATTTTAAATAACCAAAATGAAAATGTTTTTGTTTTTATGAATAGCGCAAAAACTTTCATTCTTTTCAAGAAGATTTTTTATTGAAAATTTGTTTTTTAATCGTAGATCATCTTAACCCATTTAACAAATTCTATATCTCTTAACGTTTACGAGATTCCCATTCTGTATAACATCATATTCAGCTGTTTTATATATAGCAATCTTTTTTTTTTATGGAGCAAATAATTTGTTCTCCAATTTAAATAAATAAACAGTTGGACAGTGAAACAGAATGTGGAGCACTAGAATGTAACGTGTCTAGTTTGTTACGATTTAAGTATACTTTACAATCTTTTACAAAATGATAATAGACAAGACATTAAACAGTTAGATTATTAGAATGGTACAGGGATAGTTAGTTACCTTTCCTTGTTGAATTCTTAGCGGTAAAGGTCACACCCTAATATCACTTAGGGACAAATAATCCATCATAAATGTCCTCACAGTGCAAAGAGTGACTCCGCTTATACACGCGTTATAACATATGCAACACATACAAGATTTATTGTAGCATTGTACTTCGTATTTTTTCGACTAACGAATATGACATTTGATTAAAAATGTCCATGATCGATTGTGAGAAACGCATACTGCGATCAACCGTATTTTTAAGAATAACAGAAATCTGTTACACTTGCTGGAACGTGGATTGTCTTGCATTTAAACGTTACATTGTTGAAAGAATGATCAAGAACGACTGACTGTACTAATGCTTCTGCCATCATCAACTGCTAATTTAGAAAACCCTTTTAAACGAATTATCCTCCCGCTTCACTAATGTTCTTTTCTGTTGATAGTAAAACTAACATATTAAGCTTATGACCAAACTTGTAACCGCGAAAATGTTTTCATTCAAAAATACCGCTTTTTATATACTGGCCTTGTCTTAAAGTTTAACAAAACAATTCAATTAAAAAGCAAGTTTACCATACAATTTTTAATTATGGATTAGTTACATATTACCTACATATGTAACAGTAAAGTCCCGAAAATTGGCAAATCTTAGGTTTAACCGGTAAATCCTAGTATTATTAACCAAAGTGAAGTGACAACGGTCCTAATAAAGCTTGAAAACGCTTAACTTTTAGGCTTATTTAAAAAAAGCTTTAACCAAGTTTAGCCTGACCCTTATTCATTTGGTCAGTAATAGAAAGACGGGTTAAGGATTGCTTAGCTTTTTTTAATAAAGTTCATTTTTGTGCGATCGTACTAGTAACAGCTGTTTGACGGACGCGTTAGCAACCATAAAGTACTGCATTACCGGCCCTATCCTTAGCAACGGCCGTGAAAGTTACTTTTCAGGCCGTTACCCTTAGCAACGGCCGAAAAAGTAACTTTTACGGCCGTTGCTAAGGAGAGGGCCGGTAATGCAGTACATACGCCGTCATCTGTCAGTGACAGAATGTCACGTAGTTTCTAACCTATAATTTTGAAAATTACTAAACATTTAAATTGTTTTTAATTCGATCGCACAAAAAATGTAATATGCACCTCGGCCAAAACGTACTTTTTCGGCCTTGCCTGTTTGCTGGCCGAAAAAGTTACACTTTTTGGCCTTGATACATAAATAACTATTCTTATAACCAATTCTTAAAAATTTTGTATTGTTATAAATCGCTTAACAGTAATAACTGAAGTTATAATATTAGAACACATTTAAACTGTTCGAAAACGACGAACGTTCCAAAACAAACAACCAATACTAACTCTATTTCAACAGCTTTTAAATAAAACTATTTTCCTCATTGCCAAATAGTTTTGAATATTTTTACTTTTTAAATGCCTATAAAATTCAGTATACAGTATAATCACTACTCAAAAGTGTGCAAAATAAAACTTAATATAAAATTACATTTAAATTATTAAGTGAACCTAGCAATGTGAAGCAATAATAACATTTTTTATGTTTTTCAACCTCAGCTGTTACAATCAAGAATTTATTTAATTTGTTTTAATAAGATTATTACGTAGTGAATTAAAACAATTTTTATTACTATTAGATACTGTATAGCATATATTTACTATTCGAATCACTTTTATGGTATGTTACTATTCTCTACTGCATTAATAAATTTTCAATGCGACGGATTATTCCAACTTTTATGTTGCAGTAAACGTTTGACTGCAGAAACAGACGTTGCGTATAATGTTACTAATAGTCGTGAAAGCTATAAACACAAATTTCAGTGTGTTCTTTACAGCATAGTCTTATATTGTTTTATCATCTATAGTTTGTACGTTTTAAAATTTATTCGCTATAACAATAAGACAATCTTCTTTTAATAGTGATTCATTATTTTTTTTAATTTTATACGAAAGAGGATTTAAAACAAAATGAAATGACTTCATTAACTAAGATTTTAAAGAGAACCAAAACGCCGATAAGCCATTTTATTTAAGCAATAGTTTTTTGCTTCTCGAATCCCTATTTATGTTTCCAAATTTTTTAGATCATCGCAAAATCCTTAAACGTACGGCTCTTAAAACACATCAATTTTTATTTTATATATAAAAATTAAAAACTGATGGAAAATATTAACGAATTACACAATAGTTACATTTCTTTTAAAAGTCAGGTGAGTATCATAAAAATTGACAGAAGTTCACCAAACGAGTTTCGTCATTTTTGTGGTCATTAATATTTTACAAAAAAGTATTTCTTGTAGACTTTAATATACATAGACTACCTTACAAAATAAGTATTATTATATATTACCGTTTTTCTGTAATTTTGGATTAATGTAAAAATGTTAACGCCGTTTATATTACTGGTTATTTGAAATTTTAACTAAACCGACACGATTTATGATATACTACTTCAGGGCTGTATCAATAATACTAATTTCAGAAATGTACTGTTACAAAGTCTGACGCATACACACACACTTACGGATGTCATCGCGAAAATAGTCGAAACGTGTTCAGGGGAATTCAAAATGTGTAATCCGGTGAAATCTTGAATAGAAAAACTTTCCCGATTATTACAATAGTTTTTCATACTATTTATGGCAAAAAAATATTATAAAACGAAAACAAAACAGAGTAGGGCCTCTTTTTAGGCTTATCTTTTTAATACGGTTTTAAAGTTAGGCGGTGCATGTTTTTATCTATTTTTTTAAATAAATCCATACTGGATAAACTAGAAAATGACTCAACAGTAACTGACATTTAAAAAATATACCTAAGTATATTTTATTCTCTTTAAATTATGTAAAATCTGCACTGAAATAAAACCACAAACGTTAAATGCATGCTGGAGATCAGCTTGGCCTGAATGTTTTGCTGCATAAAAAATCAGTAAAATCATCACCGCAAAGTTTATCACTATTGTCAGAGAAGAAAACACACACAGAACGACTGTGAAGTTGACGCCAATTCTGTTTGTCATTATGAAAGTGATTTTGAACCAGTTTGGAAATTGTGCCGAAAATAATCAGGAAAGACGGTTCTGATGCAAGAATAAAAAAGAAATGGTACTTTTGAATAAAATTAAATAAATAAAGTTTCAAAACGCACTTGTTATAAATACAATTAATTATACAATTATACAATTTTTTTCAAATTATAGAAAAAATTGTACAGTGGAAGCCGGTTATAACACGCCTTTTATAACGCGCATTCGGATATACCGCGGGACTTTTTTTTTTTTTGTATTGACGCAAATAAAAATACTAGAAATGTTGTTGGAATACTTATTGGACACAATAATATTAATCGTAAATTGTAATTGTTTTGTAGTTTAATTCTAGAGCATCGAATCTCTTCTGGGTGCGTAATTATAAAGCAATTGTAATATTTTCGTTTTTGAATGTATTTGCGGATATATAAACAAAGTTTTTTATTTTTTATTTTTTTAAATTTATAGGTAATTACTAAATAACAAATAAAATGTAAGAAAGAAATTGTTTATACTAAAATTTAATAATCTTCAACAATTCGGTTATCCCGCGGTTATCATATAACGCGGGTCGGAAACACCCCTCGCATTCGCGCGTATAACCGACTTCCACTGTATTAAACAGTCTTATTTTCTTATTTCTTATTTGTTTACTTTAACTCGTTGCTTCAGTTTTATGAGGTTTAAAAATTTTTTGGAACGTACTTAGGTACATCTAATTTTTCAATGTAAGTTGTCTTTTTTGGTGAGTTTTTTTTTAATGGGATTTCCTGTGGAATGTGTCTACCGCATGAAAAAGATCCTACTGTATTCGTTTTTGTTCATAATTTAACTTCATCACTTTATTTTACTGAAAAATTTGAAGAACGGAGGAGAAATCGATTATTTTCTTTTTGAATTCGAAATATTGAACACTGATTATAGGTTAATAATCCCTTTTTCATTTACTTTTAAAAGTAGTTTTTAAAAATTAATGTAGTTCTGTCAAAGTTTCATTACTTCAACCCTTCAAATTTTAGGGAACGTAAAACATCCAAATAAATTGGTTAACATTTTCTGTTACCACTGAGGCAATCTAAAATAAAAATAATTTACTTTTTATATTGAAAACCGTCAAAAGCAGCATCCCCTCGAAATAGAAACTAATACGGTTTGAACATTCATAATCTGAGCTGTGCCCGCGGCCTTGTTATTAGGCATCATTAATCAAGAGTTGGTCAGGAAATGAGTCAACCCTTTGGCCCTTCACTCGCCACACCGAGCACTTTACATACTTACTTGGACATTGCGGCGGCCGTCTCAAGACACATGGTCATAGTCCACTGGGACTATTCACAGTTAACGCATTAAAGATGTGAAATAACTCCAAAGAATGAATTTGTTTTCTGTACTGAGCTGGATTGATTCTCTAACAGTATATGACGAATATGTTCTATTCATTTCTGACACATTTATTTATGGTTGATATGAGTTCGTACGTAACTTTCATCTAGACTAAATAACAACTGTATCGCTGAGATAAACTGCATAACTGTACGAGCTTATAATGTAGCCTTCAACTGTTATTAAAAATTGTGTATTGCTTTGCTTTAATTCCTTGTAATAAATCTTTAAACGCGGAAAACGCTTACTTCTGTATTTCGATTGTTTTTAATGAAAAATTGGCGGTTATCAAAATTAGACGCTTATTACCATTAAAGTCAGCTTCGACGGTAGCAAAACAATATTCTGGATATTTAAAAAAATATATTTTCCAATTATTATAATTTTACTGAATTTTCACCCCTAATTTATAATATCATCGATTAAAATACTGAAATTACAAAGAAACTCCATAATCTGCGGATCGTGTAAAAAATCACAAATTGGAGACCAAAAATTAAGTGTTCCCAGTAACACGTTGAAAATCTGTAACTTTTTTTGTATGTTTTTGTATGACACGAGACGTATGCACACATTATGCACTGCACATGTTTCTATGTAGATAAACAATTTTACATTCTGTTTCTATTATTAATTTTACCTTCAACTTCATTATTTTTAAGTTAATGCAAAATGTATCACGTAAAAGCCCTGTAACAAAAATCACAATAAAAATTTACATCATAAATGTGTATTTCAACTATTCGTTAATACATTTTTGTAGAAAAACAAACACTGCAAGAAGTTTAGCGATGAAGAAATGAGTCTTGAAGTTCGTCTAGGTGTTCGTCGAAAAAAGAATTTACTGAAATATAGTGATTTTTTACCTAACTTATATAGGTATCGTTAAATAAAACTGTCAACCAATTGTTTAAAAGTGAATTAATTTAAAAATAAACAAAAATTTGTGTTCGTTGTACAAAATTACATACGTATGCTGCCATAAAAGGCAAAGTTTTCGAAAGGTCTAAATTATAAAAATTATTAATAAAACTGAACGATTCTAGGGAAGACATTTTTGGAAAAAGATTTTTGCTTAACTGTTCCAAAAAATTTCGTGTTAACTGATGCAACCGACTGCAAAATTCGTTAACGCAAGTTGCGTTCGGAACAGAATTTTATAAATGCCTTAGTACTAGAATCTAGACCAACACGTATCGTTACACAATTTATATTTCACCAACAAACATTAATTGGTAGACATTTAAGGTTTTATTCAAGGGTTCATTTGAAGCATTTGTATTTAGTACTTACTTCATATTCATGCTAATTGGCATTTTACATACAATTTTTTTGTTGAATTTCTTTAAAATGTGTTGTTGTTCCAAAAATGCAGTAAAAAAATCTTGTTTAATTTATGTTTAAAAAAACATTGTAATGAAAATTAC
The DNA here is from genome assembly GCA_947652605.1 of Elmis aenea. Taxonomy (NCBI): domain Eukaryota; kingdom Metazoa; phylum Arthropoda; class Insecta; order Coleoptera; family Elmidae; genus Elmis; species Elmis aenea. Next base: position 18,262,563 of record OX393576.1, read on the forward strand.
GACTCACTAATTACAGATTTAAGTTGTGTACACGTGCTAAATCAATGTAAAATGTAATATAAATAATCATTTAGTAAAGATTTTGTTGTAATCATTTACTTAACACATGCATCAATATTTGAACTTGAATATGTTTAAATTTAATGCTTTAACTATTACTATTTGATTATTATTTGCGTTTATTTACCTTTTAATAGTTGGTTTTATACATTTTGGAATGAAATAAGTACAAAAAAAGATCGTATGATCTTAGCCTTATTTGCCTAAACAAAGTTAATACTATTCAAGTTCACAAAATATTGCTAACAGCAATCAGTTGAATGTTTTTATAAAATAATTCTTTAGCATTTATTTCTTCTTAATCGGATTCTCTTGTGCCTTCTGGTTTGCTTTTTTTTTTAAATAATATGCTCATGTATACGCGGCTTGATAACTACAAAAACAAAACAATTGTAAATCAATGGTTGGTTCGTTGGTTGGTTTAAGAGATCAGTAATGTTTGTTATTTCTTAAATTCAAATAAAAATTTACTTTTTTTTCGAATCTTGTTTTTGATGCTTATTTTAAAAATTTTGAAGTCCTATTACTGTATTACTGACGATGTAAGGTGAATGTGAATCTGTGTAAGAGTTGAAATTGTGAAATAAAATAGCATAAGGCAAGCGATTTGCATTTATTTGAATACCGTTTTTTAAGTACTTCGCTGCTTATGTAAGTAATCAGGTTGGTAACGAAAGTATTTGTTGTAAAACGCGGTAAACGTTGATGCTTAACTTATTTGTGTGGAAGTACTTTAACAGTGCGTTGAATTTATCAGCTGATGACATTATTGCTGATATTCAAGAGTAAAATGTAAGGCAATATCAAATGATAAGAGATACTTACGCCCCTCCAAGCAACCAAGTGGCGCGCGTCGTCAACAGTCTCGACGCTCTAGCCAGCGTCCCTCGGTATTTAACAGCGTATCGCCAGCCACGCGGTGCATACCATTCTTGTTCGTGACTCGTGTTACGCTGATTTTTTTCAATGACTGCCTTAAGACTCATTGTTGATAAGATAAGGAAGGAAAATGAATTTGGGTACATACATAATGTTGTGCATGATCAGTTGAATTTTTGAGCGAATGTAACTATAATGTTGTTATTGAATGGCGATTTGGTTTTGAAGAACATTTTTGAGGAGAAAAAAACAATGATTCCTAATTTTTTTAAATTTTTGGTTATAGAATATAATTGTTGGCAGCTCGTCACGCTAACACAAGGCCCGCCTCCCGGACCCGTGCCGGCCCACCGCCTCTCGTAGAGGGTTAGCGCGCTTGTCATTGGTTCACCAAGTCCTCACGTGACCGGCCATCATCCTCCTCAATGAGAAAGAAACAAAAAGAACCGTCACTAACAGTAACTACGAACATACACGTAACAATCGTTTCCTATTTCTGGCATCACGGGCATCGGTAAATTTTCGCGCGCTTCCACACGTCCATGCTGCGTTATTGTGGAAATTCGCTCTACATAATGTTATACAACAATAAACGGTGTGCGTCACACATTCCTGTAAAACTTTAGCATAACAGTGCTAAAAATACGGGTGGGAACATGTGCTTTATTATAGTTGTATGAAACTAATTGAGCTGTGATTGTGACAGATCTGGATTTACAGTGATGAATGTTAAGTGATAGTGTGAGATAGTTCAAGACCGCTTTGAGGGTCAATGAGAATCAAACATCCACACCGGATGCCGGCGGGACATCTCGAAGAAGGCGAGTACGTGGCGGTGAAAACGCGACCAACGACCCCCGAGGGTCCTGGGACCGGCGGCTTTTGGCTGGCCGCGGTGTCCGCAGCCTCGGGGGCGCCGCATGGTAGCCTACCCCTGGAAGGATGCAACGAGACAGGTTTTATTAATAGTCAACCCTCTATGGCGGAATTCATGACGGCGTTGCCGCATTTGTCCGGGGAAATGTCTCACGGACCACCGATGAGCCCACAACATACGCCACCAGGAGGTGGCTACCCGATGGACGTTCCTCATGGTTTAGGCTCTCCCGGTGTTAACGTGCCTGAATATCCTTGGATGAAGGAAAAGAAAACAACTAGAAAAAATAGTCAGCAAGGTAAGACCGCTTACACTGTATGCGCTAGCGTTAATGTCACCGAAACAATTGGCTGGATTACTTGATTAATAATTATCTATATTCATGAAGTTCTTTCTATGGTCAAAAACAATGCTCTTTAAGTTATATGCGTAGAATAAGACTCTTTCTTATTTGTTCCGACCGTCGTCTCTATGTTTGATTGGATTTCTAAACTGGCTCGTCGCAAGTGGTCGGCTTAAACTGCGAGTTTCGCACTAATCTATTAAAATTATACAGAATTTAAGTAAAGTGCGCATATAAAATTACTAATTACATCTGGAGACAGTTTACAGCGATTACTATTATTAGAACTGTGTAGTAGTCAACTACTTTCATGACGAAATTATACTTTTTTAGGGTATACAGCTGTTGTAATTCGTGTAATTCCTAACGGCATTATATTGCAAAAAGACATTAAAAGTTTACTGCCGTTCGACATGCGATGCTGCAGTAGGCGTTGACATATCTGCACGCACGTTTGATATTTTTCAAAATGTACCTACCCCATACACGAACTATTTTTATTCGTAATTTGGTTCATGTACGAAACAAAATGCGAGTTAGACATGTGCTCGTTTATTTAAATTAAAAACGCCGCATGAGATGTCGATAGTTAATGCGATAACTTTCAAATTATCAATAACCAAAAATTAAACCGAAGACATGTATTCGTTCATTGAAATTAAAATATTCGCGTGAAATTTCGGTCATCAAAGTGATAACTTGAATACTATCAGTTATCGATACACCATACTAACCTATAGCTAAACCCCACTTGATCAGTTAAACGTTAATTAACCGTAGGTAAATCATACTTAACTATAGCTAAACCGTGGTTAACCATAGTTAAACCGTGGTTAAGAAACTGTTTGTTATCAAGACGTTTAAGAGACGTCAATTGACAGGCATTAACGACGTAGTTACAATGTAGCGGAAGATGAAGTGGCCTGGCGGGCAGTGGCTCGCCAGAATGATCTGTAAATGGAGTGTCGGATGTCGAGCGCGGGCCATAACTCATGCCGTCGGGACGCCGCGTGTTAACGGGCCTCCCTGCTGGTGCGAGCATCTCCCGCTGGGCAGACCCTGGTCCCGTAGCGATGTTTAGCGTTGTTATATGTTCACTCGTTTAGATATCAGCAGAACCTGTGGATTCACACATTCATTCCATTTGTCAAACGTTATTAAGAGTTTTGTAAATAACACCACTAACGCGTACGACGTGCCAGTTAAAATGACTAATTAATTTGCACTATACGTCAACTTCGTTTTATGTTATTTTATTTAACTGAATTATCTGAAACATTTGCAACTCGTTAGGGTAATATACTTTCACGCACACATCTTTCCAGAGTGCACGAAGAAGCTGAATTAATTGAGAATAAAAACAAAATTGGCAGTCTGTAAAAAACAAAATTCGCACGTTGATATTATTTAGTTCTTTATCTGTCATTAAAAGTTTAATTATCGAAGTTATTTCTTTCTTAAAAGAGTGGAATTAGTAAATAAATCGAATAAACTCGTGAGTGTTTTCAAATTATGAGTTATTGTGATTTTAAATCTGGTTTAAGCGCTTACGAGTGGGAAAAATTAAATTTATCTTTAAATAAACAAACCTACTCGATCAGCTGCATTTAAAAAAACATTGCCAGTCGTTTTGTGCCCCATCATTCCTCTGAGCTCCTTAAAGCATAACGTGTAAGAATTTGCCCAAAAGTGGTGTATGGATTTATGCAGAAATTCCAACAATGAAAAATAAAAAACGCAGTGTATGAAATTTTGTTCAAAAGTACAGGCCTTATCAATGCAATTAAACTAGATGCCCAGAAGACAGCTATAGAGAAATGGTACACAAAAATGTTTGAGGGGATTATGCTCCATCACGATAATGCATCTTCTTATACTCTTCAACTCTCCAATTTTATAGCTTATAAAAATAAAAGCTTAAAGCAGGTTTTCTCAACCTTCTTGAATTTGAACCCCCCTTTTGCATATCAATTTTTGATGCGCCCTCTTCCAGTCCTTGTCCTGCCTGAACACTCTAATTGTTTTAATTTCTCAAACGTCTTTGAACTGAGTGTATTTTTTTAAATTTTTTTATTGGTATGTTTTTTGCTAAAGTAAACTTAAAAATAAATTGAAATCCGGAACACTAGTTATGTGTGACTAGTGTTTTTGTTGTTTTACTAAAACGATTTGCTTTCAAGTTCCAATTTTTTTTGCGCCCCCCTTTAGATATTTCGCGTTCCCTCTAGAGGGCGCGCCCCACGGGTTGAGAATCACTGGCCTCAAGTAACAGACCATTCACCGTACCCACATAACTTCACAATGTGCTACTTTTGGTTATTTTTAAACCTTAAAGACATTTGCAGAGTAAATAGCTCTTGTCTAAGGAGGAGTTTGATATTGCTTCCACAATTATTTTGCAAGGTTCCAAAAGAAGATTGGTTGGGAGCTTTTAAGAATCGGAAAGTAACAACGGTTTACTGAATTTTTGATACGGAAATAAGTGTGAACATATTTAAAATAAGGTCTTAAATAGTATCAGCCGTTTTTCAGCTTGAGACTCGTACAAAAAAAAAGTTTAATAATGTTGAAATAAAAACAAAACTTACAAATTTATGTGCGGTAAATATTTAGTTGATTTAAGTTGTAGGTTTGTAAATTTATGTTTTGATTAACACATATTTATTGCAGTTTTTAAAATTTAATTTTAGTCTTACAATGCTCCGTCAGTACAAATGTGCTTCGTACAAAAAAATTGTACTCGAAGTTTGAAACTGTACAGGAATAATATTTTTTTTTTTAATGCAACAAATAACGTATGATAATTAAACACATAAAATGTACAATGTATGAAAACAATTTTGTACAAAAGCAATAATACACGTTACTGAATAGATTGTTTGATGTATTTACTCAAGAAAAAAATTACATTAATCAAAATGATTAGAAACCAAAATATAACGCATAAGATTAAATTGAAGAAAAATTAATACTGTATATTTAAATGTTATATCAAATGACGTTAAAGCAATACCCTTCGAAATAAAATTCGTTGTTTTAATACTAAATTTTTTTTATTCATACATTATTTGTGTTGCTTAGTGTGAAATCCATAAAAATTGCTTCAAATACGTTTAAAACTAAAATCTGTATTTCATTAATCATAAAATCCCATTCAAAAGTGTAACTTTCCTTAATGAATCGTTTTGCAATAAATGTTTTTAACCATGGTTAAATAGCGTTTTAATTTAAGATTTGAAAATAGAGCTGACATAATTAGTTCTGTATTTATTATAATATAACCGTTTTGTACAAAATCGTTTGTACATATTTTGCAGGCGACCTGACGCACGAACATTTATGGAATAAAATTAAAAAACCTACAGATAAATAAAATCTATTAAATATAAAAACATCAGCCTCAAGTAAAAACATTAAAAATATTGTGGTAAACAAAAAAAAAAAATGGTTACTGGTTTTACTCCGCGTTTAGTTTTTACTGGCAAGGTAAAAATTTTTGTTGTATTAGACGCCAAGAACGCTGCAGGTTTTTATGTATAAGTATATGCAATTAAAATAATGATAGGTTAACAGTTGCCGACTCGGTTAGCTCAGCAGAGAAGAGAAACAAGTTAAAATAAAACATGGCGGTAAATGATGGAGGAAAACAATAATTGTAAGAATATCCATTTTAAATATAAATACAAAGTTCAATCATTAAAATAATGTATTTAAAAGTATTTACAGAATTCTTCTAAAGATTGATTTGGAAGACGCTCGAATTAACGGCAAGATCATTTCAAGTCTTACATGTAGGAAGTCAATGTAATTATTGCATTAAGATCGCGTAGAACTACAAAAACATTTAATTAAATACTCTAAATAGAAACCTCCTATGTTCTACTTACATATTTAATTTTTCTGTAACCACGATCTGACGCATTTATATTAAAACTTAATATATACTGCTCAAAACAATTAGGGAATATTTAAAAAATGCAATAAACATCTAAAATATGCGGTGCACTATACACACAAACCAGCATTTTTCTGTAGCATTTTAACACTTTCAATACATTTTATATTAAAATTTTTATTTGAGTTGAGAATTAGACCATTTTATTTTAAACCACGCTTGGATTGGTGGAACGATTTTTGAACGAAAAATGTTATTTTTAACACACGAATTTCAGAAATCACAAACATGATTCATATAACTTAGAATTTCACAAAACTGCAAAATTTACTTTATTGCGTTAACATTAGTGGATAACCAATGAAATGTAATCGTAAATTTCCCACATAGTATTGAGAGAATTGTATCTTGCATGTACAAGTTTTTGAGGTTGAAAACACGTTGCTATATATATTTTTGTTATCATTTGTGAGCTAAAAATAATTAGGTACCTACTTTGTTTGAATTTTTATCTTAAAGTAGATACAATGAAATAAAAGTTAATTTTTAGTTCCAATCTTTAAAAGAAACTCTTTCAAGATAATGTACGATAAATATGTCCTGAAACAGTGTAAAAATACATTTCCTTTCTTATTTAACCTTATTTTTAATGCATATTCCAGGTGATTCAGTTTCAATGTCTCACCCCTATAAACCTTATATTTTGTAAATCGCAGAAAATTCTCTATAAGATGACGGTAAAATATTTTTTCTACGATTAAATATTATATCGTAGGTACCAGCGATAGTCAACTCTTTTTCTTTTGAAATTATACAGTATTTTTTTCAATTTATTTTGATAAAGAATTTATTGTTTAAACACGATCATGCATTAAAAAAATAAATGTACATAAGAAAATAGAAAACTGAGTTTCAAAACTATTTATTATTTTCTACAAAATCTTTGCAAGCTTTGTATTTGACACAAAACATGATAGCTTCAGTGATGAAGTGTTTATAACCTTTGTTATTATGTTTTTATGATTGTTGTCGAAAAACCATTATATTTTAAGTATTAAATTAAAGATGGACCTTCTGAATTGCTTCTCCGAGTATGCATTCAAGGCGTTTTATATAGAGAACAACTTTGTTTGATGGTAAATTTGGTATTAAGACTACCGTTGTTTTTTGGTCTTATTTTGCCTAAAAATTTTTTTCAGTACATTTTAGTTCTAAGGTTTACTGCAACTGTTAAGATTTAATCGTGTTTTGTGACGCAAAAATAAAGGTTGCTAAGATTTTGTGAAAAATATTAAACTAATTTTTCTTTCAAATTTTGTTACGCATATTTAGTTTTTTGACACATGATTGTATTTACGATTAAATTCTTTATCAGAATTTTTTTTAAAGTATGCTGTGATATGCCAAAAAAGTTGACTATCGCCGGTTTGATATATTCCATCGTAGAAAAAATATTTTAACATCATTGTATTGTGTATTTTCTGCGATCTACAAAAATATAAGGTGTATAGAGGTTTTCACTTAAAATAACAAAGTTATGGGGGTGCGACAGTCAAACTGAATTACCCGGCTAAAAAATATTTTTATATAATTACGTTTTATACACAGTCACTGAAAAAAATTAAATTATAGTAAAAATAAAATTTTATTCTAATAAAGGCTTGCAGTATTTAATTCCTTAAATACAATGTAATTTAGTAAGCAATAACAACACTAAAAAATATAATTAGAACTTAGAACTGATCTGTTTAAAAAAAAATGAACATATTTTATTCGGATTTTTAATTGTAAATCAATAAACTGTACTAATATTATGCATTTCATCAAAAAAATAATAATAATAATGCGTAGAACATGCGTAATTAAATTTTTTATTATTACTGTACCTTCAGCGAAGTTTGTAAATCGCTCTAAAATGTTTATCAGTCACTTCTAAGTTTTGGAATTTGCTGGAGAGGTCTACTAAGGTCGTACTGACATGCACATTACATCTGAAAAAAATTAATAATGCGTAGGACGTGCGTAATTAAATTTTTAAAATTATTGTGTTTTTAGTTAAAATATTTAAACCACTATAACATTTTTATTACCTATCCACTTCGTTATTTTTCTTGCAATATTTTTGAATTTAGGCTCAAAATGTAGCTAAAAGATGGGCGCATCTGATGACATGTAGAAAGAGCATTTTAAAAATGTTTTAGTGTTCTTTCCGGATGTCCGAAAATTGTGCTTTGAATGAATAAATACCAGAAACCAAAATCACAAAGGAATTACTAATCTTGTGGACTAAAATAAGGTTTTCAACTTTTCAACATAAAGTCTTCATTAGCGATATTATTTTCTTCTAGGTGCTCATTATAATTTGCAATGCAAAGAATCCACCACAATCACTTTTTCATTTTTTAAATTTTGCAACACGCAAACGAGTCCATGTAACATATTCATTAATAAACATACACATTCGATTTAATTACAGAATGCTTCATTTTCGGCCATTAATTACAACTTCAGATATGAACAAATGAATTGTTTTCTATTTGATGGTATATTTATTATCATTGTCTAGTCAGTTTATTTCTCATAAAACAGGAAGCATTTTTAGATTGTATTTACATATTTAATAAGCTAAAACAGAAAACCGTTGCGTGGAAAATCTATTAAGTTCAACAACACCCAAAACATCAATATGTGGTTATCAATACAGGGTAGGTAATAGATCTATATCAACGTTAACTATTGTTGTTCTTTTCAAATAATGTAAAAACGCATTTAAATAATACGATTGTACAACACGCTACACATTTTCCATCGTGTTTTTTAAATATTTAAAACAATACCCAGACGATACAGTCAATCCGTACTTCAAATTTTCTAAAACAGATTGAAATCGTAGAGTAAGTTCTCCAATTAACTTTTTTTTTTGTATATCTGTTCAAAAACTATAAACGCGCTTACCAACTATACACACATCACAGTACGTATATTATACACATTATATTATAAACATAAAAGTTATAAGAACATAGTAAATGCTATACCCTACACATTACGTAACTAAAACACGTACATTATTTTCTTTTAGGTAAACTTAGATTTTTAAGTCATGTATACTAATTACGTAGTTTCGTCACCATTAATCTAGCACTACCTCATACCATTTTTCTCTGAAAACGTTTAAGTACCTACATATTAGCTAATGAATATGATGTAATATGCCAGGTGTTTAAATAATAGGAGTATATTATTTTAAAATGTAAATTGTAAAAGAGTACTCAATATAATGTAAAACAATTATCACTAACTTATAAAAAGTCCGACTAAAGTATTTTTCATGCACATACGAAAATTCTAAGTAGGTTTTACTTCGGACTAATTCACATTTTGTCAGTTTCATTTTAATAATTACTCCAGTTATAAAATATTCTTTAGCAATTTTCGATTAGTTTATGATGAAATATGAATTAAATTAGTAAACACAGTTTTATTTAAATGAGGATACTAAAAATTACAAACCGAAAGTGCAATACAAAATAAAATGCACAACAAGATATTTAAACATTTTCAATCTGTAAGTGTGCCCAAATACTTAAGCTTAAGAAATTTAAAATAAAGTATTAAATCCGAGTTTTCTTTTAAAATAAGTTTACATCGAAACTTTTATTTTATTGACAGTGAATGAATTTAAATTAATTCATAATGATGAAACAAGTATATTTTATTTATATTTATATTTTAAAAGGTATTAATTAGCCATTTATCAATTAATTATTTAACTTTATAAAGTTTAAAAAAATATGTTATTGGACAAAATTTCGATTAAAAACATAAGTATCACATTTATAAAAGAAATAAGTGTAAAAACTATTACATTACTGCTTAATATTAAACGATTAAACATTTTGTGTTGCTATTGTCAAACTAACTTTTTTTTTCAAATAAACTTAATTTTTTAAATTTTTTTATCAAAATCCTAATCTGTCTGCAAATATATTTATTTATTACGTACAATTTTATTTAAGACTCCTAAATGCATGAGCTCAAAATTGCCGCAAATGGTGCAATGTAATAATGTAAAAAGCTTCAACAGTTTTAGCAAAACGTTGGAACCTAATAGGTAACTACTTATACAAATTCAAATTGGATGCTGGATTTAAGCTGTGATCTGGCAAAAATGTAGCTGTCGTCTCTTAGTGCACACGGGAACAGGAACCAATTTAAAGGATTCCCTGGATACTAAATCCGTCTCAAATTAGAGATAACTCCTCCGCAATCCCTGCTCCAACTACTCATTGGTTGTCGTTGTTCCCATATCTCGGTTATCCTTCTTCATTACCTTCTAAGGTAGTCCAAAAATAATCCTTTATAAATTACCTCCCACAGTTTTGTATTTAAATTCAAGTGATTTTATGGACCCTAATCTACTATATTTATAACTTAAAGGGAATACATTTTCAAATAACATTAAATCTAAACTGTTTATTCTGATTTCCGTGTATGTAAAGTCAAAAATATATAACTTAAACTATACAGGATGTATGCGTTGTGTCAGCAATAAAAGGATGATTAAATTAGCAGTAAATTGTGTATTTACGCGCTTAAAATTTAACTTAAAAATGTGCATAGTTTTTTTAATCACTGATGTATGCTGTTTTTTTTTGATGGTCATAGTTTGAATTTTGAAATTTGGTAATCGCACGATGCTGTTAAAATTGACACAGCTTTGCTTAGTAACTAAGACACGATAGTCAACTTTTTATGCCTACTGGGCGCCATATAGAATTTTATATGTTCTCAGTGAAACTATATGAAGTGGGGAGCTGGAACATTAAAAAAGAGTACTTTAAAAAATTAGAAGCATTTGAAATATGGTGCTACAGAAGAATGTTAAATATTTCATAGATCGAAAGAATTACGAATGTGGAAGTACTCAAAAAAATAGAAAAATAATGCGAAATAATAAAGGACATTGAGTGAGAAGGCTGGAATATCAATCTAGACTTGTCATAAAAGGAGAGATATGTGAAATGTACAAAGTCGTCATGCAAGGAATGATGAAACTTAAAAAAAGTGTTAGTGGGAAAAGAATGCCCTGGTTGAGGAACTTGAAAGAATCGTTTGGATGTTGCTCCCTTCATCTCTTTAAAGCTGCTGTGAATAAAATTAAAACAGATTTAGCGATAGCCAACCTTTGATAAGAGATGGTTTAGGTTTAGAGGGAGAAAAAGAATTTTAATACCATCAACTGATAAATTTTGTGGTAAATACAACGATTCTAAGACTTTTTTTAAATCAAATCGTTATTGATATACAGGATATTTTGATTTAAATCACACTATAGGAAAAAGTTCGATTACTAAAGAATTTACTCTAAAAAAGCCCAAGATACAATGACTTAAATCTGTGGAAACGAAAGTAAATATATAAATATATTTTCGGGATATAGTTCCAAAGATAAAATGTGTATAATAAAAGAGTTTTGTAATCCATTTGTTCTACAATATATCAAACCTTTTTCAGATATTTCAATACTTTATAAAAACTGCATATAATAAGCTTATTATGCTTTTAATTCTAAATACACAGCTAAAACACATTTTTCGCAATTTAACTATCGTGTTGACGAATGATACCTCCTCTCAAATTATTTTAATTTTACCTTCCTTATGTAATAAGTACTATTCAATTAGGATAACTTAAGTTTCTAAGTAATATTAAAAGCAATAGATATACAGGGTTCCCGTTATCGGCGGAAATATTGTAAGTGGTGATAAAGGACCTTTTTCTAAATAAAAAATATCAAGTAAAACTTTTTCCTAAAATCAAATGCTGAGCAGATAACATTTCCTTGATTTTTTTACACTTCTGCATTTAAAAGACTCTGTCGCGAAAAATATCAATTTTAATGTAAAATATTTTAGCTTTTTAATAGAGCATGAAATTCTCTACAAAATTGGTTATAATCGTTTTTTGTCTATAGACAATGGTTTAAAAGTTATAAGGCAGTTTTTACAAAAAAAAAATGTTAAAAATTTAAGTTTTAATTGTTTCTTAGACCTTGCAACCGCTGTATCTTTAAAAGGAAAGGTTGTACACAAAACGGACGGGCTACAACTTTGGTGCAATGAAAGTTTCAGAAAATCAAATCGATTTCCCGTAAAAACTGAAAATAAGGAAGAGTGTAAAAAAAACGAGAAATAATGTTTTATTTTTAAAAATGCCATAGCATTATGAATATTGCCTATGCTACAGTAATTTTAAGTGCAAAACAATGTTTCTCGGATTTTTTTTACACTCTGTTCCTTATTTTTAGGTTTTCCGGAAAATCGGTTTGATTTTCCAAAAACTTTTACCGTACCAAAGTTGTAGTCCATAAAATTTGCTATCCGGAATGGGCCGTCCGTTTTTTTTGTACAACCTTTCCTTTTAAAGATACCGCGATTGCAAAATCTAAAAACAATTAAAGATTTGAATTTTTTAAAGTTTTTTTTTTGTTAAACCTGCTTTATAACTTTTAAACCATATAGACAAAAAACGATTAAAACAAATTTTGTAGTGGATTTCATGCACTATTAAAAAGCTTTAAATTATTTTACGATAAAATTAATATTTTCGGCGATAGTCTTTTAAATGCAGAAGTGTAAAAAAATCAAGTAAGTGTTGATATCTGCTTAGCATTTGATTTTAAGAAAAAAATTTACTTGATATTTTTTCTTCACCACTTAAAATATTTGCGCCGATAATAGGGATAATATTGCCATCCAATCAAATTACCAAAATAAAGGATTAAACTCCAAATGACCATTTTCAATCTGTAAGAGATTATCCTTTCGTTACATAAAATATTATTAATGTCGTCGTTGTAAAATCCTCTCAAATTTTGATCAATAATGAAAGCTAGTAATCTAGAAATTACTACTAAATCATTTATTTATTTTAGTAGCTATCTGTTTCAATCATGCTTTCTATATTTTCATTCTCTACTTTATAAATAACGTCATAAGCTTAGATTAGGCTATTGCATGTTTGTTCGTTATAACCATACACCGTGTGTCACTAATTCAACATAAAAGCAAAAAAACCGGCCATGATTTCTATCAATAAGATTAATAAATAATTTTACAACTTTTAATTTCCATTGTAGTGTAATTAATCAAATGTTTTCGCTAATGCACGCCTTTCCCCTATAACATAATTTTAAAACTAATTGATTTTAATTATTGTGTTATCGCTGCTTTGTTGTTTTTAATCGTCGTTACATAATAACTAAAATAATAAATGAATAAATAGTAGAAAAATAATAAGTTAACTTTTATCCATTTTAGGAATAAATTTTACTCGGCGTAATATTTAGTGATCGTTGAGGAATAGTCAAATTAAAAAATTATTTAGTGGAAAAAGTTAGATTTGTCAGTATTTCAAGCACTAACTAAACTTTGCAAAATAATATTTTTAGCAGAAAAAAATAGTTTATCACTAAAAGACGAAAAAATTATTGTAAGTTATTGAAAAAAACGAAGATACAGCGGCCAAGTTGAATTTATTAATAATTACAAAAAAAAAACTAGTGAAAAATTAAATCCGCACCTCCAGATTGTTTACTTGTTGTTTGAGGTTTTATTGTCATAGTCAAGTTGGTTGGAACTTAGTTTATTAATTTCTTAAAATAGTTGTAGTGAAAAATTAAGTTAACCTAAAATCATTTTCCAATTATTACGATTTTAAAAAGAGTTTAAACGGTTATGGGTGCAATGAAAATTTAGATTCAGCTTCAATAGGCTTCCTTGCCTGCAATTTACCACTGGTATAAAGAATTGGAACACCAAAGTTTGGCATCAAAAAGGTGCAGGACGTCCTCCTACGGCCGCTACCAAATAAAACATTGCTACTCGCCAAGAGAGTCGGCAAAGATAAGTAACTACCTACCATGACCAAAAAGCAGCTACCGATGAAAAACAAAATCCAAGCATCCGAGCCTCGTCAATGCAATTAAGCTTGATGAGTAGAAGACAGCTACAACGAAATGGTACACAGAAGAATTTATGCCTGAAGTACTCAGTAGAATTCCAGATAAGGGGATTTGCTCCAACACGTCTAATACATCTCCTCATTCGGCAGTTTCAACTATTTAATTTTTAAATTATAATTAAAACAATAATAGAGCATCATACTCACCTGATCTGAAAATTTGCGACTTTTGGTTATTTTTTTGACTCTAAGAAATTTGCAGGGTAGAAAGTTCTTGTCTGAGGAAAAGTTGATACTAAAGTTCAATATGGCTTTGCAAAAAAAAGGAAAATCCGAAAGGCTGTGAAAAAGAAAAACTTTTAAAACTGTTTTAAAAAAATGTTCTGTCGCTCTGTCTTGTTGGACTGCAGCTATGGTCAGATCAATACATCAAAATTTTAAGTCGAAAATCATCAGTTCAATTGTAAACCAGTAGTAGTGATAGATATCAAGAAGTAAAAATGTTATAGACAAAGATTAATACAAAATAAACTTTTTATTATTTAAATAGCAATCATTGTTATAAGCGGCTTTAAATATTTAATAACGGAATGAAGAAAAATAATATTAATAACTACCAGGTAACTTGCAAATGGCTGGAGCGGACAAACAGTTTTCAACTTCTCCTAAAGTTGCTGTTTAAATTTTTTTATTAGAACCAGTAATATGTGTATTACATATTTTTAAGCTAACCAACATTAAGAAGGCCCGATTTTTTAGGACATAGTTATTACAGTACTGTTATTTTTAGAAAATATCGAGTAACTACTTATAGTTTTACTACTAATAGATAACTTATTCCATGCAGCCTCGTTTAAACAAGAATTTCAATATTGTAATAGTGAGAAATTATCTTTAAACAGCCTTAACATAGGATAAAAATTATCCTGTCAAAACTATTATTATTTCAATTTACAAATTTACGTCTTTGGACTCTAATAATAATTATCTACGTTTCGTGTTTGGTTGTTTCAAGGCTAAGGCAAATTATAAAAGGATTGTTTTACTTTCAAATTAGAATTAGTAAAATGGAAGAATTTACTGTCGCTTCAGGAAAAATTGCCATAAATTATATCTTTCGTAGGTAATAATTTACATAATAATACTGTAGTATACATACATAGGAGCATAAATAAAGTTTTGATAGTATTTATATGTAATGGTTTCCATATTACTATGCCTATGCTGTCAGTTTTAAATACAACTAATCAATAAAGTTGTCAAATTTCTTGGTAAAAAAACACAAGTATTAATTGTAATTTTTAATTAACAAAAATGTTGGCTTTAGCTTATATCGGGAAAAGTACCATAGCTGGTTTAGTTTAGAAGTTATTCAAAAATAATTTTGCTCAATTTTTATTCTTTTTAGAGACATTAATATGAAAAATTACCTTCTTGGTGATATTTTTTATTTTCTAAGCCAGTGTTTACCAAACTGTGGTACCCGTACCCCTGAGGGTACCCTTAAGCTGTAAGTAGCTTGTAGCTAGATATAATAGTTTGATATAAAACTACCCCAAACCCATCTTCGGGTACGCTGGTAAGACTAAAGGTACGAGATGGGTGTAAGATTGGTAAACACTGCTCTAATTAGATTTTGTGTTAACGATTCGTGCGTTTTGGACCCTCATTAACCTAGTTATTTATTATGGGCGCTCTATGAGATTTTTGTTTAAGAAAGTAGTTCCTTGAAATCTAAATAAAAAGATAAAACATACTATAAATTTAATGCAATTCAACAAACAAACTCAAAATATCCACAAAAAAATAGCGATTTTTCATGACATTAATATTGCCATGGATACAAAAACTACTGTGTGATAAAATTAAAAAATTTGTAAGCCTTACGGCTCTTGCGAATATTTTTAAAGTAATTATTGTACAAATTTTTTTCAAATCATTACTATCAATAATGAAAACGTTATTGTTAAAAAAAATGCAAATGGATTTCTGGATATATTTCTCAATGCGTTTTTTAAAACCGCAAATCCATGTACTATTTTCTTGCATTAAATATAGTTTTAAGATAAAATGGTATTTATGTCAAAATATGACAAAAATTAATATATAGGTAATTGAAGTGGTGTATAAAATTTAAATTTATTTTATTTTTATATGCAGTGTAACCTTAAAGAACATTTTAAAGCAATTTACAGCCAATATTTTAACAAAATATTGAATAATATTGCCTTTTTTAGTTACTGATAGACACCATTATTATAAAATAATGGTAATTGCTATACTTTTTTATATAATCACAATACTGAACGAGCTTTACAATTTTATTACGTCTAATATAGGCTTTGGTTTTCATGGAAATGTAGATTTTTTTTTAAATCACTAATTTTGTATTTTTTAGTAAAATTTTGCCTTTTGTATGTTATAACACTGTATTTAGATAAACAGTGTGCCCACTTTTAAACTCGAAAATAGGAATTTAATTCTGTTTTGAACGTTTTCGTGGATTCCTGCTCGCCAGTTTAACTTATAAGAAAGATAATGGTACCAACAGAAAGATAAAATTATTGCGCAACTAATGGTTTTGTAATAAGACTAAAGGTGCGATTTTTAATTAAGGATATTAATCTAAAATTTCACGAGTTTTAAATTTGAAAGCCCATGATTTCATTAAACTTTAATATTGAAAGTATATGGCTATTTTATTTATTTACGTCAGACTAAGTAAGTCTTTTTTTAATGCATCAAAATAAATGGTTAATTACTCAAATAAAAAAAGACTTTACATTGTGAAAACTTTTTACAGTGGCCATAGTGCCCGGAGATTGAAAGATTTGCTCTTTGTTATTAAATTGAACAGCAAATAAATGTCTCTCCTCACAAACTAAATACTGCAAAAAGTTCTTTTTTGCGTTGGTGCAGGAAATCAGTTATTTCCGATCAATTTTTAAGCTGGAAAATACATCTTTCTGGCCTAGGCCAGAAAGTAGCTCGTTGCCATGGTAATGGGTTGTCTTTACCGGCCTAGGCCGGAAAGTTGCTGGTTGCCATAGTGATGAGTTGTTTTGTTGATTTGCGCTGTCAAATAAGCGTCATTATACCACCAAGCGAGTTTTCACCTGTAGTTTGTCAACTTATTGTTTAATTATGGATGATTACGATAGTGATTTTGGGGTCAGTGGCGGACGCAGAAAAAATATTGTACGTAACATACCCGGAAAGTGTCTTTACTGGACTCGTATGCTTTCAGGATTCGCTACGGCTCGTCCCAAAAGTGTCTACTCGTCCAGTAAAGTAGCACTTTCCGGTCTTGTTACGTAAATAACTATTACCATGAAAATATTCTTAATTATTGTCAAAAACGTTCTGTTTAATTAGATTAATTAAACTGTTTTTTATTTTATGTGTATACAATACATATGTAGATATGTAGTAGATATCTATAGAAAAAAAACTTAATACACAATGATTATTGCGTCTGTTTGAATTTGCAAGTGGAAACCCTGTATACAAATAAGTACGAGGAATTCTTGTAACAAATTACAAAATTATATTAATCACTTTAGTTGCTATGTAAATTAAACAAATAATAAATGCTTCATATAAAACATGTGCGATGTTCTCACGATTACATTAAAAGTAAGTTTTAATAACCTTTGTAGGGCTAATTGTATTTTTATAATACAAAAGCAGTTTTATCAGTCACCATCTTCCACACAGATACGAAAATTTCCTTTGTTTGTATTTAAATATTAGTAAAGTGTAGAATGCAGCATAATTTTTATATCTGAGTGATTAATTTGTTTTTGCATTTTAAGAATCATCATAATTGCCCATGTGCTATGATTTTTATTCAGTTTTTTTTTAAATATATAACTCACCACATAATTCGGTTGCAATACGTTCTTCTTGTTTCAAAATTGAAAATTTACACTTTATGCAACACTCCGTGTGGTACACATTTAGTAAGCCTCACAATTTGATAAATTAACCCACAAAAGTAATGTTAGTATTATAAAGTATGTCGATTGGATCATGAAAACAAACGTTTCACTAAAAAAACATTCGCACGGATATAAAACTTATTTTGACAATAGAATTGTTTTTTCTTTCACACGAAAGAAACAAAATTTTTGTAACAATGCCTTTTTTAAAGAACAACGATCAACGAAATAATCATTAAACAAGTGAAGAGTAGAACAGAAATTCGCGCGGGTTTTTACCATGGACCAAGTTGAATTTCAATGCAAAACATTTGTGTGTATTCAATATTATAGTCAGCCAAAACTTGAATTCTACAAAAAATTAATTATCGTTGTATTAAACAGTGAACATTTTCCTGTTTCCGTACAACATTTTGAAATACCATGATTTTCAAAACAAAAGGAACTTGGAACGTACTCAAGTAACACTAATTAAATGTTTACTAGATAAAAGATAACTAATATTTGCTAATTGCATACGATACAATTTATGCGTAAGTTGTAAAAATTCTTTATTTTAAAATTTTTACATTCAATGAAATCATATCTTATATTAGATGTAACCCAAAAAAAAACAACAAACATAAATACATTTACAGTTGTTTCATAGCCTAATTATTGTATCCTGTGGTCTATTATCAGAGATAGAAAAAAATTAAATACGTAGTAGTCTCGA
The DNA here is from genome assembly GCA_947652605.1 of Elmis aenea. Taxonomy (NCBI): domain Eukaryota; kingdom Metazoa; phylum Arthropoda; class Insecta; order Coleoptera; family Elmidae; genus Elmis; species Elmis aenea. The sequence continues at coordinate 18,281,238 of OX393576.1, forward strand.
TTTATTTTTTCGAGAGATTTTTGATATCTTTTTTAATTTTCGAAATATAGCCAAAAACCGATTTTTGGCACTTTTCAAAAATGTTAAATATCTCGCTTAAACGAAAAGATACAGAAAAACGTTAAGGACATTTTTGAATGGTTTTTTGTCCTTAATAAGATAGCGATGTTCAATTGTTTTTTACTCATACGAATACCAATAGGTATATTATACATAACTTTCTTATTTTAAATGGCAACCATAGTTGGCTTTGACATGAATAAAAAGCTTCTTTTTTGCGCTTTTCAAAAATATATAATTTGCTTATGGTTGCCATTTAAAATAAGAAAGTTAGGTGTAATATATCAATATTGATATGAGTAAAAAACAGTTGAACATCGCTATCTTATTAAGGACAAAAAACCATTCCAGAAATGCCCTTAAGGTTTTTCTGTATCTTTTCGTTTAAGCGAGATATTTAACATTTTTGAAAATTGCCAAAAATCGGTTTTTGGCTATATTTCGAAAATTAAAAAAGATATCAAAAATCTGTTTACGGCAATGAATATCTCTCGAAAAAATAAATCGAGACTACGTACTTACTTTTTTTCTATCTCTGATAATAACCGAGATACCCTGTATGGGCATCGAAAATAGTCTACCCTGTATAAAGATACCTTTCTCCCGTTTGTGTTTATACAAGGTTAGACGGGTTAATTTCTAATATTGATTTGCTTTTTACAACACAAAAAAGATAATAATAAATATAAATACATACAACATACAAATTTCTTGTTCTAATGTTTTATAATTATAATACAAAAAATAATAATTTTGTAATTTTACAAACCTTGTTTGGCACAGTTTTACGATCAATAATATATTTTTAAAGGTAAGTCTACATAAATTTAGTTAAAAATTACTAGTTTATTTCAAAAATTAATTCTTCCTGAGTAATTTATAGATGGGTTTTAAGACTTTCCTCTCTTCCTTATAAATAAATAAGAAATTAACTGACAAAGACATGAAAATCTCAATGCTAGTTAATATAATAAAAAAAATAATTTTACAAATAATTAAAGTATTTTTTAAGACCTATATTTATGTTTCAGGTTAATCACTTAATTAATTCAAATGTTTATAAAACTGATAGCTCTTACTAATTAAAATGTAAATAAATATTTATCCATATATTCAGGATGATTTATAATGAGTGGATAAAAATTTTACTGTGTGTTGGGGAGGTCATTTTGAGTAAAATGTAGATAAATGTAGATAAATCCTATCTCATTTGGTTACAAGAAGCCAAAATTTTATTAGTAAGTACTACCCAATTACTGTAATTAATTCGCAAAACAAAAGAACTTAACAAAAGAAAAAATATTCTTATAGTGTTATTCATTAATTGTTTTGCTTTGAAAATGAAAGAAGCACATTTTGCATTTGTTTTAAAAAATAAATAGGGCCTAGTTTATATAACTTTTACTCAAAATTATCTTTCCAAAAAAGTGTCAAATTTTTTTACACCCGTTAAAAGCCACCATATGTATAATCAAACTATTCCAAAAGTGACTATCTATTTTGGCGAGTCAAAGTGTATTTAAAAAAATATATATATTCTCTCTGGTACAATGTCCATCATTACACAAATTTATGTATTGACATGACAATGTTTTTCACGATATTTTGTGAATTTTCTCTTATTCACGGTTCTTCCTGCTTTTTGTGCTGCATGTTACAACACAAACCCGTTTTCGTTGAACAATTGTAATCAATGATAAGTGTCTCAAAGTTAAATACAGAAATTAACAGAAAATCTTATAAAAAAGTTGTACCTACACAAATATTTTTAGTATAATAATGGACATACCATTGTACCAAAATAACAATTTTCTTAAATACACTTAAATTTACCAAACACGATAGTTATATTAAAAAGTGTAGTGAAATTAAAGAGTAAAAACATGAAGACTACTTGAACACAAAGTTCTTAAAAACATTTGAACTACGACCGTTTTTTGAAAACAGTTTTTTAATTGTTTTAAAAACTTAATCGAGCTGTGTTACTTTAACTGCTAATAGTAAAGAATGTAAGGAATTAGAAAAAATATATTTAAAAACAAAATTCACCTATCGTTAAGATTTAAACCATCTCTGTTACTTTGTCTAAATATAATTGAATTTTTTTATTTTCTTGGAAATATAAACCGCGCTATAATTTAATAATAATATTTGTTATTCTTTTTGCATAATTTATTTTTAAATTACTTGTAATTTAATGCAATTATAATGAACAAAAACTGTTTAACAAATAAATGGTAAAATACAGCGTATAGACAAATTTCTCCGTGATATAAACTCAGCTGCCATCTGACAAGCATGTCTAATTAGATAATTAACCTTTTTTCCTTTTCCACAGAATCCATTATAAGCACGCAATAGCCACATTTAAATAGATGTAATCCTATAATTCCTTTAAACTAAATTATATGGCTACTAACAAAATCAATATTTTATCATTTCCCAATGGATGAACCGGCAAACCTTTTACATAAATGAGCCGCTCTCCCTGTAGTAAGACAAGCTGCTGTCACTTTTGCCATCACACAGTGTTGTGCAGTGCATCAGTTGAATATAAGTTTGGCATAAAATATTTCAGATGTATTTCAGACCTGTTCAAATAAAGTTTTAATTATTGCGTATAAGGAGTTTATAACCACAACTTTTTCAAACAAAAAAAAAAGTTTGTTGTTGATGTTTTATAAATCGCAGACATACGTGATAGCTTCAAAAAAAAATTGGTTTTTACTCTATTAAACAAAAACCAGTACGAAGCTTTTATATACATCGTAGCTTTTTCAAAATTGTCTTCTTGAGCAAATATTTACTTTTGCCAACGCCCGTCAAACTGTTAATAGGATTCTTAGAACCCCATTCTCCAAAACCTCCAAAAAACTTGCGAGTTGAAAAAGGAAAACTACAGAAGTAGAGCTTTTAAGATTTAGGATAATGTTTTCTATTCTTACCACAAAAAACTAGCCGATATGGATAACAAGCAAATGTGCTAGCAGTTATCAAAGAACCCAGAAAATAGTGCCTCTAATGTGACAGCTTGTTTAATTAAACAGACTCATTCTAACTACTGGTAATAAAATTAAAATTTAAGGTAAAAGTTACATACATGAGTAAATATGTTAAAGGCAAAATACGAAAGTATTTTTTTTTTACCGCCTGAAAAACACGTAGATAAAATAATACTTAGTTTTTAAAACGTGACATCATTTCTCCATGTGTTTTATGTTTTTCCAAGTAATAATTGTGTGAATTTTGGTATTTAGAGAAAAAAATTATCATAAAACTACCAGAACGATCTGCAATGTACAAATTTTACACATCAAACCACTTTTTTTATTGATAATAATTTTATTTGTTTCATCATTATTTTATCAGTAGTAACATAAAAAGTGCATTGAAAATTATCGATAATTTTTGGTAAATATGCCCAAATGCAAGTTGAGCAGAAAATATTTTTTCAGATTCAACTTGCATAAGTAAAGATTTGTCAAAAATTATAGATTATTTGCAATGCACGAGTTATATTTTGCCAGAAAATTTCCTTCACCTAACCTATCTGTCAAATTAAATGTATGTCAGGTCATATTTTACAAGTACTGTCAGAGTGGTGCGTCAGGGGTGTGGTTTAATCCATATTAAAGTAACACTACTGGTCGCCGAAATTCGTCAAAAAATTATCAAGACCTAAATATTTAATTCCTCTCCAAATTTATTTTTTCGACTAATCACAAAGTCAGATTTCTTAGAAACGACCAATAAACGCATGAAAATCTGTTAATTGCGAAAAGTAAATTATCAGTGTATGATTATGTTTATTGGCCGTTTAAAGGAAATCTGAGTTTGTTATTGGTCGAAAACGCAAATTTGACAGGAGGATCAACTCCTGGCACAGGAATGTAAAATTATTACCGTGTAATATTGCTCCTATTGGTAGTCTCTAAAAGATTTAAGATTAGTGATTGGTTGAAAACGCAAATTTGACAGGTGAAGGGAATTTTCAGTATATGATTATGTTTATTGGTCGTTTCTAGAAAATCTGAGTTTGTTATTGGTCGAAAAGGCAAATTTGACAGGAGGATCAACATCTGACAGGAGATTAAAAAATTATTACCGTGTAATAATGCTCCTATTGGTAGTCTCTAGAGAATTTAAGATTAGTGTTTGGTTGAAAACGCAAATTTGACAAGTAAAGGAAATTTTCACACAAAGTACACTACAAAAAGGCAACTTTTCAATCGTAAGAAATACAAAGTCAGTTAAATAAAAAGAAAATGCCATTTTGGGAGCTATTGGACAATTTATTCGTTTTTTTTTAACAATCCATAGCACAATTAGATGCAGACAAATTTTTTTAAATATCTCCGTTGCAGTTGGTGATAGTCAGGTGTAGGACTGTTGAGTTTGTTGTGCTGACTTTTTTACACGTTTTTCTGTCTTGTGCTAGCTTTTTTTTATGTCTTTACATTTGATTTTTCTATCCGTTTCCGCTTTTTTAACTTCGTCTTGCCAGGTTTTTTAATATAAATCGTGATATTCAATTGTTTAAACACTGTTTTGATTCTGAGATAATTGTAAAATTGCATTTTTTGAAATAAAAGCTATAGGCGGTTGTAACATGAATCTAATACTTTTCTTATTTATTTTATTTCATTTAAAAATAAATTACTGAATGTTTATTGTGTCCGTCTTAACGTAATTTAAAATTAATAAAAACTCTCTCAATGTGCCCTTAAACAAAACAAAAATAAGTACTACAATAAAGTAAAATTGTAAGTTTCATTATTCAGTTTTTTAATTGATATACTCGCTAACATATGAAGATTTAGCTTCAAAAATAATCAAATTAAATAATCGCTTCCCAACCACTTAATTTCGTGTTTTACCAAATCATAACACCTCTATTAAGAACGTACAACTTTAAAATTCAAAATGGAAAATTATTTTTGCATTTTAAATATAATCAAAATGTATTTGTGCGTGTATAATAAATAGTATAACATCTGCAACTTCTCTAAAAACATCGCGAAGGGCAGGTCAATGATGTCGATATGATGACGCGTCACCTTGCGGCTACAGATTGATTTATGACGGCCGTAGATTAATTAACGGAACAAGGGACAAATCCCACATCACCCACAGATACCCCAACACCCTGGTGCTTCCCGCACATCCCGCCACTGTCGGCTGTCGCAAAGCGCTCATAATTGTTTCTATTTAATCATCAATCAATTTGAAGAAGGTGCATAGGCAGGCAAAAACATTACTGCCAACGAAGTAAGTGCTGAGAATTGGGTTTCTTTGTGATGTTTTAACTAATAAATTGATAATGTAATGATAAATTTTTTTGTCACTTTACTGTACAGTGTCGTCGAAAAAGTGTACATACAACAAATAGAAAAGTTATTATAATTGATTTCTCAATATAATAGGTTTTCCAAACTAATTTAAAGATTAAAAAAAAAATGAATGCGACACTAGATTTTAGTTGCTTTATAAATATAAAAGTGCCCTTATTTAACAGGATACAAAACTGTTTTCTTAAGAAAATGTTTAAAGTTTTAAAATAAACGCACGTATAGGTATGAAACTTTTTTTTTGTGAGTAAACAATATTCAATAATAGCTTTATTCGCGGAGGCGTTCGGAACTAGTTCAGAACCAAATAAATCACGTCTCGGCATTAAAAGGGCGGAGTTAACCCACGAATTTTTACGAATACGCTCGAGCCATTAAAGTTGAAATATTTTTTTGTGCGATCGTACTAGAAACAGCTGTTTGACGGACGCGTTAGCAACCATAAAGTACTGCATTACCGGCCGTAAAAGTTACTTTTCAGGCCGTTACCCTTAGCAACGGCCGAAAAAGTAACTTTTACGGCCGTTGCTAAGGAGAGGGCCGGTAAAGCAGTACATACGCCGTCATCTGTCAGTGACAGAATGTCACGTAGTTTCTAACCTATAATCTTGAAAATTACTCAAAATTTAAATTGTTTTTAATTCGATCGCACAAAAAATGTAATATGCACCTCGGCCAAAACGTACTTTTTCGGCCTTGCCTGTTTGCTGGCCTCGACTACGTCTCGGCCAGCAAACCAGACGCGGCCGAAAAAGTTACACTTTTTGGCCTGATACATAAATAACTATTATACCCACGAACGTCACACGTCAGACTTACAGTACGAAATGTCAACGAACGCGCGAAGCAAAATTGAGGTTATATTGTACAATTGAATGTAATTCAGCGGTTCCAAAACTTATTTTGTTGCGGAACTGTTACACAGTTTTTCAAAATTGCGGAATCCTAATAATACGTACATTTTACGGAGCCCCCAATTTTAATAGGACATTAAATAAAAACAAACTGTATAACCTTACTTTTCCAAAGCTGTTAGACTGACGTTCGTGGATATCAAAAATATTTGAACTTAAATGGCCCGAACGTATTCGGAACAACTCGTGGGTTAATTCCGTCCTTTTAATGCCGAGGCGTGATATTTTGGTTCTGAACTAGTTCCGTACTGACTCGGCGAACAAAGCTATAGCTAAGAAGAATTTCAAGGTTTTTTGAATGACACTGTGTAGTGGGAGTAGGTATTACATTAGTTTTGCACTTACTTCAAGATTTAAACTTTAATTTTAGTCTTACATTTTTTTGACATCTAGGCAAACTTTGTAGTCATTACTATCAGCAATTCAAACATTAAAATAACAATAGAGTTCAACTAATGGTTTAAAAAAAAAACGCTAAATTTACAGAGAATTGAAATTGAATACATAAATAATGAGATTAATATAAAGTTTTAAATACAATTTAAACCATTTTTTTTTCTTAGCGGTTTTTTATTTAAAATCTAATTTATGTTTAATGTGATCAAAATAAAACAGACAGATAGCATGTAAATACATTCTGTTGATTAAACTTTTAACATTTCCTCTATTCTTGATTCCAATTCATTGAGGCAAAAACTAATAAATGACTTTCATTATTATACTTCACATATAAACATAAATGAATTGCCCATATCCTTCGTATAGCAGGTACAAAGTTTTAAGATTGATATTTGGCCATTAATTTTTATAATTAATACGCACCCACTCATTTGTCATGTAATGCCTGTCAAAATCAAAGATGTTCTTTTTTGTAACACAATTTATATAAATGTTTAATGTACTTGAATTATATTTTGCAACGCTTTTAATTATATAAATGTAGATAAATTGTATGCCGACCTGTGCAAGAACTTTGTAGCGGTAGTTAATTATCGGTGTTGTATTTAAATAAAAGTTATATTAATAGAGTAATTAGAACAGTAACAGAATATTACACGCACTTCCATTTCTTAATAGTTTCATGAAACAGTAATTAGTAAGTACGTGAGCAGGAAACTGAAGGAATCGTGATTTTTATATTATTTTTAGTGTTTAAAACGTTAGTGCTCTTTAATGAAAAAGCTATACCAAACGAAGAACAATATTTGAATTTTAGTTCACAAAAAATGTTTAATAATAACAAATTGTACTTTGATCGAAAAATTTTTTAATGAAAAGCATTTAAGTTATTTAAAATAAAATTTGTTAAATGATTTATTATTTGTTACCAATAAGGTACCATTATTTTATGTTTTATTAGAGATATTGGAACAAAATTATTTTGCTCTCAGTTAATAAGACTGCACCCCATAATATGAAATTAATATCTCCTTTTGTTTTAAACCACTGCCCATTGAAAAAATACTTTGAGACACTAAAGATCTTAACTGCTAAGTGAATATATTCATTTGTACCCTTTCATATTATCTATCCTAGTTTATGTAGTGTATAGGTACTGTATCGCAGCCAAAACGAATTATATTATAGCTCCGTTAATAGTAGGTAAACACAGCAAATATTTTTATCCAAAAGTTGTTATGGTCAAGAGTTGCATAACCAAACATTATTTTGTTTCCATGCAAAAGTAAGTAGCTTTATTGCTTTAGATATGAAAAAATTAAATTATCCTAAAAAAACGTTTAAAGTTTGTTTACCTTGTAGAGAAATGTACGTTTAAGGTATAATATTACCCATACCCCATACACCACTTTAAAGGTGTGTGTAAATATTTAACAGTTAATACCGTCACAGAAAAATTATTTAAAAGTTCAATTAACCTGACTTTCACAAAGGTTGCTGATTATTCGAATTGTTAAATTATCTCGATTCATTTTGCTGAAGTTTAAACACAAATATGTCATTTTTTTTTAAACAAACGCTTAATCTTTTTTAGTTTCCCACAGATCATTGTAAATCTTGTAAAATCCCTTATCAAATTCCATGTCTAATATTATTATTTCTCGGCTTATTGCGGATATCATTACAATTGATAGCTACTTGCAGAATATTTAACAATATTTGTACAAATAATTATTGGAAATTGTTTATCTACGAATACCAAATAATGTTTATGGACGCCAACATAATAAAAGCAGTTGCTGTGAACCAATGTAGTATGTCTTGATTATTTGTTCCATAAACATTTACCATCCAACATTTCATAACTACAAGTGTCTTTAATCTACTGTTTCAATGAAAACATCTTTGTTAATATTACCCCAAAAAAACTGAACGAGTCAAATTTTTATTCAAGGCCGGCGCAAGGTTAACTGGCGCCCCTAGACAAAGAAAATTTAGGCGCCCCCGGATATTGTCTAAATGTGCATATGTGTCTATATACAGGGTGATTCACAAATATTATGCGAAAAACTTCGGGAGGTAATTGCTTATCAAAAATTAAGGGGGGGCTTTCATGTAATTTTTTCTTTTAAGACATCTTCTTTCGGAATTACACCCCCCATAAAGGTGAACGATGAAAGTAGGTTTTCATTTTATTTCTCAAATTTGAAGAAACGTAGAAAAATAACTTTTAGTAGATGCTTTTTACTTATTAAAAGGTATTTTATAGTTATATTTTCAATGATCTCCCACCTTCACAAGGGGCTGGAAAGTGCGACCCCTGTTGGTTTTTTTGTCAGAACTTTTTAGAGTCGAAATTTTGCAATTAAATTTTTTTAAGCTCACTTTATTAAATAATTTAATTCTTTAATTTTTCGCGCAAACCTACAGTTTTTGAGTAAAAAATAAATTAAGTGAACGTGCACTATCAAACTAAAATCATTTACTTTGGTGGTTACCATGGTTTGTACATATTGAGTAAAAGTGACAGATGTTTTTACATTATTTGGCGGTGCATGTTCACTTATTTTATTTTTTACTTAAAAACTTTAGGTTTGCGGGAACAATTAAAGAATAAAAAATTGTTTCTAAAAAATCAAGGTTTCAACATTTTTTTTAAATTGCAAAAGTTTAACCCTCCAAAAAGTTTCGATAAAAAACCAACAGGGGTTGCACTTTTTAGCCCCTTGTAAAGGTAGGATATGATTGACAATATTACTATGGGAAATCTTTTAATAAGTAAAAAACATTTACCAAATGTTATTCTCCTAATTTGAAAAAAATTAAAACTTTTACCGTTTCCTTTAGGGGGTGTAACTCCAAAAGAATACGTTTTCAGAAAACGTTTAAAAAAATACCATTATATTCAATATGATAGAAATTGCCTCCCAAAGTTTTTTTGCAATTTTTATGATTCACGGGCATATTTATAAAAATATTACACCATTATAAACATCTAATTTTTTTAATTTAATAACGTTAATACATTTGTGTACATATTTCATATGAATTTTACCCTTTTTATGAGGAAATCTAGTGCCCAATAATCTGGCACCCCTGGGCAATTGCCTAGACTCGCCTTATGGTAAAATCGGCCCTGTTTTTATGACTACACCTATATGGTGGTCATATCACCTATTTGTGTTCTCTTAGCTCGTACTTTTTTTGCTTATTAATTTTAAACAAAAAATTTAATTAAATTGTTTTAATCAAAATCAGTGTGAGAAAAAATGACAATCATCCACGCAAAAGGAAAATTAGAATTGTAATTTTAAACGAATTATTTAAAATTTTCAAACGGCTAATACGATTTCTAAAAGAAAACTAAACTGTACCAATACGTTTTTCTTTGATAAACAATACACAGCAAAACACAACTAAAATACTAAGCCAAGTCCACGCTAGTAACGACATTAACAAAAATAGTGTTTATAACACAAACCTATACACTAAAAGATGTTGTTTACCTTACATCGAAGGTAAAACAGATAAAATAAAAAGAGTACAACAATTAAACTACATATCGTTTTATAAACAATGTTAAAGATAAAATTGCGCACGATCATACAGAAATTATTGTTCATGTGGTTTGTGTTATATACGAAAAACACAACGAAATATTAAAACTGGTATGAAATACCACTGGATATACAAAATTAAATCAAACAAATTTTCACTCTTAGAATAATCGTTCAACTATTCAATAAACTTTGGTAAAGTGAAAATATTAAATAAAGAAAAAACTACGATAAAATTATTAGGGAGTCAATAGAATTTTTTAAACACAAAAATTGTTGCAATAATAGAAAAGACATTACAATTTAGACAAAAATCGGAACGTATTTTTTTTTAAACGATGAAAATTCACTTAAATAAATTAGTAATAGTTTTAGATGTACTTCATTACCAACTATGATCGTTGCCATGACAGCTGCGAGAGTGCTTTTTTAATAGATATATAAACAAGACTGCAACTGATAAAGAGACGAGAGTCTTAAAACTGGCATTGCATTTCGTCAAGCGATCCTCCAAAAAAAAACATGTATCAATTTATTTAAGCTTATTTATAAGATTTATACATGGATGTTTATGTCATTCAATTATTTTAAGAACGGATTAGTTTTACTTGTTTATTTATCATTTCGAATGCATGTAATTCGGTATGCATTCTCTAGACTCTCTACTACAGCGTATATTTATAATGGATATTTGGTATTATGACCAAACCATTTTTCTTACTTTTTCAGTGCTTACTGCTGGCCTGAGATTCAAGCGACTCTTTTGCTTTCGTTGCGCCCCATTTATATTAAAAATGAACTGTCTCCAGCAGTGACGACAAGCTTGGACATTTCGCGTGTAGTAACTTCTTTTTTCATATTTGATGAATAGCGGTTCAAGAAACGGTCATCTTGAATATTTTAGTACTCTTTATGCTTTCAAACAATCGCATTAGTATACACATTTACTTGTACTCGCCACAAACTAGCGAATGCCTTTAGGGTTTTCTGTGTCATCAGTACTTCAATATAAGAAATTGAATTTCTGTAACACGCTCTGCAACAGTAACAGAACAAACCTCCAGATGTACATTTAATTCAATTATAAGCGTACGTACGACTTGTTTTATTTTACACATCAATATTTGTGTTCGTGTATTGATTCACACCAATATGAACTTATAACATACAGGGTGCGCCAAAGTCTGTTAAATAAGACAAACCTATCATATTTTAGAGAGTTCATCGGCGTTTTATTTTTTTTTTACATTCATGTCCACCTAGATACAGACAACAAACTTAAATTAAGATTAATTATCTTAAATATATCAGCTGTAGTTGTTTTTAAATACATTTACTAGAAAACAGTTTAAGAAACTTTAAAAGCTATAAAAAATAGCGACATTCCTTTATTTAAACCAGGGCTGTGGAGTCGGAGTCGGAGTTTAGAAGGAATTTCTAGGCAATGGAGTCGGACTTTGAAAAAATGTACCGACTCCGACTCCTACTCCGAGTACAACAAAAAATTGCGAGATGGTCCTTTGCCGCTAAATATAAACTCAAATTTAAAATCGTATCCTTATAATTATTTTTCTTTTTTATATTACACACACCATTAAAATGTCTTAGTATTTAATTTTGTCGGAGTCGGAGTCGAACTACTAAAGTTATCAAAAGTCAAAGTCGATTTTTTTTACGGACTCCGCAGCCCTGGTTTAGTTTAAACAATATTCAAATTCTGAAATAACTGTCAAAGATGCATTTTTTTTGAATAAAAAGTTTAGTTCGGTTTAACATCCATATACAGGGTGTTTCTTAAGTATTGCAAAAAAATTCGGGAGGTGATTCCTTATCGAAAATTAAGGGGGGTCTTTCATATATTTTTTTTCTTCTTAGGCGTCTCTTTTTGGAGTTACACCCCCCTAAAGGGGATATATGTAGGAGAATGATAGTTGGTAGATGTTTTATACTTACCTTCACAGGGGGCTGAAAAGTGTGACCCCTATTGTTTTTTTTTGCAATCTAAAATATTTTTGTTTGAAAGATTGATTAATTTAGAAACTTTTTTATTCTATAGTTTTTCTCGTAAAACCTACCGTTTTTGAGTAAAAAATAAAGTAATTAAACATGAACCATCAAATATTCCAATATAAAAAACTATTCATTTTGGTGGTTGCCAAGGTTTGTTTATGTTCATATTGGGTAGAATTGACGGGCGTTTTAGCGTTGTCGCCGCGTAAATGCAAAATAAATTACACACCCGTCATACCTTTTATAACGCGCCAGTTTTTTTGTCACACACGCTTTCCCTTATAAATAAAATATTGAGTTTAATTTATTGTCTCTTAAATAATTAAAAAATTACCACATAATTGAAATAAACAGTCAATTTGTAAAATTTATGATTTCAATGAAAAATATTATTTTTGATCTTTATTGCCTATAAAATGAAGTTAGTAAATAAATTAATAAATCTGTTGTTTATCCAAATCTAGTTTTGTAAAAAAAAAAATTTTTTTGTTATAGCGCTGAAAAACCTATCAAAGCCTAAAATTTGAACCTTTATTGATCAAACAAACGAGAAGCAGACAGGGCAATTGTAAATTTATTATCCTTAGAACAATTTGCAAAAAGGTCATCATTTAGCGCTCTCTTTTAATACTTTGGTGGAATAAATCATTTTAAAAAAAAAGATCAAGCTAATATACTTTTCTAATCTCATTTATGGCATAGATTGACTATAATCAAAAATTATGAATTTAATTTTTAGATAAAAACTTGCAAACATAACTATCAATAATTTGTTTGTGAAATTAATGATAACGGGACCCCCCACTTTGCATTATATAACATCTATCACAAAAACAATATTTATTTACGTACATTTTTTCGAACAAGTTCTTAGATGTTAACTTCCACCTAATGCAACCTTTCTATTTACATAGCGTAAAAAATGTTGACGGTTAACAGTCTTAAAGGACTAAAACGACAAATCCATTAGATTTTCCAACTAAATTTAATAGGTTTAAGTTTTTTTAATCAATCTATGACATTTTATCTATCTTATAGTTAAATTAAACGTAGCAGTGGACAATCACTTAAGTATTATAGTATCTTAACATAAGATTTGCTCAATGACTTCACTAGACAGGTTAGATATTCATGGATGTTTCCAAAAATGTACATTTATCTTGCAAATTAAATACTTATTGTTTATTTTTCTCATATTAAACTATATTAGCTGTCTTTTAAGATTCTTTAAAAGCATCACTAAAACCAAATACCTATGAATAAAAAATTGAAATAAGTCTCTGTAATTTCAAAATCACCTGATAACACTTTGATGAAAAATTGTTCATGAGCGAGATATCAGATCCATAAGATAAAGAGACGAGAGTCTTGAAAGTGGTATTCCATTTTGACCAGAGATGCTGCGGAAGATGAAACAGATAAATGCTTTTTAATTAGACTTATTTATATTGAAATGTAATACGGTTTTTAAAATACATAAATTATAAAGTGATGTCAAAGACATTTCTTCAATTCTAATTTAGAAAACCGGTAAACCTTTAAGTAATAAATTCAATCTTTTAGCAACACCACAAAATCCGTATTTAATCTACTTTATTGCAACAATCAGCGGTTTGTTGAGATCGTCATTGTGGCATTTCTTCGAAATCAGTGTATTGTAGTGTAAGAAACGTGAATTAAGTTTGTCGGTACATACAATAATCCACAGGTATTACACTTGCATGATTTTATAAATATGGTCAATTATATCATTTGTGTGCCCACCTATTCCGCCAGTCATGCGGTAGCGAGATCAAAGCCCGGCCGAGCGCGAGTCATGCTGCTTCCTAGACCACCTACTTTCTTTTGTGTCATCTTCTACACCTTCTGAATTTACCGGACAGCTGGTTATCAGCGCTCAACATTTAAATATTTTCATCGTTACTATGTGGCTAAGATATTCCGCCTATTTATCTTCCCAAAGCTTTTCAAAAGCTTTCATTCACCTTCGTAAAATTATATTTTCGGTAACCTTACGCTAGGCTATACCAATTTAAAGATATATTAGTTGGCATTGACATTATACAATGACGTGCCTGAATAGCAAATAAAAAATTTTAAAGACGAAGTACAGGATGTCCCAAAAGTCGCATTTTGGTGAATTAGGATGAACTTTTATACATAAAGACATAATTACGACGCATATTTGGCTATTAAAAAAACAATCCATAAGTTATTTGAAAACGTTTTATTTTAATTCGATTTGCCATACCTTAAACTACTTCTTTACGTAGTTTATGTCATTATTGAGTCGTTTATCATAACGGGACACCAGCTTCTGTATACACTCCTCATAGAACACGGCTGCTTGTAAAGAATCATTCCTGCACTGCTCCTTTGGCGTCGTAATCGTTTTTCTCGTATTTTTCGCAACGTCCAAGAATGATTCTCTACGAATTTGTGGCAGATCGTTTGAACCAGGGACGGGGGAGTCGGAAGAAAAATTATCGACTCCCGACTCATGAGTCGGTATTTTTTTAAATCGACTCCAACTCCCGACTCCTTTCATTAATTAGTATATATTTACTACAATGAATGCCGGTATTTTTTTTATCATAGTGTATTTTATAATGATCAACAAAGTTTATTTTCTTTTGTTTTCTAAATAATAAAAAAAATGTAAAAAATTAAGTTTTTTTAAATAAAAATAACTATAAAATTTTCAACAATTTGGTTATACCGCGGTTATCATATAACGCGGGTTTGCGAGGTTTTATCTGACCCGCGTTATAAGCGACTTCCATTGTATTTGGTATTTTACTAAAAGTAATATAAAAGTTAAAATAATAAATAATAAAAGTTAAAATAATATGCAGGGTGTGTAAAAATTGGCGGAAGCGCTACACGTGGCGATGTTCTTCATAAAATTCTAAGTCGAAAATCTTAATACGAAAATGTTGTACCATGATTGCTGTGTCTGCAAGAGGTCCTCAAAGTTTTGACATTTAGTCCTTTAATAAGCGTTATTATTTAATACTTGCAGATGAAAAAGCTGCCATTTGGAATAAAAATAGATTTCGAATAGTATTTTTTCCTAGATATTGTGTTCTTCCTTTCAAAAATTATTGGTGTTGAAAATATGTAAATCACTGATTTGAATGAAAATAATACACATGGCAACATTGTCATTAGCTGTCATCTCTGTTTTCCTCGTAATTATTTCTAGTTTGTGTTTTACGATACCCAAAAGTTTGCAGCTATGTTTACGAACTGAAGGCTTTCAGTTCGAACAAAAATTGTAAATACCTAAGTAAAATTGCTGATAAAAAAATGTCCAAACGCAAATCAATGTATGCAATGTTGCCAATTTTTTTTTCTTTAAATGGTTCCTGAGGCCATAGGAAGCATGGTACAACATTTTTGTATCAAGATTTTCGACTTAGAATTTTACGAAGAACATCGTCACGTGTAGCGCTTCCGCCAATTTATACACACCCTGTATAATAAAAGTAAAAATAATGTAAAAGATAAACTTATTACAAATTTATCTTGACCATGCAAATTTTATTGTGAAAAATGTGTTATCAAAGTTACATATTTTTAATGAATCACATTTCTGCTTCTATTTCCCGTAAAATCTGGCGAATAATACGCATGCTTGATTTAGCCCAAAATTTTTTAATAAAATGGATATTTGTTTATAACACGCACCATAACTTTTTAACATTTTGTGTTTTGAAATATTTGTTAAAAAAACTAGAAGAATGATAGCAATCAGAAATAGGTAGGTACCTACGCCATAAATAAATTAAACACCTTTAATTTTGCTTCATTGTGACTCTTGAATTTGACAGAAACTCGATAGATATAGTTTATTTTCGAAATCAAAAATGCTGTATTTTTGTACTTGCGTATCTTACGCAAAACTTGGCAAAAACTTTGCCCAGAGTACAGGAGATTTTCGGTAATCTCATGAAACGGAAATAACATCAAAATACTATGGACAAGTTAGCCTCCACTACTGCTAAAATTCGTGCCAATTTACAAAACCTATCTGCAAAACACCCCTCGTTATACATCGACTTTGTAACTATCAATTTCTTATTTACTAAAGTTAATTCAACAGAAAAAAATTACTCATTAAAATAGTTTTAACATTAGAACCACATTTCTACACATCTTGACCTTAAAAATTAAAAAAGGCACTATTGGCTTTTGAAAACCTTTAAATGTCAACACGGATTAAGATTTGTTTGGCTACAGAACTAACCCTATTGTGTATCAAACGAATCATACGTTTTATAGTATTGCGCTGTCTATAAACTCATCCAGTCAGGTAAACTTTGCAAATATGGACGTTCAAAGACCAAACTAGTTTGTGTAACTTTAATCGTTCCCGTTTCCGTTAAATAAAAAATGATTGACCACGTTGTTTTGTTTTTCTTTTAAATTTTTCATTCTGTGCTCATCCTCAAAAAAAACTAAATAAAATAAAAGCGGGAGTCAACGGTTTTTCCGACTCCCAGCTCGGACTTCCGACTCCTCAACTCCCGACTTCCGACTCCGACTCCCCATCCCTGGTTTGAACTTTCGATAATTGTGCTCTCGCTGGGAGCCAAATATGTTCTGCTCAAAATCAAGTCCTTATTACCCTCCCCCCAGCCTAGATTTAGCACCAAGTAACTTCATCTGTTTCTGCTTCTACAGAAGTTCCTTACTGACCAGCGTTTTTTCGACAATGATCATTTTTAGGAGCAGTGCATAAATGGCTATTTTCTCAGGTGACCCCTTGTTCTATCAAGTGGGTTCACGAAAATTGGTGCCCGTTATGATTGTTAAATATCTCCGTGATGGTAAACAATATGTAGAGAAGTAGTTTTAAGGTATGGTTAATCTAATGAAAATAAACATCGACATATATTATCGGTTATTTAATTTTTTTAAACTCTGCTATAAATTATCAGTTAGTAATTTTTTGATTGGTTTATGTGACCGTACTACAACAATTTTTCTAACTTACTACAATAAACCCCTTTTATTACTCGCTAATAAACCAATCATCCGCAAAGTTGCAATTTGTTTTATTTATCTATTGACGGTATTCAAACGTTAAACAGACCTTTATCCCGGCATATGTTATCACCAGTATTTCTACATAAAAGATACATGGTCAAACAAAATAGCTGTAACTACATAATATTAATACTAGAAAACTTCATAAAAAAAAACTTTATAATACTTTATTTTAAAATATGTTTTGAATTTTTTTTTAATCGTGTTAATATTATAATGTTATTAAAAAATGCAATAAATAAAGCAATTTCGTTGCTTAAGAGCTTATTTTGAAGTACGGTACTTGGCAAAAAAATACATTTACGACACAATGGTAAAAAGTTGTCTACTGTGCGGATCAAAAACATGGGAAATAACGGAAGATTATTAGAGAAAAATTAATACAGTTAATATGGGCGTGATTACTAAGGATATCACGCCTGAATAGAATAAAAAATTAAAAGTTCAAGACCGTATGGGTATAAAAGAAACACTAAATGAGGAAATAGAATCAAAACTGGTATGGTATGGTATGTGCAACGAATGGGGAACGAAGTTGCCTAAGAAGATATTAAAATGGACACCAGAACACCAAACTTGAGAGGGAGACTAAGAAAACGTGAAAAGAAGGAATTACAAATGCTATAATGCTAGACCTCGACACCGAAAGGTACATGAGGAACCGATTAAGAAGAAGAAGATGATGATGATCTCACAGATGGACAATGGAACAACAGAGAGAAATTAGGAAGAACATCGACAACTCAGCAAGGCGTTCTTAAACCGATTTAGTGATACTAAATATTTAAGCTTCAATATGATGAAAATTGGGCAGCTAATGAGGATCTAGGAACACGACATAACCGTCACAGATTTTTGCTCTATTAAATTTAATTAAACAGAACAAAAAATGTTAGAATAATGCATGGATACATCATTTCGTTTTTTGTTTGTTTGAGCGTTCCTTATTTTTTATTTGAAAGCGTGATAAAAGCATTTTGAAGATATATTTATAAACTTATAAAAAAAATAGTTGACATAATTATTTAATGCCAAACAAATTATATATTAAGTTATATGCAGCTTTAACGTTGTTCTGCAACGTGAATGTAGTTTCGACTGTTACATTATTATTTATACGTATTTTAAAAGCTTGTATAAACCGGCAATAAGAAATAAAATTGTTGATTTACGAGTTAAAAAAGACTCAAAACTACAATGTTTTTCACAACAATTTTTTCCAAGCTTTGTGTATCTGCAGAGTGGTTCGGTTGCCTTTAACTTACCTTCGTCCGAACATAAAAATGACATTCCAGTTTCTTAACGGAACACTGCGTTGAAATTATTGCCGTTCCCATAATCAGCACAAGTCATTAAGTTCCCACTGTTTATTCATAATTCCTTGGAAGAATCGTTATAAAAACAGTTCTCTTTGCTGACTAGGGTCGCATTCCGCTTATTTGCCTTGAGGTTAGTCCGATTGCCGCTCACCCTCGTTCGCCCGGGTCCGGGCTCCGGGGTAACAAAGTGCAAGTCCTACGTACCCACTAAGAATATGCAAAGAATTAAGGGTGATGGGTAATTAACTGCTGTATTTTTAGAGACACAAAATGTTTAGTAAATGTCAGTACGCCAATAAAAAAGCCATGCTACATCAAACACTTAGCCGTACGCCTCCGACCCAACTATAGACAAGAACTTATCTCAATCAAAGAGCAGCAAAATTATTAGTTTTACAAAAAGGTTGAGTTTGGTCTCTTAGGAGACATTCATGAAATTAAAATACTGTGACTAGATAAAAAGAAAACATAGAAAATTTGGCCAGGACCAGACAAGTGCTCGTAAGCAAATAAATATGGGGGCCTCCACCTACAAATATTTTGAAATAAAATTCATTTACTGGACTATTAGACATTGTTAACGTAGATGAATGTTTTAATATTCTGCTCATTTTATAGATATAGGGACTTTACAAAAATTAATAATACTTTTAAAAAAATAAAGGGAAAAATTACTCATTTTTTTAACCAGTCTCATTACTTTACTTTGTAGGATACCTAAAAAATTCAAACAATTTTGTGTTACGTAGATTAACATCCATGGAAGTATGATTTAAAATTCTTTAGAGCCTTATCTGAAGCATGATATTTTAGGCCAACTTGCGATAAAATTGACAAATTTAAGCGTATTTTGAACGCCTACAGAAACATTTGTTGGGATATAATATTATTACAGATTTTACGAGGGTGATTTTCGAAATGGCTACTAAGGGATAGATACCTTTTTTACAAATATTTTTATATCATTATATTGGCAACTCTGTCATTTGGATTTACTGCAAATTTTAAATCGATCTGTCAAATAGTCTGGATACAAAAGAATTCGAGCGGTTATCAGTTTTTTTTATGTGGAGGGAAAACCCGCTGAGGAAATCAAATACAGATTGGTTGCTGTTCTTGGTGATTCATCGCCTTCATTTTCCACGGTGAGTTTTTGGGTTTCGCAATTCAACACCAGAAATTGTGGATAAAATTCATGACATGGTTTAGGCAGATCCCCGAATAGGTACGTGAAATTAAGAAAACTGTGGGCATCTCTCATGAACGAGTACTTCATATTTGACATGATGAATTGGGATTTAAAAAACTTTCTGCAAGATGGGTGCTGCATTTGCTCAATCCAGAACAAAAACGCATTCGAGTATTAACCTCGGTCGATAATTTGGATGTATTTAAGAGAAATCCAAAGTATTTTAAAAGACGATTTGTAATTATCGATTCATCACTACATATCGGAAACCAAAATACAATCTAAACATTTGATTGGACATGGTGAATCCATTCCAAAGAAGGCAAAGACCATTCAATGGGCCGAAAAGGTAATGGCTTCAGTATTTTGGAATTCTCAAAGAAATCTAGCTCATTGATTATCTTGAAAAAGGAAAAACCATTACTGACCAATATTACGCAACACTCTTGTTCAAGCTGAAAGCCGCAATTCAGGTAAAACGGGAATGGTCAATAAAAAAATGTTTTTACCCGTTCATTCGAGCGCAATCGTGAAGCAAAAATTTGCAGAATCGGAGTTCGATATCCTTGCGCATCCACCGTATTCATCTGATTTGGCTCCTTCGGATTTCCATCTGTTCCCGAACCTCAAAATATTTCTGGCTTAAAAGAGATTTCGGTTAAATGAAGACGTGGTTGAGTCTGCAAACGACCATTTTGGGAACCTCGAAAAAAGTCACTTCCGGGAAGGAATCGATGAACTGGAGAGACGTTGGACCAATTGCATAGAACTTTAAGGCGATTATGTTGAAAAATAAAATATAACTTATATCAATCTTCTTTTGTTTTCATTGTCATCGAAAAAAATTTAATCTACCCTCGTAACTCTTCTAGTACTAGACATACGTGGAGAAATTTTTGTGCATTAATTCAAAAACATATCTACCACGAAATAGCGAAATATTTAAATTAAGATTTTTGTTGGTGGACTAAAATTGTATATAGTTTTTCATTAATTATAATTAGGTATACTATATATTAATTTAAAAGCGTTTTTAAGTGTCTCGATCAATTTAATAATGCCAAACTTTTTCCAGAACAATTATTTATCTTTTGATGGCATTAAATCCTCAGAATTTTGGTATTAAATTTAAGCATTAACAATGTACATTTTACCGGGGATCCAAATATTTATGAGCCGTGTGAATTGCACCCTCTGCAGCTGATGTTCTGCGGCCGGTCCTGAATTTAGTTATCTGCAAACTGCAAAGTTTAAATGAGCGAACAACATTTGTCAATATTATTACGTTTCTCCCCCAAGTCCGCATAATAAAAATATTAATGAGATATTCCTGAGATTTTAAATTGAGCGAATAAACAGATAAGCATCGACTTAAACCGCGAGATTGGAGAGGTGAGAGATCGTGGTGAGCTTGAAGCGCTGGTCACTGTGGGGCACACGCGGATCAATTCATTATCCCCTGGAGGGTCTGGACTTGCAGCGTCATCGTGGCTCTCGCCGCACACGCATTCTGCGCTTCTTGCCACAACTTCTGCACGAAAATCATTCATTCTGTAAATCTTTTCTATTTATTGTTGACAGTTGATAACCTAGTTTTTCGACTGTTTAAAACGTATCTTATCATCAGTCATCTAGCAAATTGCCGTCCGATAGACAATCAAGATAAACAATCGGCAATCACAATTCCAAGCACACGAGCGGAACAGTAGCCGTGTCCATTGATCTGATACAAGCGCTGGCACACAAAGAGCATGTAAGGCATTGTAGCCGCGTCCGCAGCTCATCCATCAGTCATTTGGACAGCGTCCCCAACAACCATGAAAGAATTTACTTTCAATTAAAAAGATCAAGTATTTACCCAGTTATATTGATACACAAACATTTTGTTCCCCAATATACGATACATATTTAATACTGCTAATGGCAAGTACAAAAAAATAATATATCATCCACAGATTTGAAAAAACGTTCCCAAATATATACTTTTTTATTTTTTGTACAGCTAACACTTAAATAAAATTGCAAAGTCGTTTCACCGCTTACATTTGTTTGCTTCTTAAATCTTCTTCGTCTTTTATTGTAGGCGTCATATGTCGTCACGCTAGATAATCACTGTGTTCCCCGGATGTTGAGACTAAGCTTACCATCCCTCTTTTCAGGGGGTTGCATTTTCCAGCTGGCTTCAGGTCCTGTGCAATTCTAATCACTCTGCTACTATCAGAAAAGTAAACTCACTGTTCCATCTGCTTGGACCTTCTACGTTCTACGACATTTTATACATATTAATAGCGATGAATTTGCAACCAACTTATCTTTGTGGAAGTTCACACATGACTTTGCTTTGCACTGATCTTTAATGCCCGGTTTCTCCGAGACATCTTAAGATCTAGCTGAATCTTAAGTTCGCCCTAACGGTATAAAGTGTTGCATCAAGCAATTTTAAGAACATATTCGACTTGAGCTGAGCTCACATCTTGAGTCGCTGTTTACTAGAACTTGAGCTGGAGTACATAACCTAAAATTATCTTGTATTTGCTTTGTTTGTAGTTAAATGTTTGTTTAAATTGTGGTTTAAGTTTAAATATGGATATTGACTTTATAAATATGATAGATGATGCAGATGATGACTTGTACGACCCTGTAATTCCTCCAATTCCTCGAAGGCGATTTGTTCGCGCAAATCAATTAATGGATTTCGAAGACGATCGTTTTTTTATGCGTTTTCGCCTCACAAAAGAGACAGTTATTGTGATCTTAGATCAAATTGAGCCTCAATTGGAGTATATAGGGTGTTTCATAATTGAATGCTGATCCTTAAGGGTATTATTCCTTGGTTGATTTTAAGAAAAAAAGTTCATATCAATGTAGGTCCGCAACCGCCGTATTTTTGAGATACAGGGTGTTAAAAGTTGAAAAAAATATCGGTTTTTTCGTAATATTTTTGATGCAACTTTAGATATTTTTTTGAATTTTAGTAGGTACTAACACTAACTAGGCATAAAAACACATTTTTTTCAGAAAAAAAAATTGTTCGAAAAATACACGAACGTCTATACTGTTTGTTAAATAAGTAGCCTGACAAGGTTTGTCTTTTTTTTTGGAAAACAAAAGACTATCAAAGAAACCGAACCGAAGATTGTAACATCAATATAAATATCAGTCAGTAAATATAGTTTTACTTCTGCCTAAGGTTTTCAAATTTCCATAAAAACTTAATATAGAATATGGAATACAATATAAGTACAGGGTGGTCCAAATTCGATGGGATTACATTGGTATCTCGCTTAATATTCAAGATAGAGACACGGTTAAATTGCCAAAAATGTGCAGTTTTTTGAGACTAACTCAGCCGTTTTCAAAAAAGTCTATCATTTTAGGTTTTTGAGTTATTGGAAAAAAATTGTTTTTTGTCATCTGTATACTGTATCATTTATCTCCGTTATAGTTGGAAATATCCAAACGAATTTTTAAGGTTATTTTTAGATATTTTAATGCAAAATTCAATGATACTAAAAAAAAATTAAACGTTCGCCGTTAAAAATTATGATACACTTACCTTTTTTTAAACTGAAGCTATAGTTGACTATGACCTATTTAAATTCGTTATTATTTTTTTCTCATTCCAAATATAATAAGGGTTGATGTAGTTTTTTTTTAATGATGGTTAAGTGGCCTTGGAAATTAAACATTTTGGCCATATCAGTGTTTCAATAATTGATTTTCAGTTAAAATGAAGTGAGAGGGAAAGACAGGGTAACACATTTGTCGCGATGTTGATGTAGTTATTTTCTGTACTTAATACGCAAGTAACGAAGGTTATTTAGTTGTTTTTTTTTTTAAGAAAAACAGTAGATTGTAAAAACAAAAGAAAAACGAAGTGTAAAACCTAGTACAAGTTACGAAGGTTTTTTAATTTGTTGTTGTTATAAGCATTACAAATATTTGAACATATTATTACAACGATATAGTCCTTATCAGCAGTTATGTAGTATTATGTAGTATTATTGAAAATAACTACAGCAACCCCTACATCTTTGAAATGAGAAAAAAATAACGAATTTAGATAGGTCATAGCCAACTGAGCTTCCATTTAGAAAAAGGTAAGTTTATGTCATAACTTTTTAAAGGTGAGCGTAAATAATATTTTTTTAGGATCGTCTAATTTTATATAAAAATATCTAAAAATAATCTTTACAATTTTTTTCAATATTTACAACAATAATGGAGCTATGACATTAGTAATATGACCAAAAAAAAATTTTTTTTTCAAATAACTTATAAACCGAAAATGATAGAATATTTTTGAAACAGGTTCTGAGTTTGTCTCAAAAAACTGCAGATTTTTTGTAATTTAACTGTTTCTTTATCTTTAATATTAAGCGAGATACTCATGTAATCCCATCAAATTGGGACCAGCCTTGCCATTAAATTAATATGCCCGTTCCGAAACCATTTGAAAATTAAACAATTGATTATGGCAGGGATGGACGTTTTGTAGGTACTATTGAAAAAAAAATTAAACCAAGCGCTACGGACAAATTTTGAAACAAATACACAGATCAGAAAGGGCTGTCCCACATCAAAAAGCAATTATTCAAAACAATAAACCGTTAAATATTCAACCATTCAACTACTAAGGATTCAACTACGCTTAATTCAAATTTTCCCAAATCGTTGGAATTACACTGCAATAATCTAATTACATTCTTATCGTATTTGTTACACGTTTCTGTAAGTTTGCGCCCTGTAAGTCATATCTAAATCGAGTATAACTTGGGGCAGAATAATCTGATAGATGAGGCGCGATGACACGGGATGTCGGCGGTATCGATCACCGAAACAACGGGAGCCAAGTGACGAAGAATGACTTGCACATAACACACAACCAGACACCACTATTAATAATACCATCATCTCTCAGTAAAACATCTATGTTCGTCGTTGCGCTCCGATGACGAAGTGATAACGTAACACATCAAAAGATTTCAGAATATTTAGTTTTAATATGTTATACACTTATTTCATTAAAGTTTGCAACTGTGTAAGCGGACAGATGCCGAAATTTTCACATTAAATGAGCGCAGATTTCTTGTTGTAAATCGTTAGCTTACTTCATTAAAATGTATGCTTTATTTTTTAACGGTTATAGCTTTGTTTTACAGCACTGTTACTATTCATAGAGGTTTTTGGAAATATGTATAGTATTAAGGTGACCAACTTTTTCACAATGAAAAGGAGGACACAAATAAATTGAAGAAAAATATATCGGAAATAAAAGAAACATTTTATTAATTGCAACAATAATACACTATAATATGATAAATGCGCATAATAAAGACATTTGTAACATGTAAATATGCTTACATGTCTATTAATTATTATTTAAATGAGTACTTTTCCACAGAATGAATATTTTTTGTCAATGTATCGAAAAGGAGGACACTTTTCGAGGGATGACAAAATTTACAAAAGAGGGACTGTCCTCCCTAAAGGAGGACGGTTGGTCACCTCAATAGTAGGTATTCATTACTGCACGAATAAGGTGTATCTAGTATGAGGATGAATAGCATCGAGATCTCGGTTATTACAAGGGATACGAAGTCGGTTAAACTAGAAAAAAAGTTGTACATTATGGTGTTTAATAAGAACTGAGTTCAAAGTTGGCAAATCATCTCACCATTTTATAAAAATTTATGTACAATGTACATTGTAGAGTGTTCAAACTTATTGGGATTTTTAAAGTTGGATTTTAATTTTTTTAATTGTCATTGGTTTCTTAGTTGTCATAATAAACAAGCAAGGGTCGAAATAAAATAATTGAAGTCGGTTATTGTTACCATGGCAATCTTGATTTTTATCTTGATTTAGCATTTTTAAGCTTATTTCGCTTATTTTTGAAAATAGACATATAAAATATTATATTATTGTAAAGAGAAAACAATAATCTTTAAATCTAAGTCACTTATTACGACTGCCATTTAAAATAAAAAGTTGTATTGTCAAATATCTCGCATGGTAATTTATAAATAAAAACCTGACTATCGCAATCTTATAGCTAACAAAATCTTTAAAAAAAAAATCCTTTTGGCATTTTTGTGTATTGGCAATAAAACCAGAGATATTTGAGTTTAAAAATTTTGATCGATTTCGGTTTTTTCGTTATATCACTCAAGCCATGGAATTTTTAAACAAAACAAGATCTGGTTTAAAATACACCCCTAAATAGCTAAGTTGTGTCCCATTTAACCAACCTTTTATTTTCATTATTTACGGAGATAGCAATAGTCAATAGTGTCCCATGGAAAAATAAAACACCCTGTATAAAATGCTCTGAAAGTATTTATGACTTTATTTTAAGGCCTTAGAATTTACATTAAATTTTAAATGGTCATAAATATCATTTAGAAATGAATTCTAACCTTGAGTTGCAACTTTGCCCAGCAAGCCTTTTGATAAATCCATTTAAAATCCTTAATCCTTGATCAATTATAGGTTTAAAATAAGTACTAAATTTTAAGTTTGTGTTTAAAAAATTATTTGATTGATTTTTAAACTATTAACGTTCCAAAAGCGACCAAATCTGTGCTCTAAACTCTAAACTACTTATTTTCCATGTTACATTTTTTAAATTCAATTTACATTTAAAACATTTGAGTTTTACATAATAGCTTTTCTTCCTGACTAGAATCTGAGCTGAATTCGCGAAATCAAAACATAAATTTCCAAAATTGTTGGTCAAATTAAAATATGAGCTTTTTTGGACAACATTGTACTAACTGAACTTTATTTCGTCTGTTTTATCTTTAATGAGGTTGATGCTATGTAATACCAAACCCTCTAGTTTTTTATTGGCTTGGTGTGGTATTATGTATCGGCTAAGTTTATTGTATTTGTAAGCTTTTAATTTGGGCATCGCTCGTTTCTACAATTGCCCTGAGAATGAGACCTTTTCGCTCAAGTGCAGATGAAATTATTCGGTTTATGAAGCTGCATGTTTTCCGTGTAGCGATATATAATGATGTATATGTCAACTAATCTACATACAAAAGGCTAAGACTAAAGTCAATGATAAATTAGGTCGAGTGGGAGGAACATCAGTCTGGAGGGAGGTAGTTGGCAGGCCTGACAAGCGACAAGAGCGTCGTGGGGTAAGCGGCCGTGACTTGAAGATGCGAGATCAGACCAAGCAAAAACTGACATCTGACATCGCATCTTCTGCTAACTTTTTATGTGCACTTTTCTAACCAGAAACATCATTGATGTTGCTGAAGGTTTTTGTTACGGAACGGAAAGTACAGTTTTGCGAAAATGCCGCATTCAAAAATTACAATCGAAGTGTTAACAAGTTAACATTACCCTGATATATAAGAATTTATTTAAAATTGTTTCTTTACTAACGTGATCGTTAAAAACAGTTTGCTTTAAAATTTTTTGAATTTAAGTTCAAATTTTAAAAGTAGCCAAACTTAACCCTTTCGCGCCTTATGGATTATATGTGTCCCATGATATTTTCAAAAATTACTGAAACTTTGTAAACACATAATAAAAGTATTACTTAATGTCCCACTCGTATTCTAGTATTTTCAGAGCATGATGACGCATGGGACATATGTGTCCCTCTAGGTATTTTTGGTGGGATATACCTATGTATCCCTTTAGTAATGAATAATTTGCAATTCAACAGGAAGAGAAAACTAACTGAGGCGGAATTGAGGGAGGCAGTTGAGCAAATATGTCCTAGGACGGGCTAACTTCTAGTTACATAATAATTATAAAAATAAATAAATTATGTTGTTCTATAGTTGTAATTGTAATAAAATATTTGAAGCAGTTACGTGCCTAGTGGGACTCATTTATCCCATGGCCCTAATTTAAAAACAGAAAACAACAAAAAATTAAAATTTTGAAAACAAACAATATTCATGTTTATAAACATAATAATTTACTTAAAAATGTTAAATTCTCCCGAGAAAAAAGTAGGCGCGAAAGGGTTAAGGTATTTTTTACCCTAAAAAAAAGAGTTTTTAAAAATATTTTTGGTACTTACAGATATATTAATAAAACGGCTTACAAATCATTGTACACTTTGGTCAATAAACAACTTATCTTAAAGAGACCAAGAGGCAGTAAAACTTATTCCCAAAACGAATCCCAATAAAATATAGGCTTAAGGTTTTCACCTGTAATTAAATTAAACAAAGTTCAACCGGAAATTATTAATAATAAAACATACAACTAATATTTTTCAAGATTTTATATTAAACATGTTCATGGCCATTTTCTTCAGCTATAATTCACGTCACCGTTCTTGTTCTTACTTTCCGTTGTTAAAGCTCCCAACCAATCTTATTTCGGAATACTTGCAAAATAATCGCGAACGGAAGTATCAAACTCATCCTCAGACAAAAAGTGTCCACTATCCAAATTTCTTTTTCAAGTCCAAAGAATAAACAAAAGTCACACATTGTCAAATCAGGTGAGTACGGTGCATGCTCATCACTTTTATCTTTCTGCCGTCAAAAATGTTAGAGTTAAAACTGCTGTATGTGAAGATGCATTCTCGTGGTGATAATCCCCTTCTTTGGAACTCCACAGAACACTTCAGACAAGCATTTGCTGTGTACCACTTTGCCTGTAATTGTCTTTTGTGCATCTAGCTTCATTGCACTGACCAGTCTAGTACCTAAAGAACTGTAAACGTTGCTTTTTTTTATTACTCGCTTAATTTTGGTTATTGTCGGAGTTTGCTCATCTTTCTGAATCCATACACTACTCGCTTGTCGGTTGAGTACATCGAAAAGGAGAATGCAAGTTTCGTGGCCTGTCACATTTTTGGGAAACATGTGGTTCCCGACATTGTAGAGAATATTCATGACAAATTCTTAGACACCCTGCTTTTGGGAGCGCAGAGGGTTAATGTGACAATTAAGCAGGTAGGTAATCGTTAATTATTGTACTAACAATTAAGGATCCAATCTTAAGTTGATACCACCCAATAGGTGGCTTTATTGTCATCTTAACTATATTTTAAAAGCTGCAATATTTTCTTCAGTACCAGCCACTAAACAGAACTCCTTTCGCTTTAAATTTTTTATATTAACGGTAAACGGTAAACTGTAGCCAACCTAGAAGCTGAATCGAAACCTTCATTGCATTCCTAAAAGCGCGTAAAATCTTTTTAAAATCGTAATAAATCATTGATTTTTACTAAAATAATTTTGATTTGTAAATTTAGTAAAGAGGAAATGTCTGATGTCTTGAATAAAAGCTTAAAGTACTGGACACATTTTAATCCAAAAATTTCAATAAACGCTAGGTAGGTACATAATTTTTAAAAAAATCTTTTTTATTTTCAATTTTCATGATTTATTTTGTATGTTAGTACAATTAACTTGATATGATATAAAAAAAGTTCTGTAAACAAAGTTTTTCTCGTTCCGGTATCGTAAATAAATATTTTTGCTACTGAAAAACAATATTATAAATTTTATTGATAAACTGGCAGAGGAAATATTAAATCAAAATGCATATGGTACCTGCTTTCACATGCATACTATCGGGTGACAAACGGAAACTGGCACGTGCTCCCGTAAACCCGTTTACGGCTCAGGGTCCGGAGTTATAGTGCTATAAATCCCCGCCAGAGCGGTGCTGTCAGCACAACCACTCGCGCCACTCTGCTAACCACTGCTAACAACTCCCAAATTGCTACTTAAATATATCATACACAGTAATTCTGAACTTTAAATTTTTATATTCTTCTGGGGCTTATGTTTAAACATCATCTAATTTCAATTAAAACATTTGTTAATTGGGAATTAAATACGTGATATAACTTAACACGTTGCAGCGCTGAATGATCAATTAAAACAGAATATAACAGACTTACCATTCATTAGTTTCATTAATTTATTTGATTTAAATCTAGTTTAATTAAATTGTTTGAGGTATGTGACTATTTCATATAAAGTTAATGTTCAGGAAAGTCAGGATAAACAAACAATCCTTTAACAAACACATTTTTTAATTTAAAAAAAAAAACAAGTTAATGACACAATTTGTACTGCACCTAAATCTCAAATTAATTTTTATTTTTTTCTAACTGGAATTCTAGGAAGTGTGGTACCAAAGGATTTGAGTTAAAAAGTAAAAAAAAAATAATAAACAGAATCAATATCGATGATATCAACTTTCTAGAGCTAAAATTTTTTATGCTTTGACTTTCAGTTCATCGATTTTGTGTCACTGGTAACTAAGTTTATATTGTTAATATATCGAATTTATTCAATATTAATTAATAAAACCAATCGCACTACATTTCCAAAACTTTTTACTCCTTTCTAAAACTGTTGATTCTGTAGACTTTTTGATCTTTGACGAAAATATTATTTACTTCTTGATGATTTTCTAAATGAACAAGAAAAGTCACTTAAATAAGTGTTGGTATTGTACAGGTTTGATCTAATTTACCGCCAGACAAAAATAGTTTGTAGCAAAGCGTTTAATATATCTGTTATATTCAACTGTTATTGTTATACTTATTAGTTTAACCAAAAATGACAAAAGAAAATTTCAAATGGCTCTATACAGTTTTTTCTTATTTAAAAAGTAGTTTTTTTACTTCCAATGATATTTTCAGCTCTTTCTTATTTTGAAAATTAGTGTACCAATTCAATATACGTTCTTAAAAAAAAACTCGATGATTTTTTGACTACGTTTGGGGATACTTCTGAAAACAAAAGAAATATTCAAGGTTGTTTTGTTTTCTGGGATTTCAACTATGTAATAATATAGAATATACTATCGTCTACACTTGACAGTAATTTTATTTGATATTTTTAATACATAAAAACTTCTTTATACAGGGTGTTTCTTAAATAAATTTTACCCAATACGATCATAAATAAACCATGGTAACCACCAAAATGAATCGTTTTATTTTAGAATATTTAGTGGTTCATGTTCACTCATTTAATTTTTTACTCAAAAACTGTAGGTTTTGCAGAAAAATTTAAGAAAAAAAAAACAAATAAAGCTTTAAAACAAAAATTTAAATTGCAAAATTTTAAGCCTTCAAAAAGTTCTGTTAAAAAAAACAACAGGGGTCGGACTTTTCGGCCCCTTGTGAAGGTGGGAGATAATTAAAAATATTACTAGATATGGAAAACCTTTCAATAAGTATAAAATAAAACTCTACCAAATGTCATTTTCCAACTTTTATCCAAATTTGAGGGGGTGTAACTCCGAAAGGAGACGTCTAAGAAAAAAAATTATGGGCGTACGCAGAAAAATATTTCAGGGGGGATATTGTTTTAATTTGCAAAAATAATACTGACTAATTTCAAACGGGGCAATTAGAAAAAGATCTATGGGGGCTAGACACAAAAGGTAAGTCGTAAGAAAGAGTTGCGGGAGTCCAGGGGGGGTAACAGCGCCAAAGGCAATTTTTTTGTAAATTTTTAAGGTCAAACGTACCCAAAAATGGCATTTATGAGTAAAATATACAAACTTAATATATTTTTTATGTATGGAAAAGCGGTATGTCGCGCAATTTTGAAATGCGGTAATTATAATTA
Organism: Elmis aenea; assembly: GCA_947652605.1. Taxonomy (NCBI): domain Eukaryota; kingdom Metazoa; phylum Arthropoda; class Insecta; order Coleoptera; family Elmidae; genus Elmis; species Elmis aenea. The sequence continues at coordinate 18,312,662 of OX393576.1, forward strand.
TAGTTCTTTTCAAACTTTCGGGGGTGATTTGTCCCCCTAATCCCCCCTGCGTACGCCACTGATAAGCTCCCCCTTAATTTTCGATAAGGAATTACCTACCGTAGTTGTTCGCAATAAATAAGGAACTTGTATTCTTAATTTTAAACAATAATAATAAATAATAATTAATGTACTATTTAAATAATAAATAATAATTAATGTACTATTTAAAAAAAAGGGTTTTCAATAGCTTGATTTAAGAGGCCAAGCCCCCCATAAAACCAACAAATCAAAGAATATCCAAAAAATTAACTAAAAAAGAAAAATGATACAAAAGAACCGTAAAAATTTCTGAGACAACTGTAGAAGACGATAAGATTTAAGAAAAATTTTATACAAATAAAAATTAAGATATCTATGATTAATCTGCAAAGGAAATGAAAAACGTATGGTTTTATCACAGTAATTAAGTGACAATTTCGAGAGGAAATAGGCGTTACATTTCTGTAATTAAAAGTTAATAAGTCATGTGAAGTATGTTGTACTTGGTACTGTATTCTAATTACAGCTAGCTCTTTGGAAAGGTAACAGATTCTATCATAGAAACATATTTATCACGTTACCTCATTAACAACTTTTAATATTTGTTTTATAATTACATATAGCATCCCATAGGTAAAACAAGTGGTATCTAATCCGTTTTTATACAGCTGAATATATCTACCATGTTACAAATATTTTTTTTTTAAATCTTCTGTTAATATGCAATCTGCCCAAAGGCAATGAGCTCACGGTGTGGCATTGTTGACATGTATAGTTCAGTTCCAGTGACAATACAACGTAATTACATGTGTATATTAGCCAAAAGCCGTTAAAATCGTATGTATTATGTGATCGTAGGAAAAGTAAGCTACATAACACGAGTTGTAAAGCAATTACGCACTCGTGGAAATACGCACTCACCGCTACGCGGCTCCATGCGCAACTTTTCCACTCGTGCTTAATATGCTTCTTACAACTCTTATTACGTAATATATCTACTATTATAGTACTTGCAATGGTTAGGTCGAAGCGTGAACACCTCTTTAGCCGTCTTACTTTATCACACTGCACAAACACCTTATTGGCTAGCACATTAGGATGCTCTTGATATTTTTTGCTGAACTACGCAATCACTTCCTTTAGCGAGGTAATTATTGGAATATCTCGTTGAGTAACGCCGTTTGGTATGTAGTATGGAATTTTGCCATTGACGATGGCGCAGAGTACCTTATTTTAAAACCTTTGTAATAACTCAATGTTGCATTGACTGGCGGTACCCCAAAGTTGTATTCCGTATTTTAACATCAACCGTATTTAAAATAAGAAAGTTGATGTTAAAATAAGAAAAACAAATGAAGAGAGGTAAAATTTATTGACACATTTCAATCTAAGCAAAAAAGTGCTTGAATAATGTCGAAAAATATTTTGAATGTAATTTCAAATAAGCAAGTTATAATCAAAAATTAAAAACCTGATGTTTTTGTTTCTATCAATAACTCAAAAACTATTAATTTTATTTAAGATTTGTTTCCATTGCTCTTAAGTCATAGATAATTTTTACCTATTTAACCAACTTTGTATCTCTTACCGTTTACGAGATCCCCATGCTGTTCATCATAACTGGGACACCCTGTATATGAAGAGACACAAACATTGTTATTTCTAAAAATGTTTTATTTAGGTCCTGGACATTCGATTTATGCAAAAATTAGCGAAGACATACCTTGTGGGACACCCTGTACATTCTATGAATAATCGCTTAACGACGGGTACAAAATTGTCTCACAAATATTCATTTTAATTTTTCACTACTTTCGCAAAAAAAAACGCACACTAAGCATTTAAAAGTACACTCATTTTGAGCAGATCTTAAAAGCGGGCAGATCTGCGGTGTGGAATGACTTTACAGTTTTTTACATGTGGTTAGTTTGCAGCAGAAATCGAGGTTGCTTAGGAAACAAAATGCGTCAGCAAACACTGAAAACGCTAACTTCGCTAATGACGTACTTTTGAGACTCTTGACGTTCGCAAAGTTTGCTGAATGTAAAATAAAAATGTTCTGCTCACCAAAGATGACATGTAACAGTGACTGCTTGGCCCGCGTTGTGTTATTGTTGATTGTCGTTTTTGAAAAAAAAAATGGAAGATTGTCTTTAAAATCACTTTTTAACGAATAACATGTAAAAAATTTCGTTCCCTAAAATGTAAAGTGTTAAAAAAGACTTTTAACAGTTTTTACCGTCTATTAATACAACGGCGTTAGATAGTTTCTGGTCTAATGCATGGATTTTTGAACCAAAGTTCATAATACCATCAGCAACTTTTCGCACTTCCTCCTCATCGACTATAATTTAACATTGATAATTTAGTATCCCGACTAGCGATGAAAAATCGCGACCTTCCACCTTCCGCAATTTATAGTATATCGACATTATCGAGATGCCGAGGCTACCCCTCAGTAATTTTAATGTTAAACTTGTTCCATATATCTCTTTTATAAAATAGTTTTCACAATGTTCACGAAGATCAGATAACAGAAAACATAATAGTGTGAAGTAGCGACCCAAAACCCACAAGAACGGCCATCTAGATTATGGATGCTAATAGAATGACCACTGACCGCTCTACAACCCTTGGCCCATGCAGACGCCCGGATAACCGGAAGCAAAAACAAGTAGAATGGATATATTTCCTTTTTGCAGACCGTAACTTATATAATGCAAGATGGGTTGCCAGATAATCAGAAATAATTGAAAGTTTGTGAATCGGAATGGAACAATTAACAGTAGAATGGTTACGGTTAGAAACTGATAAAAGTCTAATTTTGTAAAAAGAAGACCTCCTCGTCTATAAATCAAAGAGGTACAGCTTAGATGAAAGTATCCTGCACCTATAAGAAGAATAAATTCATCATGTATTGTAATACTCTATGCATATTATAATATTCTGACGTTTTATTTCGGGAAGACGATAACCATATTTCTGCAGTTGACATCAATAGCTATTAAGATGACCCGAATGTATTTGCTCAACATATGAACTTCTTTTTGTGAGTGACATGCTTTCAAGAATTTATTATTTCATTTCTACACAAGACGAATAGTCCCCCAAGAATTTCTATTCATATTTAAGCCGTAATCATTTCATGGTAGAAAACACACAATACTATTACAGTCACATATGCAGAAGAAATGTTAAAAACATACGTTTTGTTATCAATAAAAGAACTTGTCGTCTAACAGTTACATTAGTCTATAATAACAGCCGAATTTAAAAGGTAACAAACAGTATCCAACTAATACTGAAATATCAAACCTCCTCTCTTCTAAATAGTTAGTTTAAAATCGCTAATCTGTTTTTTTTATTACTGGTGCGAGTCTTTCAGCTGTTTTTTAGAAGAGTTTATATTCCTTTATTTACTATAATAACTAACGTAGCAATAATCAGTGTTGGGAAAAATGTTGTTATAAAACTATATCTACCTACTGATTTAGCAAAATATAAATTTTATTAAAATTGCGTCGTCAAATTTATGTTCAACACATATACTTGTTTTCTATTAACACACAAAGTTTTGTATCTGAAAATTTCTATTGGTTTCCTAATAACTTTTTAAATACGTCTTTTTTTATTAACTAAAGAACTTGACTCTATTAAAACTTTATTAATACCTTATGGTGTACGAATATTATGTGAGTGCTAATTTTTTTTTGTTTATTATATGGTGTCATATGTCATCTTTTCCAATTTTCTACTACTTAAATTCCATCCATAGAAAGGAAATATTACAAAGTTATCCACACGTTATAAAAAAAACAATATTAAATACAGTGCACGGCAGAAGTAACGAATAAATTAATTTAAATGGAAACAATATTAAAGGGTAGTTCACACGGTGACACTAGCGCCGCGACATCAAATGCCACGACATCGCTTGATATATTTGAGCGTCACGAAATCAAAATAAAAGTGGCCGCTTTTGTAACTGCATTTTCATGCGTTTATTGGTCTTCTAAGAAATCCGAGTTTGTGATTGGTCGAATATATAAATTTGGAGAGGGAATTAAATATTTTGGTCTTGATAATTTTTTGACGAATTTCGGCGACCAGTAGCGTTACTTTAATATAGATTAAACCACACCCCTGAAGCACCACTCTGACAGTACTTGTAAAATTTGACATGGCATATATTTAATTTGACAGGTAGGTTAGGTGAAGGAAATTTTCAGTAGTAATATAACAAGTGCATTGAAAATTATCGCTAATTTTTGGTAAATATGCCCGAATGCAACTTGCAGGAGTGAAGATTTGTCAAAAATTATAGATTATTTGCAATGCACGAGTTATATTTTGTCAGAAAATTTCCTTCACCTAACCTATCTGTCAAATTAAAATGTTGTTTAATTTAGATAAATTAAAGTATACCTACTACTTACTGCGATTGTTATTATTAATAGATCATTTATAACTAATTTTTAATTCAAGAATTATATTTTAATAAAAATTAATGAACCAAATAGTATTTAGGTACATACATAATCTGTTATGTCAAATTTTACAAGTACTGTCAGAGTGGTGTGTCAGGGGTGTGGTTTAATCTATATTAAAGTAACGTTATTGGTCACCGACATCTGTCAAAAAATTATCAAGACCAAAATACCTTATTCCCTCTCCAAATTTATATTTCCCACCAATCAAAAACTCAGATTTCTTAGAAACGACCAATAAACGCATGAAAATCTGTTAATTGCGAAAAGTAAATTATCAGTGTATGATTATGTTTATTGGCCGTTTAAAGGAAATCTGAGTTTGTTATTGGTCTAAAACGCAAATTTGACAGAAGGATCAACTCCTGGCAGAGGAATGTAAAATTATTACCGTGTAATATTGCTTCTATTGGTAGTCTCTAAAAGATTTAAGATTAGTGATTAGTTGAAAACGCAAATTTGACAGGTGAAGGGAATTTTCTAACAAAATATAACTCGTGCATTGCAAATAATCTATAATTTTTGACAAATCTTCACTTATGCAAGTTGAATCAGAAAAACACTTCGTGCACTCGTTTTTTTTTCAACTCAACTTGCATTCGGGCATATTTACCAAAAATTATCGATAATTTTCAATGCACTTGTTATATTACTACTGAATATTTTCTTATGTAAGGTGCCACTGTTATTTAGAGAATTAAGAGCCCTATCAAAATCAAGGAACCATTATAGGGGTTATCATTTTTAAAAAAATGTCGATGACCTCATTAATCGAAAATAAACTTTATTTTCATCACCGACAGGTATTTTAAACTTTCTCCATATGTATGATAAAAACATAATTGTGATCGTGAAAATTGTCAAATTCCATATTCAACGGATTTACACGTTTTGTGGTCCCCAGAACGCGTTTTGACTATTTGCGCACGTCCTTGTATGTACACCGTATATTACAATTCTACATAATTTAAATGATCTATCGATGAAGCGTTGTAAATTTTATTACGTGCTATTTTTTTAATAAAATTTGAAATTACGGAATTATTTAAAATACTCGAAATCTCAAAAAAAAATCGAGGTTATAGAATTTATTTCTTTTATAAAATGCCATTTGTGTGTTGACTCTCTAGCATTAAAAAAAAAGTCTTTTTTTTAAGGTATACTGTAGTTGTTTGTTTGTCGTAAAACTCGCAAAAAACGTCATCTTGACAAGTATTATTTACGTCATTTGACAAAATAAAATTCGCTTTTTACACATGTAATTATGTGATTGTGTGTTAATAAGCCAATGTATGTATAATATACATAGGTACAAAAGAACGCATACTGTAAACAAAACACCATATTTTGAATGCGTTTCCCTAGAACAAAACCATTAAATTATCTAAGAACACATTTATTTCAGAACCAGAAGAAATTTAAAAGTTTTAGAACATTAAAGATTCCAAATAAGAAAAACAAATTTCTTGATAATTTGAATATGTGCCTGAAGAAGTAAATCTTACGCTACAAGATGTTTTTATCGTGCAGTCTTTGCTCGAGTTTTGTGAGGGAGAACCGAGGGTAAAAACCCTGTGCATGTAGATTAAAATCCGCCGCAACGAGCCACCAAGTTAAATATCGCTGCAGTTCCCCCACCCCCATATAAATCTCTGGCAGGTCCCACTCAGACCGCGATAATATTTAAGTAAATTCTTGCTTCATATAACTTGCCAACCTGGATTTATCCAAATGCTTGTTAAGTTGGAAATTGAAATGCATCGAATATTCATTCATCAGACACAGCCCGCTAGATAACTTCAGCAAAGGAATCGAAGGCAAACGTTTGAAGACAACTTACCATCATTCTTGTTTATAAATCATTTAAAAATATCTACTACGAACCATGCGATACTTGGGCCAGATTGCACAAAGCTCTGCTAAAAATTAATGGATCGTCGAACGCTGTTTTTAAAGAAACAATAATAATGCTGCTCTTGCTAGGTTATCGAACATTAATTATTTGCAGGGCCGGATATATAGGAGTGTGCAGAGTTTACGCCGCACACGGCCCCGCGCCTAGATCGGCCCCGCGCTAAGTTTAGGGTTTGCGAAAATAAAAAAACAGGCTGGTCACCCAACAGGCTGGCCCCGCGCTAGGATTCCGCCAAGTATTTCTTGGTATGAACAAAATGAGGACGAGGAACTTTTTTTTATCCGGCCCCGCATTTATTTTCGCACACTGCCCTGCAAACCCTAGGACCGGCTCTGATTATTTGTTAAATTTTAAGGTCGCTTTATGCAAAAGGGCATTAATAATTACAAAGAATTTTTTTTGCGTTTACAGTGCGATATGCTACAAAGAACAATCCTACGACAAAAATTGTTACAATTGCTATTAATAAATTAATATCCTACAACGAACATAAATGTTACAACGAACCGTATAGACAGACAAAGCACGCGCTTGGTGAATGGCGTGTGGTAGTGTTGAGGACTTCCCATTTGTAAAGTCCAGTGTTCAGACTTTAGTTTAGTTCAGTTATTAACTTATTTAAGCCTTTAGCAGTATAGCAGTAAAAGCATAATGTTATAGTTGTATATTTGATTTTATAAATAACATGTTGGCTAATTTGACGTTTAAAAATGTAGCCAATTCGATTTGTTTTGGAATGCATGCTAGAAGATATGTATTTCTAATAAATTACGTAATATTAAACAATTTTTAAACTGTGAGCTATTTTAATTTTTACGGACTTACTTAACATTGAATAAATTAAGCATTAAAAGTTTATCACTCACTAACTGGAACATAACAATTAAAATATTTATCTGCTAGCATATTACGACTCTACATGTCCTGCAGCAGTATTCTAAAGGCCAGTGCGCTATAAAAAGTCTCTTTGGGTGTCTAAACTGGGTTAACCAATATTTACGTATTGTAAATATGCAGTGTATCACATAATTTGTGCAACAAGAGATGTGGTGAGGAAAAATGAGTATCTTTGATATCCATAATTGGAGGTTCCTTTTTCATCGTCTTTAAAGCCACATTTCTCATTATTTCAAATCAAGGCGCCTAGACATCTTAAAAACAAAAAAATGTTGTCCAATAGGCATTGCGCTCGTAGAAGATTCAAACTTTTTTGTTTTAAAGCAGCCCAAAATTAAAATGTATTTAATAATAATAATAATAATATACGGCTTTATTTCCACATCTCTACATTTAAAAAAAATACAACAAATGAAAAAAAGAATTTTTATGGGGAAAATCACAAGGCGGGGTTCAGCTTTGTCACACAAGACAGCTGTTCTGCCACCCAACCTTAAAACTGAATATAATACATAAATATTTGCTTTAATAAAATCGTTAGCAGTTACAGCAGAGGGTGATCAGTTATTAGTTTACTATAAAATGATAGACTTTTGATACTATAATAAATATTTGAGTGTTTTCCACATCCTGCTCTTATTTTTTGTTTTGACTGCATCAAAGTAGACCCAATTTTCGAAGTTTAGTATGCTTACGATTGCATTTTAACACTGAAACTCTTTTTTTATATATATGTAAGAAATAAGAGTATTGCGTAACTGTCGAGATTCACTTAACTTTCACAAATCAAAAATTGCATAAAGTTGAGGCAGAAACGAAGCATGCACGTGTTTCTAACATTTTCCTTACAGATAAAAGGTTTGTTACAAATACTTAGCAAAGTGTAATGCCCTTATTTAGTTAAACCTCTAGTAATATCTTGTTACCAGTTTAGGTAGTATTATTCCTAGGAAAAATTTATTGTAATTCCTGGATAAATTTTAGTAGCGCACATGTGCTCAAAATTGTGCAGCACGGTGCGTTCGTTCCACAACATCAAAGTATGTCATGCAAAATGTGGTGTTGGAAGTAGGTCCTGCTGAGGTCGGTATGTAGTTAGTGTGTCGGTGCAGAAGAGCCGCAAAGGGAGAGTACGTTCTATCCTTGACAGGGTAGTGTTGCGTGATTGACGTATTCCTCATCAGTATTCCGGCCTCGTGATTGGACAGACGGAGCTGTCAATCAAAAAGTTTTGTACGCGCCTCCCCTAGTATTCAGCGTTCGAAACCCCCAACCCCGCAATGTATTGGAATATTTTTATTCCCGTTTACGGTTTTAATGCTCGGTATCAAAATTAAATGGAAATACGTACTTTTTCTGAGCGGAGGGTGAAATTCAATTCAAATTTTAAACGATTTTTAAAACCAGTTTAACTAACTGGAACTCGGGGATGCTAAGGTAACAGAAAAATGCGATTTACTGAAATTGGATTTGACGTTTTGTAATATCGGTGTTGAATTAGTTGCAATTTAAATGACTATCGAAAATTTACATATGTACTTCATAACTACGAGGTGTGTGCCATAAGTTATGCCTATTACAAAAAAATTCCTATAAATGAAGTGATATCCCAATGAAATCTTATACAATACCATAAGCAGCAAAACATTATTATAACATGTTTGCTACTAGACACCTTTTTGGAAAAAAATATCAATCCCCATTTTTATCTAGTGCTTTTCTACTAGCCAGCCACCTTCATTGTTTTAGTCCAAACAAGTTTTACGCACCTAAGCTTGTCGTGGTGTCAGCATGCCATGTAAATTTTGTTGTGGTTTTACTTTATCCCTTTTTTAAAACTTTTTTAAGAATAGCATTTACTGTCAATTGAGGTTCAAGAAAATCGAGAGAAAAACACCTCGACGATGTCAGAATACAGTGGAAACCGTTTATAACGCGGGCTTGCGGGTTGTGCATCCGACCCGCGTTATATGATAACCGCGGTATAACCGAATTGTTAAAGGTCATTATATTTTAATATAAACAGCTCATTTTTTAAATTTTGTTAGTTATTTTAAAATTATAAAATTAAAATAAACTTTGTTCACATATCAGCAAATACATTCAAAAACAATTGCTTTACAATTACGCACCCTGGAAAGTTAGAAGCTCTCAAATTAAACTACATAACAATTTCAATTTACGTTTAATATTATTGTGTCCAAGAAGTATTCCAACAACATTTTTAATATTTTTATCTGCCACCACACCTTGTCTTTCACACTGGGAGCATCAATACAAAAAAGGACACACAAAAGTCCCGCGGTATATCCGAATGCGCGTTATAAAAGGCGCGTTATAAAAAAAACGCGTTATAAAAGACGCGTTATAAAAGACGCGTTATAACTGACTTCCAAGTTAAAGAGGTTTAATCACCACCTATTTAATTTGACGGAGCTGTTTGCAACCGGGCTTTAGTTTGCTTCTAATAAAACAAAACACTATACTTATGGTACACACCTCGTACGTTATTTTTTCAATATGTTTTGCACAACGAATATCATATGATAGCCCGTTTAAACGAGCATTATGTAAAATTGACGTATTAACTGCGTGGTGGGTCTCTGTTGTACGTCAAAGTGAAGGCGACGGGTATGAGTTGACGGAGGCAGACATAGGCAGGGAAACGGTCAAACACCATCGGGATGAGCTGTCGACAGACATGGGGATCACAGATTCTCTACCCTGATTAACATACAGGCCTCGCACCAAGCATGTGTTGTCATGCGAAAAAGTCATTGTGACGCAAGGCCGAGTGCGGGGAAAATTGATCTAGAAGAAATGTTTCGATATCCATAAGGCAAACGACCGATCGGAAAACGAAAAATAATTTCGAAGTAGCGCAGATTTTTGTTATTTAGTGACTTTATTATGAATTGTAAGTTTTGAACTTTACAAGATGGTTTTTGGTTTTATTAAGCTTCATGATGACAAATCATTTCTCAGAGACATTATGAGTATCGACAGTTAAGAAGATAAACTTTTATAAACTGTTACACATATGAAGAATCCAATAGTATTTAACAAATAAAAGTTATAAAAAATTATTAGATTATGTAAGTGATTAATTAATAATATGAACAAGCTTAATTAAAAATCACATCTTTTTTTCGAAGGATCTCTTTTCGAAATCTAATGCCAGTTTCGAGACCCTCGTTTGTTCTTCAGTGGTAGTCTTATTTGTTTGATTGTAGTTAGGTATTATTATTATTAACACCTTCGCAATCAGCGGCTGCATATGCAGTCATTTTTAAGTTATAAAACGGGACACGTCTGCATATGCAGTCAGAGTAAATCAGTCCAGGAGAAGCACGACTGCGTTTGCAGTCATGTTTTGCGTTTAAATATAAGTAGATATAGACATTGACCTTCCCTGAATATTCCATGTAAACACGGGACACTGTCCATATACCGGGTGATTAATTATTGAAAATAAACCCGAGAAACCTTATATATTTGAAAATGGCGACAAATTCTCTATTAAATGATGAGCATTTGTTATCTCTACGATGACGTATGTCAAATCCGCAATAGGCAACTGTTTTTTTTTTTTAAATTACATAGTACAAACGTTTTTGTTGATTCGGATAGAGAATTTAATTCAAAATCCGACCATGTACCACCATGTGCCACGACTGCATTTGAAGACACGTCTTAGTGTGTTTATATGCGTTGAAGTAGGAGGTGCGCTTAATGGTGTCTTCTGCCAGTACAGTTCATTTTATCAATTTTCTACATATTTAAATATAAAATATGTATTTATTTAGGCATATATGAATCCAAAAGAAGAAGCATGTTTATTGCAAATATACGAAGATGTTGATATATTTTTTGTTTATTAGAGAATCAAGTTTTTTATGTGTAAAATTATTGCCTGGTTACTTTCTTTAATTGTTTAATTAGGCAAATTAATTTTTTTGGGCATTTTTACTATTACTATTACGAATTAATCATTTTTTGTAATGATAATGGGCACGACTGCTTATGCAGCCAAATTGATGTACTGTAACATGACTGCGTACACAGCGATTATTATTTTAATCGAAAAATACCATGATATAAAGTTTTACATATTACACATTATTTTGAGTGTGAAATGAGTAAAATGACTTTAAAAAATAGTGCGCTTTTTGAAAGCCATAATAAAATCGCACTGTCCGCAAAGATGTTAACAAATGAGACGACAACTGATGAAAAAACGAGTCATGAAATCGGTATCAAATTTTAAAAATAAATCCCTCAAAAAAAATATTTTAAGTAGGCCAATAAATAATACTCCTATAAGTTATGGCGTTTTATATTTTCAATTTAATTCTGCCACTAAAACATTTGGCATTCCTTGAATTGTGTCTACTGGGCGACGAATCATTTTTGTTTTTATTTGTAGGCATGATGTGATAGTTTATTATCGCAGCCAAAATAATGTTATGTGTTTCTGATCAAATTACGCCCTTAAATATTTGTTTCGTATTCTCATAGTACGTGCAGTTTGACAATAAAAACTAACAAAATTCAACAGCATAGTTTTTGCGCCCGCTTCCTCCTCACTCATCGCTACTTAAAATAATGCGATTGTTTTCTTGAACTCTTTTTTGTTTCGCTGACAGATCTGAAAAACAAAACTCGGTGTACACGTGTTTAGACATAGTTCAGGAACATTGTTCTACAAAGTTTCAAAATATGCTGCTATTATAGAACATTAGTAGATACCGTATTTAACTCTAGCGCGAGTAATTAAAACTACCTTTAGTGTGATCAAATTTGCGAGTTCTTGCTGGTAGCAGCATTAATGAACACATCGATATGTATGAAAATATCAAGATTGTATAGCTTGATATTTTGGCATCTTTTGTTTTTACAATTAGTTCAAGGCTTACTTAATGTTATTAGTAAGGTAAATCATATTGTTTCCCTCAATACCTACTCAGAGGTGTCGAGAGACGTCGTCGGGCCCGGGGAAAAAAATTTCATGGGCCCCAAGTAAAGTATATTATTTGAAATTTTTTTTAATAAAAAACAATTGTGGTATAATATTCGAGCCCCTGTGGACTCCCGGGCCCTTAAATTGCTCCCGGGTCCGGGGTTCGGAGCCCCCCTGACCACCCCTCTCATCGGCCCTGTACCTACTACCTAATTAAAAATAGCACTTAGCGAATCTTAAATTTTTAAAACACTGTAAATCTAACGACACACAGTGTTTCTTAAGTATTGCAAAAAAAATCATTAGGTGATTCCTTGTCGAAAATTAAGGGGGCTTTTATATAATTTTTTTTTCTTAGTAGACGTCTCCTTTCTGAGTTATACGCCCCTAAAAAGAAGCGGTAAAATTAGGTTTTTATTTTATTTCTCAAATTTGGATATATTTGGTAGATGTTTTGTACTTATTAAAAGGTTACTCATAGTAATATTTTCAATCATCTCCCACCTTCACAGGGAGCTGAAAATTTCGAACCCTGTTGGTTTGTTTATCAGAGCTTTTTGGTGGGTTGAAATTTTGCAATTTAAAAATTATTTTCAAAGCTTGGTTTATTCAGTAACTTTTTTTAATCTTTAGTTTTTTTTTATAAAACCCACAGTGTTTGATTAAAAAATAAAATAAGTAAACATGCACCATTAAATTTAATATTCCAATATAAAACGATTCATTGTGGAGGTTACCATGCTTTGTTTATGTTCATATTGGATAGAATTGACAGATTTTATTCATTTTGACTTTTACGCGGCGAGACGCCCGTCAATTCTACCCAATATGAACATAAACAAACCATGGCAACCACCAAAATGAATCGTTTTATATTGGAATGTTTAATGGTGCATGTTTACTTATTTTTTACTACGGCTATACAGCGTCATTCAAAAGGTTTGTAACAAATGAAAAAGTTTTTTATTATCGATTTTTCAGAAAATTTTATTCAGTAGTTTTTATTTAGTAAATTTATAAATATTTTCTTTTGATCTTTTTTTTTAAATTTTAAAATAAGCACCCTTTACCGAAATCGCTTAAATCTAGTGTGATATAAATTTTTATTATACTTTTTTCATCTTAAAATTACTTTCAGGCCACCAATTTTTATCAAAATAAATTTGTTGATAAATTGAGAAAAGAATTCCATTTGTTGCAACTTTTTTCTTTCCTTGGTGGACCCACAGGAAGATCAGAAATTACACAACATCTTTTGTTTCGGAAAAGGGTGCAGAATACTGCACAATGTTACTGAAAACCCTTTGAAGTAAAACACCAATTTTTTCTTATTTGTAACTCTTATGCAAGTTTTTAATCGCATTGGGAATTATTCTGTGCGAAACAAACCAAAGACCATTACATTTTTTTACGTTCAAACTAATTTGATGCATGAGTATAAGCTGCATGACGTATTTTATGGTTGGTTATTTTAGTATAACGTTGGTTTTTTATTAGACTGTACAGTGTACATCTTAATGACTGTCAGACAACACTTGCACTAGTCAAGGCCATCCATTAATTACAGTTTTGAAAGATGTGTCCAACGGTATCGTAAATATTGTAAGGGAATGAAACACAACATAAAGAATTAGTATTTGCCATTACACAATAAAATTAATTAACGTACGATATATAAAAAAACCATTTGTGTTGCAAATGTATTCTGAATTCTTAATTGTTATTGCTTTATTAGTTATCAGTAAGATTCTACATTAACGAAAATTTGCCAAATAACTGCTTGAAAATTAGTAATGAATGAGAAACCGATTCATAAAAATTTATACATAGATAATTAAAAATTGATTACATTAATAGGTTAAAAATTGGCGTCTACAACCGCTATGACCTCCTCAATTGATAAATCTGTTTGCCCTGTCAAAAAAAATTAAATTTAAAAACAGAGTAGTCGCAGGGGACCGAATCAGGAGAATACGGTCGAAGAAAAATCAATTTAAAGCCCAGTTTTTCAATTGTGGAATTTACAATTCGAAACGAGCGAACCAGTGCATTTTCGAGATGAAAGAATGCCTTTTCTTTGTCAAACCCAGACCTTATCTAATAAATGTTTGCTCTAATTTGTTTAATAAGTCAGTGTAGCACTTCCCAGTTATTGCCTTGCCATTTGATAGGTAATTAATCGTGATAATATTCTATTGGTCCCAAAAAAAAAAACTGACAACATGACCTTTCCAGCCGAAGTGGCCTTCTTTGTCTTCCTCAGAGGAGAGTCTCTGTTTTTCCATCATTTGGATTGTTTTTTCATATCAGGTGTATGGTGTGATAAACCCATATCTTATGTTTATTGAATAATCTCCGCATAACATTCAAACACTGCTGGGAAATTTTAAACGAACTCGTTTTTGTTCCAGAGTGAGCAATCGTGAAACTCATCTTGCGTTTTGATCAGCATCGATAATAGATTTGGTAGATTGAATTGAAATTTTAGGTTATATTATACAAGAAACTAACGCCAATATGGCGAAAGAAGACACCGATTTGAGCGCCATAACTATGTCAGGCAGCGAACTTTTTCAATCCACCCATGCGGAAATTGTCATATACTAAAAAATCTTATTTCAGCAAAATGATATCCACTTTAAAGTGCATTTGTTACAGCAATCGCCGTTTTTAGCAGCCTAGTTTCCATTCCTTGTGGTCGATCCAGTCTTTGGTGAAACCTTTACCTTCCCATTGCTTCTTTCACCTCGGCTTTTCACGATCTTCTTGGTGTTTCTTTCATTTTGCGATTTGGTGGATGTCACTTTAATATTTTACTTAAGGTGACCATTCGTCTCCGATTTTCTTAGACAGTCCCCGAAACAAGACTCAAGTCTCGGATTATTCTTGTCCGCGATTTTTTTCCCAATTTTCATAATTTTCTCATCAACTTTTAAAATAATTAATGTAAGCTATGAGCTATCATGGTACGGTACAGCCATTGTTGTCAAATTATGCAAATCTGATAATCTGGCAACATTGTAACAGTGTAATCGCTCATTAGATACAAAAACTGGAGTGGGGGAAAGTTTTGAAATGTGCAAAAGTGTCCGGGTTTTAAGTTCCCGCTCGTTTATTTGAAATTTGCATGATTTTTACAAAAATTAGTCGACTTTTTTTTTGTAACTCTAAGTTAGTGTCCCCGAAAGAACGGAGAACAAATGGGCATCTTAGTTTACTTGGCCACCGTAGGTTTGTTCCAACAAGCGATTAAAAACCAATTCATAGATAAGTACCTACATGAACTGGTTTATTCGCATGCGTAAACTATGTACTAATAAATGTATTGGCCAGTATTAGTCGTTGGAAGGCTTTTTCGACTGGCCTAATTGTAAATGACATTTGTGTCTACAGGGTTCATAGAAATGTGCGCATCACAAGGGTATAGGTACTCTTTAAGAATCCAGTACTAAATGGGATTGGGATGGCGATGCATAGCTACCAGAGCTCACGTTAGTTATGAACAGCGCATGCATGTATAAATCCTAGCGCTAGTGCATGCCTTCATTCCCGTAGTGTTTTGTCCGTATAGTGACTAGTTCATGTATTAATTTTATAACAGTTGGAACAGCCGACTAACCTTCCGTTGAACTATCAGAGACTGTGTTGGAACGCGTTATCGATATTGCGCAGAATCCTGATAGTAGGTACATGGATCGTACATAGCCTTGCTGGAAGAAACCTCGTGTTTCATTCATTCTCGAGATATGTCTGTACCATTTTAATCTTTTTCCTTAATGTTTTCTGTTATAGTAATACAAATCTCGTGTTTTCTCTTATTTTAGTATATCTTACTCTATAATTCATAGTGCGTCGACATCTTCTCCAATAGTTGATTTCTATCACTTGTATCTTAGAAACGCCTTTTTATTAATTTATCCATAGCTCGATTCGATGAAAAGCAATACTTTCTTCAATAGTTTTATACATTCTAATTTTTGAATAGCCGCAATACCTTGTGCAATTTTTCTACATATTTACATATAAAGTTATAATTTCCCTATTAAACAGCACAAAATTTATGTTAACTTTCAAATTTTCATTGTTAAAGAAGACACTAAAACATTTTAAGATTAAAATTCTTCGATTTTATTATCTGAATATTTCACCTAGTTCGCAACACCGTACGATAGTTTAATACCTAAACCTAAATAAAAGTAACACAATTTTAATAAAATGAACTATTTTGATTGTACTTTAAAAATAACACTTTTATTACGTTTTTAAACTATTTAATTATTTAGCCTCGTTTTCCAGAATTCCCATAGCCGTAGTTCTTTCAGTTTCACAATTGGCTGCATCCTTTGTTACACGTAATGCAAGCACATCATTATTACAATTACAACAATTTCAGTAATAAATGTATAATCAGAGCTGTGTGATTTTCAAGTTCCTCACAATGGCTATCCTCGTTGGTATCAGTTTTCTATAGAAAAATGCTATTAAATTGAAGTGTCACCCGTCTGTTTTACATCATAATTATGGCTGAAAAACAACAATTACCTGACGAATAATTTACATCCGTTTAAAAATAACATTGTACGCGATGGCAGATGTACAATAAAATACTTAATTTTTTATTTTATGGCAAGAAATATTTTGTGAATGTAAAGTTTCATTTTAAATATATTTAGTGCAATGTTATAAATGTATTCTTAATCTATTTAATCTAGTTTAATTTTTTAAATTAAAATGCATATGTGGTGGTCCAAATTCGATGGGTAAAAATAGTTAAACTACCGAAACTGTGCAGTTTTTTAAGACAAAATCACAACCGTTTTCAAAAATATTAAATCAATACCGGTTTTTGAGTTATTGGAAAAAAACTGTTTTTTTGTTATAATAATAATGTGCCATATCTCCGTTACTGTTGTAAATATTAAAAAGGTTTGTGTAGATTACTTCGAGATATTTTTACGTAAAATTGGATTACACTAAAAAAGATATTTTTCGCTCGCCGTTAAAAAGTTGTGACACAAACTTATAGTTAGCTATGGCATATTTAAATTCTTATTTTTTTTTCTCATTCCAAATATATAAGGGCTGATGTATTTATTTCCAATAATACGCAAAATAAACAACAATATACTACATAACTGTTAATTCTGACTATATTGTTTACGTACAAATATTTGTAAAGTTTATCTCAACAACAGACTAAAAAACCTTCGTTATTCGTACCACATGATTTTTATAAGGTTTTACACCTTGTTCTTTCTAAAACCTGCTGTTTAAAAAAAAACTAAAAAACTTTCGTAACTTGCGTATTATTGAAAATAAGTACATTAACCCTTATATATTTGGAATGAGAAAATATAACAAAATTAAATAGGTCATGGCCAATTATTATAGGTTCCATTTAAGTTTGTGTCATAGGTTTTTAACAGCCAGCGTTAAATTATTTTTTTCGGATCACTAAATTTTACATAAAATATCTAAAAGTAACCTTCATTTTTTTTTTTTATATTAACAACAATAACGGATACATGATACACTATAAATATGACAAAAAAACCGGTTTTTCCAAAAACTCACAAAACTGCACATTTTTTGTAATTTAACCGTTTCTCTATCTTTAAATATTAAGCGAGATACCCATATAATTCTATCGAATTTGGACCACGTTGTGAACGGTCAAGTGTCAAGAAATAATAATGAACGTCTAGAATATTTTTTGCGAACATTGTTTACATTTTTTATGTTATTTACACAAATAATTTTAATTAAGTTTTTATGTTTTTTTTTAGAGCGATCAGTATCTCTTATTTTGTTTTAAAACGGCCTAAAGTATCTCATTTTGTTTAATTAATGTTACATTCCAAATATACTTAAAATTTAGATATATCATATAAGCTAATACTGCAAAATTGAAAAGTATCAATTACCTTAATAATGTTGAAGTTAGAAAGACAGTTACGTAACAGTTAACCTGCGCGACTTCTTACTTTCCTTAATTTTGACATTTATAAAATTCACATTATCAAAAAGAATATGGGAGATTTTAAAGAAATGAAACTGGATAGTATAGAACAGTTTTATGGGCTCAAAAAACAATTCATAATTTTAGTACTTTTGTGTGTAGTCAGTAGTCACATTTTTATTTATAAATAAATACAGTAATAGTTCAAAGTTTACAATCGTTTTTATGCTATTTCGTACTCATGTATTTTATACTTTACTTTGAAAAATGCACAATGCAGTTACATACAAACAATAATTATTTTTTTTAAATAAAAACTTTATAAAATACTATGCTTTTAAAGTTGTCTGTTATAATAAACTATTAATAATTATATTAAGAGTAATACAACAGGGCTCATCTTTGCAGAATGGAAAAGAAGGTCCAAGCCTACGGGCGCCCTCACCAACAGTTCATCTCAACAAACAGTAACAGGTTGGAAATTTAATTTAAATATTTGTAAGCTGTTAACTGAATATTTAATTTGATTAAGATCAAATACTAAATGCATAATATGAAAATTTATCTAAGCAAAAATCAGGATATAAAGTATTGGAATTTGGTGTTTTAACATACACATCTCACTAAGATTTATTTTTTAATTTGGAAATTCTACCACTATATTAAATTATTTATAATAGTGAATGATATACATATTGTGAGAAAAAATTACTTTGGTGAAAGATAATTTACAAAATTTTATCTTAGTGCTATAAAATGCCTTTTACTTTGGAAAAAGATTACAATATTATAAAGAAAATTGTACTCTTTTCTCCAGGTAAATTATGTACGATATTTTGTTTCATACAACTGTGCATGTTATTAAATCTTTACACAGTTATTAGACGTTAACTTAGAAAGACCTAACAGTAATTTCATGTTTTTAGAAATATCTCTTTCTCCATTTGTCGTCAGAGAACAGTGACTGGATATTTGCTCCAAAAAATATAATTTAAATTTTCTGTGCAAAATAATCAAGAAAGATATACAATTTCTTATTCTAGTTCACACGCCATTCTTGTTGAAAAGAAATAAATTTAATGTAGCGCTCAGATAACTGTTTTGCAGAAAGAATTTCGCAAAATGCAATAGCCAAAACTAACTGCTATTGCATGACCAGCCTTACAATATACCAAATCATGCTATGGCGTTAGTTTAAATGGGCCCACAACTTAAAAAACGAATCCGTAGGTGTTAATTTTCTCCTAAAATTTAAAAAAAATCGTTTTTGTTTATTACCGATATATTTAACAAAACTTTTACGCATTTAATAGGTTTGTTTCTCTTTTTTCACTTTAAAATATTCCATTACTTTTTCAAGGTTTTACGCAATGGCCCTACCTTCCTGCTAACGTGTAATTAATTATGCGTAATTTTATTAGAATACTAATAAGTCTAAAGTTAGTTAATTACTAGTATGTTATTATACCAACGGAAGCCATCATGTTCTTTTACTTTTAAAGAATAACAGTCTTTATGTAATCAACATCTATGGTAATAAAAACCAGGGATGGAATAACGTTTTAAATCGTTACGTTATTGTATACCGTTATTTATTTTTTGTTTTCGTTACATAACGTTAATAATAACGCTAAAAAAATGAATCGTTACGTTATATAACGTTATATAACGTTACATAAATTATGATATACAGGGTGTTTCTTAAATAATGCGAAAAAATTCGGGAGGTGATTCCTTATCGAAAATTAAGTGGGGTCTTTTATATATATTTTTTTTCTTAGACGTTTCCTTTCGGAGTTACACCCCCCTGAAGGGGATCGGTAAAATTAGGTTTTTATTTTATTTCTCAAATTTAGATAAATGTAGGAGAATTATATTCGGTAGATGTTTAATACTTATTAAAAGGTTTACCATAGTAATATTTTCAATCATCTTCCACCTTCACAGGGGGCTGAAAAGTGCAACCCCTGTTGGTTTTTTAATCAAAACTTTTTGGTGAGTTAAAATTTTGCAATTTAATTTTTTCTTCTTTTGTTAGTTTCATTTATTTAGAAACTTTTTTATTCTTTAGTTTTTCTCGTAAATCCTACAGTTATGAGTAAAAAAATAAGTGAGTGAATATGATGTTTATGTTCATATTGGGTAGAACTGACGGGCGTCTTAGCGTTGTGGCCGCGTAAACGTCAAAATGAATTACACCCGTCACTTCTACCCAATATGAACATAATCAAACCATGGTAATCACCAAAATGGATCGTTTTATATTAGATTATTTGATGGTTCATGTTCGATCATATAATTTTTTACTCAAAAACTAGGGTTAACGAGAAAAGTTAAAGAATAAAAAAAACTTCTATATAAATCAGGTTTTCAAAAAAAAAAATTAAATTGCTAGATTCAACTCCCAAAAAAATTCTGATAAAAACACCAACAGGGGTCGCACTTTTCAGCCTCCTGTGAAGGTGGGAGATGATTAAAAATATTACTATGGGAAACCTTTTAATAAGTATAAAACATCTACCGAATATCATTCTCCTACATTTATCCAAATTTGAGAAATAAATAAAAACCCAATTTTACCGATACCCTTTAGGGGGGTGTAACTCCGAAAGAAGACCCTAAAGAAAAAAATTTTATGTGAAAGACCTCTCTTAATTTTCGATAAGGAATCATCTCCCGATTTTTTACGCATTATTTAAAAAACGTGCTATATAAAAATAAGTTTTATTTGTAACTCTGAAATTATTTTTGGGATCTGTAAATGTAAATTTAAAAAATAGTACAAAATTATTACGTTGAAATATTTTATTTTCATTTTATTTTCTAAAATAGAAACAAAATATTATATCTTCTGAAAATAAAAAGATCGCCATATAAAAATTTAATTTATAGAGAATAACGATACAAATAACTTTTAATGAAACGTTATCGGTTATTATAACGTTATATAACGTTATTAAAATATCGTTACGTTATTGTACAAAAAATTATAGTTGAATCGTTATTATAACGTTATCGGGTATCGTTACGTTACGTTTTCCATCCCTGATTAAAAACTTTTAAGTTAAAGAAATTGATCCCTTTTGCAGAATAATTTTTCATTTACTTTTAATAAAACGTCAAAAAATGTAATATTTACATGAATTTAATTTTAAGCAATACGATACATGTTACCTACAAAATATTTCAAAGTATTTGCTACAACTACCTATACTTCAGTTTTTAAACCAGTATCTATATTTTTCAACATACTAGATCACTGGATGAATTGGTAAAAATGCTAATGGAGTTTTTTTGTCTATGCCTTAAGCCTTTAGTAATATAATATAAATGTTCCTTTATTTACTTCACTACAACTTCAGGTTACCATAACATTATGATAGTATAAACTAACAAACTTTCTAGTCAATCAATCATTGCTTAGGGTATAATTTGTATAATATTTTGATGCCTAGTAGAAGTGATCATAAACATTTAATAATTTATACCTATTTCTTATGCTAAATGCGTTTTGTAAATGTTAAATAGTGTATTTTTGCAATTTACGTATGTACTAAAATAATAAAAATATCATATTTAAGTATTTTAAATGTAGAAGCAATCTTAAGTCTGTTTTATACTATACTACTTTTTCGTTTAAGAAAATCGTATACGATTTTCTAGTACGGTGTCAATCAGAAATTAAAAATCGTGAACGAAAAATTCGTACGAAATTACCACCTGCCCTACATCCGTCCAATTTTAGCATTCGCGCATGCGTATTCTACTGTAACTGTATCTGACCGCATGTCATTTGTGGGTTAGGTTAACTGAAACAATCAAACGATGTTTAATACTACTTATTACCGTTATCCCTCACAATTTATTTTGTAGGTATAAATATGTAAAATGGAACAAGCGTTAAATATACGTTAAATTTGAAAATGATTCGCTTTCTGTTCTGTGATCAAATTGAACATTTGACATGGTTACTCAAGGTGCCAACAAAATATGATAAAAGTTACTAAAAAGTAACCAAAATATATTGGAGTTTTCGTACCAAAAAATAGTACAATGTAAATGGTTCATATTTTCCATGCTAAATTCTTGAACGAAATTTTTGTATTCAAAATCGTATACGATTTTCTAAAACGAAAAAATAGTATAGTATAAAATAGGCATTATACACATGCCCCAACATAATATCCCAACGATTCTCAACCAGTGGTACGCGTATCACCGGTGGTACTTAAGAAAGAAGGGTGGTGGTAGGTACGCGAAATATAATGTCTTTGGTACATTATGCTCGATTGCTCATTCATTGCAACTTAATATGTCACGGAAGACTTATTTTTGTTTATGTCGGTGGAACTACAAATTTGGAGTTTTTCTTTTAATGGACGAGACAATAAAACGTTGATAATCGCCGCAATAGCTGATGTGACTGCACAAAAGGTTTCATTCTTTCAGTTACACTGCCAAAAGTATACCAAGACCTCAAAAACCTCAAAAACAAAGTTGGAAAGTTTCATCCGTAAGATTCGTAGTGCATACAAGTCCGTAATAAACAAGGTGTTTCTTAAATATTGCGAAAAAATTCAGAAGGCAATTCCCTATCGAAAATTAAGGGGGAAATTTACATATTTTTTCCCTTAGACGTCTCCTTACAGAGATACAACCCCCTAAAGAAGAGCGGTTAAATTAGGTTTTTATTTTATTTCTTAAACTTGCATACATGTAAGTAAGAGAATGATATTTGGTATATAGTTGTACTTGTAAAAGGTTTCTTATAGTAATATTTTTAATTATCTCCCACCTTCACAAGAGGCTGAAAAGTGCGACCCCTGTTGGTTTTTGTATCAGAACTTTTTGGAGGGTTATAATTTTGCAATTTGAAACATTTCATTTGATAGCTTCATTCATTAAGAAACTTTTTTATTCTTTAACTTTTCCTGCAAAACCTACAGTTTTTGAATAAAAAATAAAATAAGTGAACATGAACCATCAAGTATTCTAAAATAAAACGATGCATTTTGGTGGTTACCATGGTTTCTTTATGTTCATATTGGGTAGAATTGACGGGTGGAATTCATTTTGCAGTTTAAGATGTAATAACACGAAAACACCTGCCTATTTTACTCAATATGAACATAAACAAATCATGGTAACCTCCAAAATTAATCTTTTTATTTTAGAATATAGATGGTTCATGTTCACTTATTTTATTTTTCACTTAAAAAAACTGTAAGTTTTGCAGGAAAAGATAAAGATTAAAAAATGTTTCTACACAAATCAAGCTATCGAATAATTTTCTTTTTTAATTGCAAAATTTCAAGCTTCCAAAAAGTTCTGATTAAAAAAAACAACAGGGGTCGCCCTTTTTAGTCCCCAGTAAAGGTGGGAAATGATTAAAAATATACCTAACTATGAGAACCTTTTAATAAGTACAAAACATCCATTAAATATCATTCTCCTACATAATTATATCCAAATTTGCGTAATAAAATAAAAACCTAATTTTACCGCGCTCCTCTTTAGAGGGTTGTAAATTTGTAACATTTAGTCATCCCCAAAAATTTTATTAAGGGGTTGAATGCACAATAAAAAACTAACATCTAATGTGCGTTTAAATACGTTTAAATAAAACAAAATCCAAAAATCTCTTGTCAAAATGCAAGACCGTTTCAAGACTCTCGTCAAAATAAATACAATTGCAAATGATAAAGAGACAAGAGTCTTGAAATACGTACTACATTTTGACAAGAGTACTTCGAACATAAAAATTGATTTTAATTTAAGTTATTTCTATTAATCAATCACTTAAATAATCAAACCATACATCAACCTATCCCCAACTATATTATTTGATTATAGTTTTTTCTCAACATCTCTAAATGGAATACTAACATTAATGTTAAAAATGGCTTAAAAAATGGCATATTTCCAAACAAAGTAAAATGTGCAAAAATCAAACCAATCCACAAAAAGGGGATGTAAGTGACAAAGGAAACTATAGGCCCATAGCCATACTCACAAACATTAGCAAGATATTTGAAAAAATAATCTACAACAGAATTGAAAATTACTTAGAACACTATGGCATAATAAACAACGCTCAAAATGGATTCAGAAAAGGCAAAACAACTACCCGCGCTATTTACATGACAATCCGAAATGTACTAAAATCCCTCAATAAAGACAAACACAGCATGGTCATGTGTGTTGATCTCTCAAAAGCTTTCGATAGTGTTGACCACGAAATACTGCTAACGAAATTAGAACACTATGGTATACGAGGGACCGCCCATAACCTTATAAAATCTTATCTCTCGGAAAGAAATCAATATGTTGCCGTAAAAGACTCGTCAGGTAGAATTCTAAAATCCAACAAAAAGAAAATCAAAAAAGAAGTCCCGCAAGGATCAATCTTATACATACTGTACAAATGATCTTCCAGATTTTGTCAAAACTTCCCTTATACAATTTGCCGATGACACATCTGCTATTATTAGTGACTCAGATTCCAAAAATTGTGAACAAAAACTCTTTGACTGTTAAGGCCAACTCCAACATTGGTTTACGTTAAACAATTTATGAATTTAACCTTAAACGTCAATAAAACTCAAGTTATAAAATGTTCACAAAGTAAAATAACCTCCGACTTAAAATTTCAAAATAATTCCACAACTATAAATGTTGTAAATAAAATATTTTTTCTTGGTTTATGTATTGACTTTAGACTAGACTGGTCATACCACTTCGAACGCCTGTCACAATTCACAAAGCCTGTCACGATACCTTTTCGCACTAAAAAAACCTAAAAAAATTGGTCAATACAAACGCGGCCAAAACTGCATATCAGCATATGTCGAATCTAGGTTACGCTATGCTGTAATTTTTTGGGGTAACGCTAGTGACTCAGAACGCCTCTTTATTATACAAAAGCGATAAGAACTATTTTTGGTCTAAACTACCGAGGTCACTGTAAAGACACTTTTCGTGACAAAGAAATATTAACCTTTTACGGCCTATTTATCCTCGAAGCCTTCCTTTTCGTAAAAAATAATGTAGATCTGTTCGGAGAGAATATAAGAAACCATGCAGCCAATCCCCGAAAAAACCTAAAACCCGATTGCTTTAAATATACTTATCTTCAAAAAAATGTTGCCTCCACAATTATTGCTATAGATAATAAATTTAACACATCACCTGAGAGTATAATAAATCTTCCCACCCGTGAATTGAAGAAGAAATTAAGAAAAGTTCTGATTTCTAAAGCTTACTATGGAGTAAGCGAATACTTAAATGATGCTTCCTTTATAAAATGTTATATTTAAAAATAATTTTTCTGTGTTTTTTCTTTTTATTAACTATGTATATTATTGTAATGTACGTACATTATTATTGTGACAAGTTCTACGCCTTTTTTGGGATATTTAGAACAAATAAAGATTATTATTATTATCTATATATATAAAAATGAATGTATGTATGTTTGTATGGATGTTTGTATGGATGTTTGTATGGATGTTTGTCCTTTATGCATTCCTATACCATTCATCCGATCCTGACCAAATTTGGCACAGACAATCTATAGGACCATGGAAAGAACATAGGCTATATGAGAATTCCCAAAAAAATCGTCCGGAAAAGATATTGAGGAAAACGTGCCAAAATCTTACACACAACATTTAAATCGGGTCGTCTGGAGCGAGAATTTCGTCAAAATTTGACAATTTGTCAATTCGACGTAACGTTTAAACGCTCGAACCTTCTACGCGCAAGCCGGGATCTAGCGGTGAAGGAGCCCCGAAGGGGCTCCGGAATCGCTAGTTATTGTATAAACAAACAGTAGTTTGGAGGTAATTAAAATAATTAAAAAAGACTGAATGACTTTTTTACCATAATATAAATTTTGATTTACGAAGTAACAATAAACTTTGTAATTTTATTCGCCACTAAAACATGTCGTTTATCCAAAGGACACATTTTCTTTACATATTGAAAATTATTATGTCCAAAGATTGAACCGTATTGTCAAATAACTCATCTAAACAAAATTGTAAGTGTGTGAACGCTCCACTTCTACAATTTAATAACAACAAATAAAATAAAACGATAATCATATTGATTTATGGCTTGGAAAGAAACTGCTGAACTATATTATACAAGCTCATTTTATATTCCATAACATACAAGTATTCGTTTTATAATGCATCATTCTTTCTGGATAAACTTGCCCTCTTTCATATCTTCTTAGCTTTCATATCAAAATCATAGCAAGCCGGGTGACTGCGCAGATATGAGAAAGTCCACAGCTCCATTTGTCAAATGACGAAATGTACCTCGATTTGAAAAGATTTTTCACTCACATATGTTCACGTATATCGTTTCGGGGAAATATTTCTTTTTTCATATTTACTGCACAATTTTATAAATATTATACAGCAAATAAAAGTTTACATGTTTTTAAATATAAATCAATAAAAAGTACACAACTTCACACTGTAGTACGTCGACAGTTATTACAAAAAGTGTATGTGACTTTAATTTTCCCAGCAACATCCGTCAACGCGCTTTGTCACTCAACGGAATTTGTCTTAAAATATATTTTTGTACAATTGTGCGACCGATCCGTTTTAAAATAACGGCTTGACATATTTTTTGTGAATACTGCGACTATAATTACTTTACTTTTTTTCAGAAAACGGACTTCCTCGTCGACTTCGAACTGCTTACACAAACACGCAACTCTTAGAATTGGAAAAAGAATTTCACTTCAACAAATATCTTTGTAGGCCGAGAAGAATAGAAATTGCAGCTTCTTTAGATCTAACAGAACGACAGGTGAAATACTTTACATCAAAATATATAAATGTTTAGTTAAAAATCACTACTTTATTTTATTTGCTGATTTTCGTCTTAATTAGGTTTTATCAAGATTCTTCAGAGGAGAATTTCTTTACTTGTATAGAGGGTGCCCATTTTTCTAAACTGTTATATGGGTAACTCCGTTAATATTAAAGATAAAAAACGTGTTAATTAGCGAATTTGTGCAGAATTTAAAGCGAAATCTGATGCCATTTTCAAATTTGACTTACGTCATCAAATTTTTGAAATATTTTGAAAAAACTGAAAAAGGTCGATTTTTCAAACTTGAATAATTCCGTAAGCATGAGTTGAAACAAAAATAAAAATTGGCTTTTTTAAATAATTTTACGTAGGTTTTAAATATGTTAACGAAATTTCCATATCACTTTCGATATCCGAGTTAACACAAACTTGCATTTTTTTAAATGGAAGTCATAGTTAGATGTGGCCTTATTAAAAAAGTTATTCTTTTTCTCGTTTCAATGATACCTACATCTGTTTTGAAATTTGACCCAAAAATTAATTAAAATTTTTAAAAATAGTCAAAACAATCTAGTGAACTGCGAAAAAAATAGAAACAATTATGGTTTTTTATACTTTCCTTTTGTACTTTTTATTTAAATTAATAAAAATCATTTGTGTCTTCGTTTAGTCATAAAGCAATACACAAGTAGAGTCATAATTTTTATTTATAAATAAATATTTACTGAACAAATTTCACTTGCATTGCTACTATTTCTATTGCAAGCGTAGTAACAGAAAAGCGTGTCGTTTTTGTCTTCATTAGAAAACATCGTTTGTAAAATTTACAATAAAGTCAATCAAAAATATAGATCAACACGAGACAATACATTTTATTTGACAAACTTTAAGATTTGTTTTTAAAATTTGTAACTGACTAATAACTGCTACACTAACAATAAGGAACAACTCTTAAATGTCGCATCGAAAAAAAAACATCAAGAAGGGATAACTCCCATCTATTAGTAGGCAGTGAACATGTAAAATGATTTTTGGTTATTTAAAAAAAACTGCAAGAGGAAAGTATAACAAACCCTATAACATTAAAACTAGAAAAAAATAAACTTTTTAATAAGGCCACAGCCAACTATGACTTCCATTTAAAAAAATGCAAGTTTGTATTATAAGCTCGATAATCGAAAGTGCTATGAAAATTTCGTTAACATATTTAAAATTTACGTAGAAATACTCAAATGGTTACGAAATTATTCAAGTTTGAAAAAATCGACCTTTTTCAGTTTTTTCAAAATATTGCAAAAAGTTGATGACGTAGGTCAAATTTGAAAATGCATCAGGTTTCCCTTTAAATTCTGCACAAATTTGCTAATTTAAACGTTTCTGTATCTTTAATATTAACGGAGTGACTCATACAACAGGTTAGAAAAATGGGCACCCTGTATAGGTAACTACCATAACTACAACCATTATCAAAAACAACGTTGATCCAAAACTATATTGGTTCATTAAAATTTAAAAAAAAATTAAATACTAGTTAATTTTCTATTTGAATCCAAAAGCAACCTTCTTTTTAATTTTTAAACACTTTTTTGTTTAGAATTTTTTTACTATGTATCTAATAACTCTCACATTACAGTATTTCTTTTATCTATCTTTTATCAAAATTAATTCTATTAAATATTGTGTTTAATTGGGGATGGTGACGATAGTAATTTTGGTGTCAGTGGCCGACACAGAAAAAATATTGTACATAACAACCCGTAAAGTGTCTTTACTGGAATCGTATCCGTTCAGAACTCGCCTACGGCTCGTCCAAAAACTGTACTCGTCCAGTAAAGTACCACTTTTCGGTCTTATTACCTAAATAACTATTTAGAATCATGCCCCTGTCAGTGTTTTCAAAAAAAAAATTAACTCATAAATAATGATTTTAGGTTAAAAAAAAAAACAATACATTTTCGATAAAAATTTGGTTTGAAATTGAAGGAAATTAAAATATACATGGTGTTCTATTTAAGGGAACAAAATATCGGTATATACAAAACATCCTGTATAGTTGAAAATAGTTTAGGTTAAGTAGTAAATGATCAGAAACCATTTTTATTCAAAACTCTTTTTTTTACAATTTGTCGTTTTAATATTTTGTCTTAGCTGAAACACCCTGTATAACAGAATCCAGAAGTACACAATTTTTTAAACTCCTTCGCATTTATAACACATTTTGTCTGTACTGTACTGTAATGTAGTGTATTGTTTTAGTTGTAGTGCAACACATATCTGTGTTACATTTTACATTGTTTGAGTTTTGTTTTCATTTTCTTTCTTATTTTTTTAATGTTAAGTAAACAACTTCTTTTAATGAATGTGTTTGTGATTTTTAACTAATCATTTATCTGTTTATATTTAAAAATTAATTACTTATATACTATTACAATTTAAAGCAAAATATATTAGAATCGATTTCATTTTCAGGTTAAAGTGTGGTTCCAAAATAGACGCATGAAACACAAAAGGCAAACACTGACTAAACAAAACGACGACGGAGATGACAAAGAATCAATAAGCAGCGACAACGGAAAAAGTACGAAATTATCGGATAAGCTTCTTAGTGATGAACTTTCGAAGAAAAGTTGTCAGGGTTGTGAGATGCCTCCGTCGGGAGTTTGTGGGCCGCACGATGAGATCGCGGAACTTGGTTCGACACGGGGAAACAACAACAACACACCGAGTGCGACTAACAATAACACAAGTTTTAATAACAATAGCAACGGTGCGAGTAGTATTTCTAGTTCAGGGTCCTTTGACAAGATCATCGGTGAAGACGACTCCAGATCAAACGAAGACAGCGGTTCACATACATCACCGAGGATGTCTAAAAAAGGTTCCGGCACGACTTCAGTGCCGATAAAAACAGAAGTGCGGAGGAATTCACCCAGTTCTAACGAAAGACGTGTGGGTATGTGCAAAATGTCGCCTAACATAAATCAAAAAGACGGAGCGATGCTTTTAACGACAACTGATGCGACTACTCTCAAAATTTCCTCGAAGTGTTTGGTACCTTCTTCAACTCCTGGTACACCGACCGTTCAGCCAAGTCCGCTAACACCGGGAAATAACGCTCTGTACCCACACATACAACGCTCATCACCCACAACAGCCACTGCAATTGCTTCTGCAACGGTTACTATACAAAACGTACCCAATTCCATTCCACCATTTGTAGCACGAGGTGCTAACATCAACAACTTTCAAAACCAATACTCGGTGAATAATCACGTGGATTATCGGTCGGATAACAGAATTTCGAAGCAAAATCAACAATATCAGCTTAACGCCCACGGAGCATACGCGTCTGGAGATATGTACAACCCAGACCAAACGGTAGCCAGCGACGGCCAGAACTACTATCGCAGTCAAGTTCATCATAATACTGTAACCCACGATGGGTCCAAAGAAGAAATGTTAAGAGCAAGTGGTAGAAGCAGACAATCTTATCATGCGTCGTATCCAAATCAGCAACACTACTACAATTATAACAAACGACACGGAGCACCTGGTGAAGCATACCAACATAATATCAATAACCAATCTGGTTACTCGCACGGATACCAGACGGACCACTCCGGCTATAACCATTACGGATACCCTGCTGCTAGCATGTATCCTTCTGATGGTGCCGACACCATGGGTTCTCACCTACCAAACTCTGTTCACATGGGGAATCACAGCCACGAGTCCTCAGCCTCGTACTATTCGAGTGACGGAATGCACCAGATCCACAAACCTCAAAATCATGTTGAGTATTCCAGTAAAGTAGGATATTATGAAAATAATAGTTATAATTCTACCCAAATGGCGCCACATACGGAGTCGTCAAATTACATTCCCTCAGAAACATTTCCAAATTCCGCCACAGCCATGGCAACCGCCGCTGTCATAACTCCCCCGACAAGTGTTCAGACTGATTCTAGTGATACTTATAATTCATTTCATCAATTTTATTCTAGCGAACCATCTCAAACGCACGTACCACCGGCAGCGGAAAATAGTAACAGTTCATCGGACTTTAATTTTTTAAGCAACCTAGCCAACGATTTCACCCCAGAATATTATCAAATTTGATTCAGTGCAATGGACGATGCATTTCCCGAATTTTGTTAATTTCCATGTTAATGTTGTTACTTTCTATATATATATTTTGTATTATGTTCTCATTTGTATTTATGAAAGGGATTGTTTGTTATTTAAATCTAAGTTTCTCTTTTAAATATTAATAAGTTATAAATTATACAGATAACTGACAATCTAATGGGTAATTTTGTTGATTAAATATCTAAATGCTGCTAGAAAACAATCAGCTGTAAAACTACATATATATACAATCAGTAAATCATTTGCTAAGTTAAACTTACACTATAATTAATTATTAAATCATAATATGTGACTATTTCGCAATGTTACCTGTTTACTTATTTGAACATAGTTCTTTGATTTTGACGGCAGATTTATAAAAAAACAATTACAAAGCGGACTTGTACACGTTTAGATCAATAAGTAAATATCAATCATCAATTACGCACCGCTACATAGTCTAAAAGAAAATGCGTAACATTCAATTTTTTTGTTTAGATTATTTTCTGGCCTTTGAAGTAAATAATGTGTTAAAAGTAATATTTTCAAAAATACGTAATAGCCATGTGTCTTTTTTGCGTACAAATAAATTTAAATAACGCAAGTGTTTCAAAATTAGTAAAAAACTTCGTATTTCCTCTGGGTGTCAAAAAATGGAAATTTTTGATTTTATGTTTTGATTTTTATTATTTTTAAATTCAGTTTACGTCAAAAAGAAACCTTAAAATTGCAACATAAAAATTTCCTTAAAAAAAAGAACTTAATTTTTAAACACCTATTTTTGTCAAAATTTAAACATTTTGTTCGAGTTCTATCATTATTTGTTTGTCAAAATATTTTGAAAACCTTTTGCCCTACAAAAGATTCTGCACCTAGAACTTTAAAATAACAAACAAAAGGAAATAGAGCATAAATTTGTAATCATATTTCATTTATATTCAACCTACAATCTACCAAAATTTATTTAATTAATTATCGTTATAAATATTTCATTCAAACATTTCTTGAAGTTTAAATTAAATCATATATTTTAAACCAAAATATCTAAGGCACAAAAAGTGAATAGCCACTCAAAAGTACTGATTGTATCAAATTGTGTTTTTTTTTTAAATTTGATATAACTTCAGGGCCAAAAACTGATTTTGTTAAATAATCAAATGAAAACAAACACTTTTTAAGTTTCTACTTTATAATTTTGCTTTTGCACAATTGTATCCATTGATACATAAATGTATATGTATGTATAATTAGTGACATTGTAGTAATTTGTTGTTAAATGTAAATATTTGCAATCGAATGTAATTTTAAATAATTATGTACAGTTAGCAATGCAACACAACTATTGCTATAATCTAGCAAATATACGATTTTAGCTTTATATTTATTAATCATTATTGTTATATCACACGAAAAATTCGCAGAAAACATTGATTGGGGCTTATATGAAACATCTTTTCGAAATGTGTAAAAAATATTATTAATAAAATTATTATACAATATTACAAGGCTATAAAAAAAAGCTGCTGAATATGTAAATACCGTATTACCTCATTTATTACCAGTGGCGTAGCAAAAAGTGAATAGGCAAATGTACAAGCAGAGTTAATTGACCCTTCGGATAAAATTTTCATCTTAGGGCAGATGCGAATAATTAAAAAACAAGTTGTTTGCATTCTTTGGGCTTCCTTGACTCGTGGGCCCGTGTCCAGTGCACCCGCTGCTCCCCTGTTGTTATGCCACTGTTTACTACAGTTTATTGCTGTTCTTAATCAAAACGTCATTCTATCGTTCAACTGTAGCAAAAATTGGATCGTTTATCGAGTGTGGTCACTGAATTAACCAGACAACGGCATTATAAATCCTAAATTAACTCACGATCAAATCTGTAAATATTTAAACCAGGGATGGAATAACGTTTTAAATCGTTACGTTATTGTATACCGTTATTTATTTTTTGTTTTCGTTACATAACGTTATTAATAACGCTAAAAAAATGAATCGTTACGTTATATAACGTTACATAAATTATGATATACAGGGTGTTTCTTAAATAATGCGAAAAAATTCGGGAGGTGATTCCTTATCGAAAATTAAGTGGGGTCTTTTATATATTTTTTTTTTCTTAGACGTTTCCTTTCGGAGTTACACCCCCCTGAAGGGGATCGGTAAAATTAGGTTTTTATTTTATTTCTCAAATTTAGATAAATGTAGGAGAATGATATTCGGTAGATGTTTAATACTTATTAAAAGGTTTACCATAGTAATATTTTCAATCATCTTCCACCTTCACAGGGGGCTGAAAAGTGCAACCCCTGTTGGTTTTTTAATCAAAACTTTTTGGTGAGTTAAAATTTTGCAATTTAATTTTTTCTTCTTTTGTTAGTTTCATTTATTTAGAAACTTTTTTATTCTTTAGTTTTTCTCGTAAATCCTACAGTTATGAGTAAAAAAATAAGTGAGTGAATATGATGTTTATGTTCATATTGGGTAGAACTGACGGGCGTCTTAGCGTTGTCGCCGCGTAAACGTCAAAATGAATTACACCCGTCACTTCTACCCAATATGAACATAATCAAACCATGGTAATCACCAAAATGGATCGTTTTATATTAGATTATTTGATGGTTCATGTTCGATCATATAATTTTTTACTCAACAACTAGGGTTAACGAGAAAAGTTAAAGAATAAAAAAAACTTCTATATAAATCAGGTTTTAAAAAAAAAAGATTAAATTGCTAGATTTCAACCCCCAAAAAAATTCTGATAAAAACACCAACAGGGGTCGCACTTTTCAGCCTCCTGTGAAGGTGGGAGATGATTGAAAATATTACTATGGGAAACCTTTTAATAAGTATAAAACATCTACCGAATATCATTCTCCTACATTTATCCAAATTTGAGAAATAAATAAAAACCCAATTTTACCGATACCCTTTAGGGGGGTGTAACTCCGAAAGAAGACCCTAAAGAAAAAAATTTTATGTGAAAGACCTCTCTTAATTTTCGATAAGGAATCATCTCCCGATTTTTTACGCATTATTTAAAAAACATGCTATATAAAAATAAGTTTTATTTGTAACTCTGAAATTATTTTTGGGATCTGTAAATGTAAATTTAAAAAATAGTACAAAATTATTACGTTGAAATATTTTATTTTCATTTTATTTTCTAAAATAGAAACAAAATATTATATCTTCTGAAAATAAAAAGATCGCCATATAAAAATTTAATTTATAGAGAATAACGATACAAAATAACTTTTAATGAAACGTTATCGGTTATTATAACGTTATATAACGTTATTAAAATATCGTTACGTTATTGTACAAAAAATTATAGTTGAATCGTTATTATAACGTTATCGGGTATCGTTACGTTACGTTTTCCATCCCTGATTTAAACGTGTTTTGTTTTTAATATTTTTTTAAATACGTTGTTTATTTACCTTATGATTTTATTTTTATAACTTTATGGTCTTGAAACATGCCAGTGGCTTAAAAATGTTTAAAATCAGATTAAACAGCATCAAAATGGGTGCATGCCCGACACATTTAGGACAGATTAAAAACTAACGAACCACAAAAAAAATTGCTCCAAGAATTTCACTTTATGTTTAAATACAGTCTAATATATATTAATTGAAATTCTATCGTGGGTGATTACAAACAACAACCCGGTACGAAACACAACCGATACAAACAATTAAAATTGTGAAACAGAATTAAAACCGAAAGCCGCGTAGATAAGTTTGAAAAAGCAGAAATTTAAAAAAATACAAGCTTGGGCCATTATTTTGAGCTTGCTTTTCTTTACTTTTTGAGAACGAAAATTATTTTCAATAACAGTAAAATCTTTAAAGGTTTAACTGGTAATATTGTTTTCACACGTTTATTGAAAGTTAAATATAAAATTATAAAATATAAATTTTAAAAAAAAGGAAAATCCTAATTAAACATTTTCTCTTCCTATTTACTACAACATTAAAACGTTTAAACTCATGGTAATTGACTCCAATATCCCATACAAATAACCTATTGTATCGTAGTTTTAAAAAATTACGATTTTCAAGAATATTACAAATTAGTTTTTAAAAATCTACAGAAAGAAATGCCTAAAACATCAATATTTTTTTAAATTTTAAACTCTTACTTAATCGGTTTTACGTACGCCATCTAAAATTAAAGAATGGCAAACAAGAGCTTAAACATTTTTTTTGATCATTTGAGTGTCGGCCAATTTTACAAATTTTTAAATGGTATTAAATTGTCTTGCTCACAATTAAAATCTTTGGCATAAAATTATCAAGGATAATACCACATTTTTGTGAGAATGACGACTACTAGCGAATGAAAACTGAAAGTGTACTGTCAACTGCACAATATTTTAAACAGTTATCAGGTTATAAACCTCAACCAAAAATATTAAAAGAAAGAAAAAATAGAAGAAAAAAAATATCAGTGACAAAATCTTTTCTTGATTATATTAAAAGCTGAAATCAATATTTACCCACAAAATGTGTAACAAAAGCAAATATTAAAGGCTCATGAATTAACCAACAGTAATCAATTAATGTTTACAAAGGTCGACAGACTTCCAAATACGTTTAAAGCAATTAAACTTAGGTGAGATTAGATACCAAAACCACATTTCTGTCTAAACAACTCGAACTACTTTATAAATCATCAAACAGCTTACTTAGTTCTTTAAAAATAAAGAAAAAACTTGAAGCTTTCACAAACTATGTCATTTCGCTGTAACTATCCTAAATTGAAGTGCATCGAACGAATGAGAAATATACATACTGAAAATCATAGAACCAACGGTATATTGGAAGTAAGGTGTCTGACAGTGATGAATTACCTACCACGCTGAGTGAGTCATCCCAACCCCATTTTGCCCCCCTTTCACACCCCTTAGAG
Organism: Elmis aenea; assembly: GCA_947652605.1. NCBI lineage: Eukaryota > Metazoa > Arthropoda > Insecta > Coleoptera > Elmidae > Elmis > Elmis aenea. The sequence goes on from OX393576.1 coordinate 18,348,781, forward strand.
GCGCCTCGTCAGCTGATCACAGATAAAGTTCTACATTAGCAGCAGAAATTGTGAAAAATATGAAATATGCAAAATCAACGGAAGATTATCGATACGTGGACGATTTTAGCGTTAAATAAACTTTCCTTTGACATCACATGTAAAACAAAAATCTTTTTATATTTTTTACAAGAACAAGGTTATGTATATCGCGTAATTTTCGTAAAATATAAATAATTTAATTTTTGCCATTTACAATAATGCTTAAGCTTATCTTCAATATTTATATACCATCTTATTTTTTCAGAGTAATTATTGATAGGAAACGTTATTAGCATACAAACCTAATTTTAACGAAAATGCTTTAAACAATTGAATTAAAACTTAATTATTATATCCTTACAAACAAATAAAACAAAAAATATTCATACCGTAAAATGAGAGAGAGAAAGAGCAGTACAGTACTAAAGCATGTGCTTTATTCGTAATATAAAAAAAGATAATAAACTTATTGCTTTACCAACAAAATAATATTAACACTTTTGCTTTAAAGGAAACTTGAAAAATTCGGTAGTTATAAGGTGCGTAAGTTTTGAATAAACTTATCAAGCCTTTGGTACTAGAGTTGCCATCTGCACGAACTAGCGTGAACGATTTACTACCTTTTACGAGTGGTGAAGGCAGAACGTTGTCGCTACGTCGTTGAAGTTAGCTTGGGATTTGGATTGGGTTCTGTTCTCAGATAACTCATATTACAGTGGACCAGATAATCAACATGATTTTAAAACCATTAAAAAAATACTTAAATCGGCTTTATCACAATGTTTATGCAATTATTGCAAGGGAGTAATTTCATGAGTAGGTATATACAAATCTGCACATACTTATGCAAGAAACGCTAAAACGTGTTTTATTTTTTTGAAATTTTGACCACCGTTTTAACGCGCCGTTTTGATTTTATCTAACATTTTGAAATTGATAGGGCATGTTAAGCTATTGTATCTGAAGATGTGGTCAAAATTTCAAAAAAAATAAAACACGTTTTAGCGTTTCTTGCCTAAGTTTGTGCAGATTTGTATATACCTACTCATGAAATTACTCCCTTCCTACGATCTTAGATAAAATCAAAACGGCGCGTTAAAACATTTTGAAATTGATAGGGCATGTTAAGCTAATGTATCTCAAGATGTGGTCAAAATTCCAGGAAAAAAAAACACCCGTTTTTGCGTGCTTTGCAAAAGTATTTGCAGATATTAAAATATTGTATCCTTGCTATAAAACATATCGCTCCCTTCCTACAAACTTCGATAAATCCAAAACGATGTTTCATAAAATTAATGTATGTCGACATGTGGTAAAAATTTCAGAAAAATATAACCACCCGTTTTTGCGTGCATGCATTATTTATAATTATAAATTCCAAAATCGTGTAAGCTGCGACCTCTGTTGGTCCCTAACTTCTAAAGTTGGTGCACTTGATGATGAAAAATCTAACATTGATCAAGATTTGCACTCATCAATACGACAAACGAAGACAATATTATCTGCCCCGTTGTCACAAACAAAATTCATAACTCCGTTATTAGCCTACAGAAAATTTTGATTAGGTGTTCAAAATGCACCTAAAAGACTGGCATCCGACGACGTAAAGAAAGCGCAAGTAAAACACTTTTTGATATCATCCACGGCCGTCTGAAAAAGGGCCGGCAATATGCCGAGAGTTCCCTCGCAAAAATAAAAACATCTCGGTCTACAAAAAAATTCGTAACTCCGTTATTAGCGTGCCGAAAATTTTGATTCCGTGTTCAAAATGTAGCTAAACGACTGGCGCATCCAACGATGTAAAGAAAGTGTAAATAAAACACTTTTTGATATCATCCACGGCCGTCTGAAAAAGGTCCGGCAATATGCCGAGAGTTCGCTTGCAAAAATAAAAACATCTCGGTCTACAAAAAAATTCGTAACTCCGTTATTAGCGGACCGAAAATTTTGATTCGGTGTTTAAAATGTAGCTAAAAGACTGGCGCATCCAACGATGTAAAGAAAGTGTAAATAAAACACTTTTTGATATCATCCACGGCCGTCTGAAAAAGGTCCGGCAATATGCCGAGAGTTCGCTCGCTAAAATAAAAACATCTCGGTCTACAAAAAAATTCGTAACTCCGTTATTAGCGGACCGAAAATTTTGATTCGGTGTTTAAAACGTAGCTAAAAGACTGGCGCATCCAACAACATAAAAAAAGTGCAAATAAAACACCTTTTGATATCATCCACGGCCGTCTGAAAAGGGTCCGGGAATATGCCGAGAGTTCGCTCGCAAAAATAAAAACATCTCGGTTTACAAACAAATTCGTAACTCCGTTATTAGCGTCCCAAAAATTTTGATTCGGTGTTTAAAATGTAGCTAAAAGACTGGCGCATCCAACGATGTAAAGAAAATGCAAATAAAACACTTTTTGATATCATCCACGGCCGTCTGAAAAAGGTCCGGCAATATGCCGAGAGTTCGCTCGCAAAAATAAAACCATTCTTTTTTTGGGAGCCGGTCTAGCAGGTTTTTCCCGGGCCGGTTGAATTTCCCAGTCCGCTACTGGTTATAGAGTTTATTTTTCTTAGTATAATGCTGTTTCTCTCAACTATTTTGAAATTTAATTTACAAAGTTATTCAAAAAATTAAAAACTTTGAAAATTTTTCTCGAAAACGGCTTTTACGATTTTGTTCAAATTTTAGTATGATAATGAGTTTATTTTTCTTAGTATAATACCGTTTGTCTCAACTATTTTGAAGTCTAATTTACAAAATTATTCAAAAAATTTAAAATTTTGAAAATTTTGAAATTTTTTCTCGAAAACGGCTCATACAATTTTGTTCAAATTTTAGTATGTTATAGAGTTTATTTTTCTAAGTATAATGCCGTTTGTCTCAACTATTTTGAAGTCTAATTTACAAACTTATTCAAAAAATTAAAAATTTTGAAAATTTTTCTCGAAAACGGCTCATACAATTTTGTTCAAATTTTAGTATGTTATAGAGTTTATTTTTCTAAGTATAATGCCGTTTGTCTCAACTATTTTAAAATCTAATTTACAAAATTATTCAAAAAATTTTAAATTTTGAAAATTTTGAAATTTTTTCTCGAAAACGGCTCATACAATTTTGTTCAAATTTTAGTATGTTATAGAGTTTATTTTTCTAAGTATAATGCCGTTTGTCTCAACTATTTTGAAGTCTAATTTACAAAATTTTTTTGTTTTCGAAAAAAATAATATTTTGTAACACTCTGCCAATAGAAAGCTTTGTATATGTATGTACTTAACAATTTTTGCATTCGTACGAAGTTTTCCCCACTGCAGATCCAGTTCAAAATTTATTTGCAAAGACCTAATGGCTTTGTATATTATGTATGTATTAAAAGATTTTGAATTACAGTGAAACATTTTTATCTCTGTAAAATATTTTGTTTTTATTTGTTACGATTTACAATGATGAGACAAATCAATGCAATAATTGCATAAACATTGTGATAAAGCCGATTTAAGTATTTTTTTTAATGGTTTTAAAATCATGTTGACTTATCATCTGGTCTACCGTAATATGGGTTATCCGAGAACAGAACCCAATCCAAATCCCAAGCTAACTTCAACGACATGTTGTAGCTGCAGTATATAAGTATATAACAGCGCTCTTACTTACCATAATTACAGAGTTCGATATAATATCCAAAACTGTTACCAGTTTTCGTTAACGGACACTGCACATACCTAATTTATAAAAACGTACTAAAAATACAATACATTTTAAAAATTAGCTATTCAAGATTATTTGCAACTATTATAAAACCGTTATCGAATCAATCGCTTTGTTTTTAAGTCTTCTGCTCAAAACAATTTAGCGATATTTAAAAGTTTGCAATAAACAATTAAATTATCCTTTACTATATTAACAATTATTTAATATTGAACAATAAAATGTAATTTTATACTCCTATTAAATAGGGGTCATGTTTTTTGACAAATTATTTCGGTAAACAGGTAATTTATGTGTTTTCTTTCCAGGAGACGATCTTACAATACCTTATCCATTAATATAAACAATACAGGGTTCTCGTTTTTCGAGGGCCACTATGGGGATCTCGTACTTTGGTTAAATTAGGGCAAAGTTGTATATTCAGGTGCTTAATAATTCGATGCAAAGAGAACTTATCTAGCTCTTTTGGTTTTTGAGTTATAGGGGAAAAAGTAAAAAAGTGGATTTTTGTTTTTTGCCCGTAACTTTTTCATTTGATGTCGAATTTCATTTCTGTTAAAACTTTTTAATGGCCACTTTTTGCATGGAATCAGAATCCCCAATTATATTTTCCGTGCGACGTTTCGTTTTTTTAAAACCATCTTCAGGTCAATTTTTTCTTATGGACGCTATATCTGATTTTAACGCCAATTTGTAGAGCATTTTTTTCTGAATTCGACAATGTATAACACTTGGGACTTTTTTAAAACAATTGTTAATAATGGCAAAAACAAATATTTTATTTAAATCAAATCCTAATCGGCATGGTAAATAGTTGTCTTTGTCCCTTTTTCCTTGAAAGCACGTAAGTAAACCGCATGAAATTACTATTAAAGGGATTTAATTTAAAAAATAGGTATTAATAAATATGTTAGGAATGCATTAACATTGTTCACTTATTTTAGCAAATATTTTTAGAATATTTTCTTTGGTTAAGTAATAAATTTCTGTAAAATGTGTATTTAATCCTTATTTGGCATACAATTATTTGTAACTAAAATAACCAGTTATGCCTTTTATCTGCGTTAATGACTTCTAATAAGCAAAAAGCGTAAACAGATTTCTTGACTTTTTTTGTAAACTATGAACACTTATATTATTTGATTACGAAAATTTTGTTACAAATAATTGTATGCCAAATAGGGATTAAATACACATTTTACAGAAATTTATTACTTAACCAAAGAAAATATTCTAAAAATATTTGCTGAAATAAGTGAACAATGTTAATGCATTCCTAATATATTTATTAATACCTATTTTTTAAATTAAATCCCTTTAATAGTAACTTCATGCGGTTTACTTACGTGCTCTCAAGGAGAAAGGGACAAAGACAATTATTTACCATGCCGATTAGGATTTGTTTTAAATAAAATATTTGTTTTTGCCATTATTAACAATTGTTTTAAAAAAGTCCCAAGTGTTATACATTGTCGAATTCAGAATAAAATGCTCTACAAATTGGCGTTAAAATCAGATATAGCGTCCATAAGAAAAAATTTACCTGATGATGGTTTTAAAAAAACGAAACGTCGCACGGAAAATATAATTGGGGATTCTGATTCCTTGCAAAAAGTGGCCATAAAAAAGTTTTAACAGAAATGAAATTCGACATCAAATGAAAAAGTTACGGGCAAAAAACAAAAATCCACTTTTTTACTTTTTCCCCTATAACTCAAAAACTAAAAAGTTCTGTTTGCGTCAAATTTTTAAGCACCTAAATATACAACTTTGCCCCAATTTAACCGAAGTCGTAACTCTTACCGTTTACGAGATCCCCATAGTGGCCCTCGAAAAACGAGAATCCTTTATAATTAAGTGTATAGAACACACTTGCTTAGGTACGATATTCGACTACAGGTACAGACCAAAAAATATTAAAATAAAGATTAACCGAGCTTGATATTAGTTGCTCAATTTGCGTAAATTGAAATACGGAACTTGGAAAAAAATATAACATCTACAGTACAATGGTAAAAAGTTATCCACTGCACGGAGTAGAAACATGGCGAATAACAGAACAATATAAGAGAAAGATTGACGCAGTTGAGATGTATGTTCTCAAAAGATCACTCAGGGTGTCACGCCTGGATAGAATAATAAATGAAGAAATTCGAGGCCGTACTCGTACAGAACAAATACTAAATAAAGAGATAGAAGATAGAAGAAACAAAACAACTGGCATGATGCGACCATCTGCAACGGATAAATAATGTAAGGTAACTTAAGAAGATATTAGAAGGGAGACCAGAACATTGAAGGATAAGAGGAAAACTAAGAAAACGTAGAAAGGAGTTAGAGGAGCAATGAGTGCTAGAGATCTCAGATATGAACAATGGAAAACTGGAGGAATTGTAGCGGAGAATGCCACAAGACGTTGTAAAGCTAATTAGCTTGATAAGTAATGGGCAAAATACGATTTTTCTTCATTTTGTGACTTATTTATGAAAATAGATATAGCAAGTAATATCTCATTTAAAAGAGAGAAGAAAAAAATAGTATATTATATACCAAGGTAGAGAAGTCAACTATTATAGCCTGAGGGCTCAGATTAGATCACGAGGCGCGAAGCGCCGAGTGATGTAAGGGCCCGAAGGCTATAAGACTTCTCTACCGTGGTGTATATACTATTTTTTTCACTACTAGTAAGACAAACCCATTTATGTTATGCACGCACTTTCTAACCTAAAATATAAAAAGTTAAGTACCTATCTATTCTATAGAAATATTGAATCTGCGTGTTACTCATCTTGCTAAATCACTATTGTTATTAAAAAACATTGTTTTTAAGCGATGGTTTCATCTAAAATACTGACATTATTAAAACTTTTCTCTTTTTTACGTTGTGTCAATCGACGGTGTGGATATTGATAACCCAGACAACCGTCATTTATTACGGCGCGAAAGTCGTGTTATTTAAATACACCAAAGTTTTTAAAATTAAATTTATTTATTTAAACAACGTTTTAAATGCTAAAATATCAATAAAGAGAATTTCTCCATCATACTTAATCGTCCTATAATTTTTTTTTCTTTAAAACTACAACAGCATTATCAAAAAATATAAATTTGTTCATTATTCACCAGTGGTTAATAATGAAAAATTGTTTACCTGTAACCATGCATAGGTAGAGAAATTGAATTTCACGGCATTCTAATATACGTCATAATGCTACGCTATATTACTAGTAGTGAAAAAACACATTTAACTATTCCATAGACAACTTCGTGGCCCATAAGAAAAAACAAAATTAGGAATAATATCTCAAAAATGGTAAGTGATAAAAATAATCTAAAATAACAGTTACGTTCTACATTAAAAAGTACCTACAGAAAATACTAATAAAATTGATCTAATGAATAGAATAAAAAAGTTATGAGAGAAAATTAGTTATTTATGTATCAAGGCCAAAAAGTGTAACTTTTTCAGCCGCGTCTGGTTTGCTGGCCGAGACGTAGTCGAGGCCAGCAAACAGACAAGGCCGAAAAAGTACGTTTTGGCCGAGGTGCATATTACATTTTTTTTGCGATCGAATTAAAAACAATTTAAATTTTTAGTAATTTTCAAAATTATAGGTTAGAAACTACGTGACATTCTGTCACTGACAGATGACGGCGTATGAACTGCATTACCAGCCCTCTCCCTAGCAACGGCCGTAAAAGTAACTTTTTCGGCCGTTGCTAAGGGTAACGGCCTGAAAAGTAACTTACGGCCGTTGCTAAGGATAGGGCCGGTAATGCAGTACTTTATGGTTGCTAACGCGTCCGTCAAACAGCTGTTTCTAGTACGATTGCACAAAAAAAATTTTTTTGCTGTAACACCTGATGTAGGAGAGACCGGGGATAAAAGTAACACGGGTAGGTTGTAACAGTGCCTATAGTTTCTTTGATTTTTGTTTTATATCGCCCTAAACGCTTTTGCAATGTTAAGTTACATCCAGCTCCCTACCTACATTGCTAGTTTTCATCTGTCATAGAGGTTAACTTTTTGCCAGCCAGAGTCACTATTTTCCGCCTAAAAGTTACTGCGTTGTCTCATCCGTCGAGTAACTTTTAGGCGATCTCTAAAATAGGAACAAAAAAGTACCTATATTATTTTGTTCTAAATTTAGTTGGCTATTGGTGGGTGCAATACAATTTGACGTTAGAATCGTGGTTAATTGTGGATTCCCTGAAATTTTTTTTGTGTACACTTGGGGTCAAAAGTAACAAAGTGTTACAACCAACCCCAATTAATGTTTTCACTTGCAAATGTTCACTCTTAGCACATAATTGGTGGCTTTCTTCGTAGATGAGAATATACAAGAGTTGTCGGAATAATTTTCCAGTTTGTTGTATCTTTTTGATTCACATTTTTAAATATGTAGGTACTTATAATCTTGGCAAACCTGGTAACTGCAGTCCCAAATTATTAAATTATAAAACTCAGTATATAATATCGGTTTAATGATGGAAATGTATGTAAAGCTAAATCATTTCTTAAAAAGCATTTTAAATTATAAAACCTTATGTAAATTGGTAAGATCTGGTACTTTTGGTTTTCCTACCAGCCGCCATTGTTTTTATTCTATTACCTTAATATTTATAACTTAATATAAACAAAGCTTTAACCAACCCAACTTAACCTGACCCTCTTTTACTGATTTAATGAATGACAGTCAGTTTAAGGGCGGTTAGATTTTTTAAAAATAAAACAAACAGTTATTATATATTTATAAATTTAATAATTTGGGACCGCCCTTACCTGGTATGCCATACTGTTCACTTATCATTTTGTATTGTACCAAAGATATTTTTTTTTATTTTTTCATTTTGCTAATGTGTATTTTTGAATAAAATATTAATTTTGTTGATGAATACTAATATATTTACTCACTACTTATGAGCTGTGTAAATTATTTTGCCGTTACAACTTACCCCAATCATTGTTACTTTTAGCCCCAACGTTGAGGTTGAAAGTAACAGCTGTCTTACTAAAGAAAAAAAAAATTTTTAACAGTTGCGTTACGAAACACACGAAATAAATATGTTGGAAGCAAGACAAATGTCCAATCTATCATTAAACCAAGTTGGATGTAAAAAATTTGTAATAATCTATGAGAAATTAAATAAAAACAAAAAAATGTTACTTTTATCCCCGGTCTCCCCTACGAGGAATTTTGTACTTTTAAAAATTGATTGTGGCTCCACTCATACTAAGGAATAATTCATCTAATTTAAAAAAACCTGTATCTCTTATAATAAGCGAGATCCCCATGCTGGAAATGTTATCTGGGACACCGTGTATGCTTATAAATCAACAAGTAATTTAGCAACTTTACCAAATGTAAATCTGCGGTTTATCTGCGTTAATAAGCAAGATCCTAATAGTTGTCCTCAAATCAACTTGTGTAGGTAATTATCTACGAAGAAAACCTTTATAACACCATACGATACATAACTTACAATTTTCACCCCATTAGTTCAATTTAATTTAAAATTTAGAGTCAATTCAGGTTAACTGCGCATTTTATCATAGTTTTCTACTGCAAGAATTTGTTAAAAACACGGTAGCAAGTAACAAGACAGATGTCAAATATGGAAATTTGCCGTAGTCGACATTTCCATTTTAGTGATTGTGCTCATTGAACATTCGACAGGCCAATGACAGAGTGGTTCAGCATTACAAAGACATGGAATACTGAAAATTTTACGGTGCCGGAATGAAATTCTAAATGCGTTTTTCTAAAACCTAGTACCTAAGGCTAATCATTTGATTGATGGCACATGTACGCGTAAGAAGAACGGCACAGAATGCATTAATAGAGTTAATTATGGCCTGTAGAAATTACATGCATATTAGAAAATAATCCAACGCTACCTAATATAAGCATTAAATTATAAAATAATCACTATCAAATCCTACAAAGCATCTAACAATTATGTTTATTGTGCAAATGCGAATATTTAAATCTATTTTAATACTAAAATATTGTTCTTGTTATTGTTTAAGGAAAAAAAAGAAGAAAAATTTTATTACCATTTTCATGAACTATATATTTAACGAATTTATGGCAACAGAGAATCTCAAAAGGTTTTACTGACTCTTTGTTTATTTAGATTACCCATCCTTGATCTAAATCAATTTTTTTACATTTATTGTTGAACTCTTCTCAACCTAATCAAACTGTTAACACATTCTGTAGGACAAAACCCGCGTTAATTTGATATGACCTCTAACGAACGTTTTCTAACCACAAACTAACAGGATTACAAAAGACTTACGTCAAAAACCGTATAGCGTGATTCATTTGTCAATTTTAGGATCTTGCTCATCTTATGAGCGTTGAAGTCAATTAAATTAAGAAGAGTTATTTAAGTTGATAATTATAACTAAAATCATGAAAAAATAATTAGTAGATAGTAGAAGCAAAAAAATTGATTTTTCATTTTAACTAAAAATTCTTTTTTAAATTAGCTTTTTAATTACTTAAATAAACCAGGATCAACTTATTATTTCTTATGAACAGGACATTGGATGTTTAGACTAAAAGTACAATACTCTTTGCAAAATTTTTAAATAGCATCTAAATCTATAAATACCTTTTTATGAAATGCCATGAAAAACAAACTTTATCCACCATGTTTAAAATTTTAGAAACTGTCAGTTTTAAACTAAGAGGAACATTTTTTCTGATTTTAATTCAGCACCAAATTACGCCACTTTGAACCAATTTAACAGACTTTGTAGCTCTTAAGATGAACGAGATCTCCATGTTTAGTCTCAAATTTTTGACCCCTGTATATCACAATTTTTAAAAGATCAATAAGCATTTGTTTCCGTTTTTTATTTTCTAAACAATTACGATTATACAGGATGGACCAAATTCGAATGTTTTAGGGGGTATCTTGGTTACAGTAACAGTTAGCGAAAATCTGATTGGGCTATTATTTTGAGAAAAGAACGCCTATATAATCAGATTTTTTACATCGCTTTCCATTTCGGCATTAGAGACGAAAAATGAAATTTCATCATTTTTAAAATTTGCAGTAACTTCTTTATTTATTAAAACAAAACAAAATGTTATTTAAGTTTTTATAAACATTTCAATGCTTAATTTATAAACAAAAATATTTTTTTTAACGACCATGACTTTTGAGATATAAAGTAAACATAATTTTTTAAATGTAAATCCTAGTTGGCCATTACTTTGTAAGAAAAATCGTTTTTTCAGCTTTTAAAAAATATATAGTTTCATATATTTGTTGCAAAATATAGCCGAGATATGGCTAATTTTAAGGAAATTTCCTTTTTAAAGTTTCCAATGATATCGTAAACAAGTGATGTTTGCAATTAATATACAAGTAAACGTCATATCCAAGTAAATTTTTAAACTTTTAAGGAAATCCGTGCGTTATTTTGCTTTTTATATTTGTTTATTGTGATATTGTGAACACGGCTAAATTTGAACAATTTTAAAAGTTTAATATTTTAGAAATGCTCATTGTAAGTGGTAAAAACGTAGCGGCTGCTGCAGAATTTGCTTGGAATTTACGTTTAGTTGTTTTTTAATTGCGAACATTACCTGTTTACGAAACCATAGCAAACTTTGTTAGTAAAATTTTCACAAAATTAACCATATCTCGGTTATTTTTTGCAACACATATACATTTTTTTTTACAAAAAAAGGTCTTTCATATAAAGTCATGGGGTTTCCATTTAAAAAAATGTAAGTTTACTTCCTATCTCGAAAGTTGAGGTCACTAAAAAACCTAAATAACATTTTGTTTTATTTTAATAAATAAAGAAGTTATAGCCAAAATGATGAAATTTTGTTTTACGGCTAGTGCCAAAATGGAAAGCAATATAAAAAAAATCGATTACACAGGCGTTCTTTTCTTGAAAAATAGCCCAGAAGACCGATATTAGATTTTTGCTAATTATTACGGTAACCGAGATACCCCATAAAATATTCGAATTTGGTCCACCCTGTATTGCAAACCTAACAATGTATACCTATGCATTTTTATATACCTAAATATTGTTTCAAGGGTAGTTTCTTGTTTCAAATTTCAAGTAAACATGAAAACTATGCAACTTCGTAGTTCTTTACAATAAACAACTTTCTCTCGTTGAGTTGAATTAAAAATAACATTTATGCGTCATCCAATTTTCCCTTTCATTGCAATAGTTTTGTATAAAATCTATATCATAACAGAGTTAATTTGCTCAAATTACTTTAAATAATAGTTATATACATTCCTTCTTAAAATGTTTACTATAAATGCGTTTTGAAAATAACCCAAACATTTTATTAATCATACCAAAATTTTATATAAAAAATAACAAAATGCTATATAAAAATACCCAAACGCGATATAAAATAATTAAAATACTTTTTTAAAAAAATGTGCACGTTGTGTAGAATATTACCTAATACCTATCAGTAATATAGGATATTATTGAACGTTAAATTTATCGTTATGGCGTCCCTAGTTTTAGTCACTGCCGCCGCACACATCCATACTGTATCAATTGCCAATCTGTTTTACAGCATTAAAAAAAAAAACTTTCACAAAGCCCAAACCTGCCCCTCTTTTACTGATCTAAACAGACTGTCCATGGCAGTGCGTAGCAGCAATGACTAAAAGTTTGTCTAATAGTAAGGGACGCTAAAATAAAAATATTTTTATAGCGTTTTAATTTTCCTAAAAGCTATTTATTACTGCATATGGCATTTAAATTTATTATATTGTGTTTTTATTTATTATAAAGCATTTTATTAACCTATATAGCATTCAAAGTTTATATGTAACTACCATAAATATAGGATTTTTCTAGAGAGCAATTAATTTGTTCTCGATTAAAATTGCCATAAGTAGTATATAATAATTCATTAAAAAAATTGTGGATATTTTACTTTAAAGACAGGATAAAGGACATATTCCAGTTTTAGATATAAAATTTTAGATATCGCCAGAGCGTTTCCCCTGCCTATCACAGCTAACACAGACGTCAGCCGGATCTAGAACGCGGCAACATGTATTGTTATCTGGATTTCAGACGGCATTCGCTAGTGAAGCATTGAAAAAATACAGAGCACTTCTATTGGGATAATTCAGTTTTCGAGAGAATGTGACCATACATCGAGACTTTAGTTACACTAAACCGAATTTCTGGTCAGTTCTTTGATAACGCATCACTAATCCAAACACAAGGAAAACCATTCGTGAAATAATTAATTTTCCATAACCATAACACTGCAAACCGATTTAATATTATTATATTTTTCATGATGATTTTATTCTTCATTAAAAAATCGAAAGTATCTTTTAAAAGTAAAATAAATAACGCGACCATGCCTTTTACAGAATCATTTAGTAATCATGTTAGCAATTGCTCGACATTTCAGTTAGAGACTGCAGAGAGAAAAACATGGGAATGGTTAGTTGCCTTAATAATACTTTATGCTGCGGAAATTTAGGAAACAGAACTTCAATATCCATCACATTCTAAGCGTAGAGAGGTTTTAGCAAGCAGTGGCCCCGGCCCGATCCATCATGGCTTGTCAGGGCCGGCTACTCCACGCCACCCCGGCCACCCCATTCGGTCCCAACCACCCAACAGCTTGTGACGCTTGTGTCATTATTAGCTTTATTTAATCACAAGAAAATTCGTTAAATAAAATAATAATAATCATCAAATTAAGAATAAATTACTTCTATACATTGTTAAAAACAAACGATAGGGTGCCATTAGTTAAAACAAGTGACAATGTACCTACCATTCTGGCAAATCAATGGTAAATTGCAATTGTTTTAACTTTCGAATCACGACTAATTACTGTTTTATGTGATGTTGCGTCCCTAAATATTACTACAATGACAAATATCGCTTTACTATTATTGTTGTAGACTTCCCAGGTTTTTTTTTCTAAACATGAGTGTGCTCCAAGATTAAAAAACAAATATTAATTTCGTAACTCAGGAGTCACTTCTGCCTAACATTCAAATTTTTACAAATCAAGTGTGCCTCAACAGTAGTAGGACATTTTTGAGCCTCATGAAAGAAGGCTTTGCATAAAAACAACTTTTTTAAATAATTATTTGCACAAGACTGTTTAGTTTGATTGTCGCATGTTGTATAAGAGTTCATATATTCAAATGAAAATCACTTAACTCATTTTGTTTTTTTTTTGTTTTAATACAATTCTCAAAGTTTAGCACCTTTTATCTGTATTTCTTTACTTAAACAAGTAAAACAAGGGAAAATGTTTTTAAATGCAAGGCGACGCAGTGTTAAAAAGTTAAATTGGAAGTTAAAAAAGTTGCGATCTATATTGTTTTTAATAAAGTTCTGTAACGCTCTTAAGTCTTAACACAAAGAGATTTTTTTGTCAACTGTCGAAGCAAACTTAATTTTAAAATTTCACACATGTGCCTAATATGAGTTTTATATCAAATAGGAACTAACAATCAAATTTGCATTTGATAGTTAAATTTTTTTGTCTATCGCATCATTTATGAGACACACTTTATTACAAAAACGAAAATTTTAAATAATATATCAAATGCAACTTAACCTATATACCAAAGGTGCATTTTATCAATAATTACCATAACTTTAATAACTACCTTTAAGTTTATAATTTATTTTTATTTTCGAATGTTAAACGTCCATAAAAACTTCGTTATAAATATAGAGACACCTGGCTCGTAGCTTTATCAGTTTCTAATCGAAAATTTCAAAATCTGGTACTATTAACAATGTTATTAATCACTTGCAAAGACAACCGACAGTTTGAACGTGACTGGTAACGTATGTCGACTAAGTAGAACAGAAGGGTAAAGACAACATGACACCTCCTCCGTTATATTGCCTAATTGATGGCCGAATTTCATTTCGCATGAGAAGCACAACTCAAAACAACAAATACTGCGTGAGCCATGAAATTCGTTATAATTAACAAAATGGTAACACTTTGATATACATTAATAAAATACAATAAATACATTTTAGCTTGCTTTGAATCACCACAATTTTTTACCATTTTAAGAAGAGATCCGCACCGCAGCGGTTAAGTTCCGGTTACCGGTTCGGTAAATTTGAATTTGTATGTACAAAAATATATATTGCTAACATTATCCAAGTGTAATTACAGAAATTTGGAAATAAATTTAACAAAATATGGTTTCTTCGAGAAACCGACCAAAAATCCAAAATAAATCAATGAGGAATTATAATTATCTGTTTTTTACAGTTTCTATGGCAAAGAATGTAGCATCTCAATATGCCAAATTTTTCATTGGTTGAAAATATGCCCAAGATTATATGATAACAAATTTGCAACAAAGACTATCCAATTACACAACAATACTATAAAATTCTAATAGATGATACCGCAGACAAATAGTAACTGTCATTAGACATTTAATTAGTTCGTTTTTTGTTTATTTTTTCATAGATAGCTTAATAAGTGCTTAGTAAAATACGATTTTTCTCGATTTTGTGACTTATTTATGAAAATAGATAAGGCAAGTATATCTCATTAAAAATTTCAAACATTTCAAAAACACCATTCCATATCTAACTTCACGGCCCATAAAAAAAAATGAAATTAGGGGTAATATCTCTAAAATAATAAGTGATTAAAAAAATCTAAAATAAGTTACATTCTGCATTAAAAAGTACCTCGAGAAAGTACAAATAAAATTGATCTAATGTATAAAACAAAAAGGTTATGAGAGACAAAACAAAATTCAACATTTTCATATTTTTTGCTAAAACATCATAAGTACGAGGAATTTTGTAGTTTTAAAAATAGATTGTAGTTCCTCCCATACTTAGGAACAATTCATCTAATTGAAACAAATCTGTGTCTTTTACAATAAGCGAGATCCCCATGCTGGAAATGTTATCTGAGTATATCTGAGTCTGTAGTATAGCAGTTCCATATAACAATCGGATTTTTCTATAGAGCAAATAATTTGTTATTATGAATAGGCATTTGTCTTAGTTCATTAAATAAAATCATAAAATTGAAAAATAGCATTTAAGACACAACTAGACAACAATAAAATAGAGCAATGCGTATCATGCTAAAATGCTCTAAATACGCTAGAAATAACGAAATGATGCATACATTAAATTGCTTCAGTATTATATTTAATTTCCTAATTTTAATATATTTAGAAACAAATAATAGTATATTTTACAACAAGAGATGAAAGTCCACTTTTTTTCGTGAGGTGAGATTTATTCACGAGCCGCGAAGCGGCGAGTGAGCAAATCTCCAGAACGAAAAAAACTGATTTTATCTCGAGTCGTAAATGCTATTTTTTCTACGAATTTAAAATTATATTATAGAACGAAAGTTAATGTACTAAATGACAATTATCTATATATATAAAAGAGCTTGTTTGTTTGTTTGTGTGTTTGTTTGTTCGCTATAGACAGGGCCGATGAGAGCGGGGGGTAGGGGGGGCTCCGAGCCCCGGGCCCGGGAGTAATTTAAGGGCCCGGGAGTCCACAGGGGCTCGAATATTATACCACATTTGTTTTTTATTAACAAAATTTTCAAATAATATACTTTACTTGGGGCCCATGAAAAATTTCTCCCCGGGCCCGACGACGTCTCTCGACGCCTCTGGCTATAGAATCCTAGGTCCGTTGACCGATCCGGACCAAATTTTGCACAGTTACTATTTAGGACCTGACGGATCAAACGTCGTATAAGGAACGGCCGTAAATGCCCGGGAACGGCCGGAAACGTTCGCCGAGCGCGAGCGCGGAGCACGAGTAGTCTGTAATTGAACGTTTGGGAACGTCCGCCGGGCGCGAGCGCGGAGCGCGAGTAGTCTGTGATTGATAAAAGAGAATTGTAATCACCCGTGCAACGCCGGGTAAATCGCCTAGTTATGTATAAAGTTTTAATTAATCATTTCATTTCCATAGCGACACCACCACACTGACATTGACATAAATAACCTGCAAACGAAATATATTTTATATTAATTTTTGTATCATTTTTGGGCTTTTATATAAAATGCTACATTAAAACTAAATTATTTGATAAGAATATTAACGCAAATTTAGTTTATTATGAGTTTAAGTTAAAAAACATCGTAAATTTTACAATTTGATTTTGACATTGACAATGACATTATTTTCGCCTCTAGTGGCAAAAGTTAATTTTCGCCATTAGAGACGAAAGCAAAACTTTGATGTAGGGTAAGCAGTTAGAAAATTTCATATATCAATAGAAAAATATTTTTTAGTACGATACATACTAAAAATTTAATAAAAAAGTGTAATATTAACGGATATCACACGAAGACAAAAAACTACTTTAAATCACTGGAATTAACGAAAACAAATACACAGAACTCGTACTATAAAGGAGTTAAGATTTTTGATAAATTACCTGTGCAAATAGAACAAACGGCATTTACTACATTTTTTTAAAGTAATTTGTATGGATAAATATATAACCAAGATGTAAATTATGCAGCATTAGCCACAAGGCTAAATAATGATTTCTTATTAAGAATAAATTAAAATAAATAGGCATTTTATTGTACGAAGCCAGTTTATCAAAGCATATCCCTAAAATATTTTTTCTACGACCACTAATGTAAATGAGTCCCTACTTCCCTATACGCACGGTAAGCAAAACACACACTTGTCTAGAAATGTCAAAGTAGGCTTACGTCAAAATTCACAAGACAACGTAATTACATATGTATATAAGCCAAAAAGTGGTTAAAATCGTATGTATTATGTGATTGTAGAAAAAGTATGCTACATAACACGAGTTGTGAAGCGATTACGCACTCGTGGAAATACGCACTCGCCGGTCGCCGCAACTTTTCCACTCGTGCGTAATATGCTTCTTACAACTCTTGTTATGTAATATATTATTATATTTGTC
This sequence comes from Elmis aenea, assembly GCA_947652605.1. Taxonomy (NCBI): domain Eukaryota; kingdom Metazoa; phylum Arthropoda; class Insecta; order Coleoptera; family Elmidae; genus Elmis; species Elmis aenea. The sequence continues at coordinate 18,366,457 of OX393576.1, forward strand.
AAATTTGTGTGGTAAATAGAACAAAATAGAATGGAGCTACCAGATTATGAAACACTTTTTTGTTATATTCGTATTAAACGTAAACAATAAAAAAAAATGTGTTTTTTACCACTATAATACTTACCTATATTAAAATTATATAAACAATTTGAATATGCTATCATTCCTGCTATTAAAATTTAGCTTATTATTTTCATTTATTTGGTGTCACAAACGTAGCAGTCTATAATAAAACTCATATATCACAAGTACATAAATCTCATCAATTAAATTAACATGTCATTAACGTCTAAGTACACTGATTCCGTCACCACAGCTTGTAACTCGTTGACTGACTAACTGATATTAATTCTGCCTTTATATTATGACTGATTAACCCATCAAACAGTCAAAAGCACCGCTTTAGTGGCTTATACTTGATTTTAAAGCAGTTTATACCCCTTAATAATGCTGATCGTGTCTCGTAAACTGTAAAACAATTAATTTTACACGAGCGCCACCTCCATTTCGCGGATTTTATGGAAATTGATTTTTTTTGCAGCTGAATGTTTTAGGTTGGGATGCGATTAAAACGTAATGGAGTAAAATGTTGATGTTAAGAAGCTTTAATAAGGGATGCAATGCTTTCAAAGAGCGGCTTCCGGTGTTAATCTGCATGAAGTGTTGTCGTCCACACCACGCTGTGTTCGTTTGCTCCCGATGGCGGGTTCTGCGCGTTGTTTGCTTGAGGGTTCCCACCAATCCATCACCCGTGCCGTCAGTACCCATTAGCACGCTCACATACTTTATAAGACCCCATACCACTACTTTATTCCTTAACATTTAGCCTTTTATTACTCGAACTTAGTACAGATTTATTCTTATAATAAACTTCTAGAAATATCTATTATTTTCACATTTTTCAAAGACATTTTCTAAAAGAATAATATTCACACATTTAATAATCAGTTATACTTCAGTGTCTCTTTTTATTCATGTGTTCTAAATGTAGCTGTTTATGCAACCACTTTCTTATTATTAAGTTAATCATTTTTAGTACTACATGTTTATTTGCAAACTGTATTACAAGTAATTAAACCATGAAAGCCTAAGAAGTCTACAATATTATAACATTTAAAAATGATTTTATTAGAAAAATTTATATTTATTTGACAAAATTAAAAGATCATGTTAAATTTGCTTTTAAAAGTAAAAATAAATTTAAGGAAGTAAATGAACTATGTATTATGGGCATTAATATACAGGGTGTTGACTTAAGACTTAGACTATCGTACATATTATGACTCCACCATACAAAATTAAATAGTTGCAAATATTGGCTCTCCTGATTATTTTACGACAAAAGTGTAAACATAAAAGTTGTCCTGAATTAAAAACTACGCAAAAGTCTTATACTTACATTTTTAATTTGGTAAGCATTTTCGCTTCCTTTGGGAAAACTAAAAAAATATCGCGGTAGTCTGGTTTCCTAAAGTTTTATATAGATTTTATGCAACATAACAATATGCATCTTAAACTGAGGGTAACCATAGCAGAATCATCCTCCGGTTCTGAATCTTAGATGCTCGAAGTAGTAATTCAATTGCAAAAATAGTATCGATACATAAGAAATGATTTAATAATTATAGTTTTCCTGTTTTCAATTTTATGAAGTTTGGTATTTATAAAAAAAACGATAGGTTGATTTTCTGGTTTAAACAGGATTAGTTTCTTAGTTCAATTTATTTTACTATTCTTCCTACATGTTTCGTTGATTATATTTTTCAACTTCTTTAGGGAATTATAGCGATTTTTATTTTTGAAGTAATGACAATAACTGGAAACTGGAATAAGTATGTTGAAAATCGCTTATAAAGTATTTATTTACTCCAAAATCGGCAATTTAAGATTGGAATACACTACAGAAACAACAAAAATAGAAAAACAGACTAGATTTAGAATGGGAAGATAGTGTACAGATAATGTAAACATAAAACAAATAATAGAAAAGCATCAAAAATTCTTTCGTGAAACAGATATTGTTTCTGTAGACTAGTTAAAGCCTTTGATACACTTCTTCGGTAAAAATATGAATTATATATTACGGAAAGGCGAATCATACTACAGAAATAATAAGGAAAATGCACAACGAAACACAAATATGTATAACAGGAAATGACGATAAATAAATAATAATAAACACAGAGATTTGGACTAGATTGCAGTATATCGCCATTTTTTAATATATACCCCAAATTAGTGAACTTATCCTGTTCGTGAAATAGGCAATTTTTTGCCTAATTCCTGAACAGAGACAAGGTTTGCCTAGTTTGTGAAATAAGCAATACTACTAAACAACCTTTGATCAACCTCAAATCTGATCCTCTATCAGTGACTAAGTGAATGAGAATCAGGTAAAAGGTTGGTCAACGTTTTTTTTATGCCTTCCTTGTTTCGCGAATTAAGCAAGTCCTGATTACACGTACTAAGCATAGTATTGCTTATTTCCCAAATTCATTTACTTTTTTTATGAAATTGACTAAGCATTATAATTACGCAACTTTGCCCCAATTTGTAGCACTTGAGTTACCATTAACACTATGTTTTTATCTCCCACTATACAATAGTTAAGACAAAATATAAAACTAAGTGTTCTGTAATTATATTATACTTGGGCTGTTGTAATATAAAGGGCAGAAAAAAATGTTAATTTCTGGATTCCAGATTTGAGCTTTCCAGCGATGAACGATTCCCGTGTTGCATGGTTCCATCGTTGAATGATTCTTGCGTCGAGTGATTCCAGCGTTGAACGATTCAAGATTTGAATGATTCTATCGGTGCATTTTCTAGATTTGAACATTCTATATTTGAATGTTCCAACTTTTCATGCGGCTCCACAAAACTTTGTCATTACAATACTCTTTGCGGACGACCAACAGAGAGGACTTCATTTAATAATGGTTATTGAAATTGGGCCAAACTTTAAAGGAATGTAACACGACTCTATTTAAGAAATAAACCAAAAATGATGGTCCTTAAAGGTCACAAGCAAATTAGATCCAAATTTATACTACCCATCCAAACTATAGAATATGTAAACTCGATCAATTTCCTAGGTTAAAATGTAAGAAAGAAGTTATTCGAAACAAAATTAAAAAATTTAACTATATTAACCAACAATCAGACCAACGTTAAAGAATAAAACTAACTAAATCACACAAGTAAAGTTCTATAAAACAGTGTCGATACCAACTTTAACCCATGGCAGTGAAATTTGGAAAATCACAACGTAGTATACAACGTTCAGAATGAAATTCCTTAAAGCAGTGGCTAAGTATATAAAATGGATAGAGAGCAAAACAAAAAAATACATGATGAATTACACAAATACAGCTTAAACAACAAAATAAAGGAATATACAACAGCACGGATAAAACATAGAAAGAATATCCTGAAGCAAATATACCAATACACACCCAGAGAATTGTAGGTAGACCAAGGAAAATATAGGAAGAACAAGAAAATGAGTGACGTAGGGGCCTAACAGAAGAAGACTAACTAAATATACCGGATTTCCTAGAAATTCTCACTATGTCAAATTATCTTGTTATTTTAAAACATTTCTCCAGGATAATATCGAAATTATAGCCAAATGATAGAATTGAAAGTTATTAGAGATGCTGCCGTAACTCATTTGTTTTCATTTAAAAAACTAAATAGATTGGGTCAATTTTTATCAATTTCTACAATTGATAATAACAATGTTTTAAGAAAATATGAAATAAAAACTGGGCACAATTAGCTTATATTTCGTTTAGATTTTTACTTAGCACATACGAAAACATTTCTTTGCTAATTTCGGCAACCTTTTATCCTGTATGAATTTTAAAAACTCAAAGTTCTTCATGTATTTTTTAATGGGAAATGTATGGTTGTAAAAAAAAGCAGATAACTGCTGTACTACATTTATTTATAAACAATCAAAATATATGTTTGTAAATATCCTATTTGTATTTTCTTAAATTCAGTACTTAAATATTTTCATAGCTCTACGCTGGTTTGTATTTTTTCTTTCAACAAGCGGCTGGCTATAAAGAGATTAAAATTAAAAAGCGCAATAAATGAGATAATTTAATAAAATAAATCCACAAATCTTAATTCTTGTATGTTAACCCTGAAAATTGTATGATCGTTAAAATTTATTTAAAAAATCTGACAGATATAATCAAAATCTGTTACAACTCCCACATTAATGCGCGCGTTTAATGAATCCCAAGACAGGTTTGCTTTCATTGAAGTCAAACACACACTTAGTATATCTCACAAACATTCCTTTTATAAGAATGAGATACCAATTATGTATTGTGCTGATATGCTCAATAGTGACAGTGAAACGGGGCGACAAGTGACAGCATACTGCTATTGCTAGTTTCAGTCGAGAAGATGTTCCTGTCAAAGACGTGAATCTCTAGAGGACGTCAGCTCTAGGGACAAGAACCAGTTGCTAGTACATACCACATTTCTTTACAACGACATCTTAAACTTCTACCTCTCGTCTTCGTAAAAATCGATAACATGAAAATTTACAACCTGCATAAATTTACTGCGCATATACATAGGTACATAATCATATGTACAGGATATAGTGTAGGACGTAGGATACAAGCGAGTTTTCTGCTAAAAAGATCAATAAATAAATAAATTTTGATGTGAATGTTATTTGTAATCGCATTCATTTCGTACTATATTCCAACGTAAAAATCCAATAACGCACCATACAACATAAATTTAGCTGTAAGTACCTAATTCAAGATAGCGATGTTAATTAAAGTTATAGTCAAAAACAAAGCATTAAAAAAAAACTACTTTTAATAAAATGATACACTCCGATAATCGGGTTTCAATAGAGGGTAACATTTCCTGGATTGTTTCCCAGAAAACGGAAAACTTCATACTAATCTTTCCGGAAATCTCGGAATTTCTGGAAAACAGAATAAAGTTAAATTAGGGAAAAAATTTAAATTTTTTAGAAAAAGTTAAATAGATATTTTTGAAACAAAGTGTAATTTAATTCAAAAATAATAAACATAAAATAATCTTGATTTAAAAAAAAAAGTAAAATTAACGTAAAAGTATCATATTTCATTTATAATTGGTTTAAAAAAAACATTTTAGAAAGATTTATTTTTTAAACAGTTATTAAACCCAAAGCTTCAGCAGCTAGTATAATTATAATTATACATATAAATTAAACGAAAGTTGCTGATATAATTATATAATTAGCTTAAAAGCATTGAAAATATTGCATAATATTGTAACATTATTGTCATTCAGTAATGTTAGGGAACTCAAATCTAACTAAGTCAATTTTTAGAAATTTTTTAATCATTGTCACAATGCTATTCCACCTAGTTTTGCAATCTATAACTTTACCTGAAGGATTCATAAACTCTTCTTATGCACGAGCCCATTCTATTCTGGCTACGCCACTATCTAGAACCAAACTTAATTTTATCCTACGCTTATTTTTTTTTCAATTTTGTTTTGGGAAATCATTCGTTCTTTTCCCGAGGAACAAAAGGCACAAAATTTAAAAAAATATATATATACAGGGTGTGTATAAATTGGCGGAAGCGCTACACGTGACGATGTTCTTCGCAAAATTCTATGTCGAAAATCTTGATACAAAAATGTTGTACCATGCTTCCTATGGCCTCAGGAACCATTTAAAGAAAAAAAAAAATTTGGCAACATTGCATACATTGATTTGCGTTTGGACATTTTTTATCAGCAATTTTTACTTAGGTATTTACAATTTTTGTTCGAACTGAAAGCCTTCAGTTCGTAAACATAGCTGCAAACTTTTGGGTATCGTAAAACACAAACTAGAAATAATTACGAGAAAAACAGAGATGACAGCTTATGACAATGTTGCCATATGTATTATTTTCATTCAAATAAGTGATTTACATATTTTTAACACAAATTTTTAAAAGGAAGAACACAATATCTAGGAAAAAATACTATTCGAAATTTATTTTTATTCCAAATTGCAGCTTTTTCATTTGCAAGTATTAAATAATAACGCTTATTAAAGGACTAAATGTCAAAACTTTGAGGACCTCTTGCAGACACAGCAAGCATGGTACAACATTTTCGTATTGAGATTTTCGACTTAGAATTTTACGAAGAACATCGCCACGTGTAGCGCTTCCGCCAATTTATACACACCCTGTATATAACTAAAAAATAACCCTCTAGGTTCCAACATCAGTATCTCCCCTGTTGTGAGCTAGAGTGTATGTTTTGATCTGACAACGTTGCTACATTTTGTAATGGTTATTAATATAAATATCAAAACAAATTTTAGATATTTGCAACTCTATTCATAAAAACTAAATAAAAGCAAAAAATTACTTTCCTCTTTTCGTTGTAACTTTGTTTCTATAAAAATTGTGTTATTTCTTACAAAATTTTGGGAGTAAATTATTATTTTGCATTTGATGGTTTTTATTAAACTTTTGTAAAGTACTAATGATTTTATTTTTTCAATGCAATAAATTCGCAACTTCCAATACAGTTTTTCATTAAAAAAGTAGTTTATATTTTAATAAAAAGTTTGTCTGGCAAACAAAAAAATATATAGATAAAAGTTAAATGACGCAATTATGGGTTTTTAATTAATTTTTATTTTATCTCATTTTATCATTAAACATAATGTACAGGATATTTTATTTTACTTTTAACTATTGATTATGTTTTATGTTAAAAATAGCAAATGTTAAAATATCGGAATAGCTATAGAAAACAATTCTCTTGGCCGCTAGTAAAAGATGTAAAAGCATAATTAATAGCAATGAATATACACAATTTAACAATATATTTAGGGTGATGAATATTTGGGTTTAACACGTAACTAAACTATTGCCAACATATATAAATTTTTGATGATACTAAATATAGATTTAAGAAACTTATTGTTATTCTACTTTTGCTTACGAAAGTTAGTAACTATAAACTAAAAGTTTACTGCAAAATCTTCTGATTTAGGACAGTTTAGCAGATAGTAATTATTCTAGCATAGTAGAGGCAGATTATTTTGACTTAAGAAAAATAGTTTTACAATTTTTGGAGCAAGAAGCAAAAATAATACTATTCATGCATTTATGATACAAAATTAGTTTTTGATTGACCAAAGCAGTTAATTAAATATGCAATAGCAGATATACAGCGTGTAGACTCGGATCACGCAACAGCAATTTCAATGGTAAAATTTTAAAAGTCGTATTCTTGCTCCCCTAATTATTTTAGAATAAAAGTGCAAATACGTTTTTTGTAAAGAAAAAAATTCTGTATCCATAAATGTACTCAATATTACTTTTTCGTTTTCCAATAACTAAAAATTTAGCAATTACAAAACGCGTTTTGACAAAAATCTGTACTGCCTTGGAATTATGCTATGACAACTGCCCTGCCCAATGTCACTTATACTGTCACTTTGACGCGAAATTCGTTTTTAAAACCTTTATATTTTATCAAACATTTATTTTACACAGTTATTAGTTATGTTTTCATTCCAAGATACAATAAAAATGATTATTATGAATAAACTTCACGTCAAAGTGACAGTATAAGTGACATTAGGCTGGGCAGTTGTCACAGCATAATCCCAAGGCAGTACAGATTTTTGTCAAAACGCGTTTTGTAATTGCTTAATTTTTAGTTATTGGAAAACGAAAAAGTAATATTGATTACATTTATGGATACAGAATTTTTTTCTCTACAAAAAACGTATTTGCACTTTTTTTCTAAAATAATTAGGGGAGCAAGAATACAACTTTTAACATTTTACCATTAAAATTGCTATGTTGCGTGATCCGAGTCTACACCCTGTATACCGAATTATCAACATTAGTACTACTTACATTTTCAACTCATTGAAAACATAATTACCTACTGACAGAGTATTCGTTTTGGAATGCCTCATTAAAAACAATAAAAAGTATTAGTTAAATAACGTAGTATAGGTACTAATAAATATTAAGTTTTTCATAAACAAACATTTTTTTGATGACTTAGAAAACAAGCACAAGTTTTGACGTAGAACAGCGGTTCTCAACCTTTGGGGCGCGCACTCTAGAGGGGGCACCAAATATCTGAAGATGGGCGCCAAGAAATGGAAGGGAAAACTATTTATTGAAACGACAAATCAAAATCACCAGTGTGAAACGGAACGGCTTAAAATCAATTGGAATGGCCTTTTTTTAGTCGGCACTGCATAAAAGGATTGAAAAGGAAGCGCAATAAATGGATATGGAAAGTGGGGTGCAGGCGCAAGTGTAAAAAGCTTGAGAAACACTGACGTAGAACATAAATAGGGTGTGTACCAGAGATTATTAATATTAAGGATATCTACTTTATTTTAAGAATAAAACTAACAAATCCCACCAGTATAAAAGCTGCTTACAATGGCATAAACAGATATTCGAAATTTTGATGTACCTATATAAAAAAAAATGCTGAATGAGACTTGCTAACATTACTCGACTAAATATTGTACATTGGCAAATATATACTTATTGGTTGTTCTTTGCTAATGCTTTAAGTTCAAGTGTACAAGATATGTGGCCCATTTATGTATTCTAAACCACGTTAGTTTAGTATGATTATTATATAGATGATAATAATAATGCTGTATTTGTGTTGTAGGTACAAGTTTTCAGAAGCCCAACGTATCTCGTCATATAAAGGTTAAGTGTGCTTATAGAACATTCTTAATGTCATAGTAAATAAACTCATGGTTAAATGCTTGTTAAATTCTATCTAAGGAATGTACCACATATTAAACGTCATAAACTGCCGTGATCTGAATGACGGGTTTCGGAGTCCAGCTGTTTTGAAGTCGGAATATAAATTTTCTTAGCGCCTTCTGCGGCTCACTTTAACTAAACTTCTCAACAAAAACTACTGCATATTTAATAAGTATTTGATCAAACTTTTTTTAAAGAATAAAGTGTTGTGCAAACTATTAAAGTAAAGTACAATAAATAAACGAATGTTAGTTAGCTCGTTCAGATTATATTTTTGTTTAGCAAATAATCGAAATATATTTTGTCATATTATATTATTGAATGGAAAGTAAACTTTATGTATTAGTTATCTATCCCCTTGATAAAATAGAGGACTTTATTTTAAAATAAAATAGAGAACTATAGTTTAAAACAAAATAGAAACATATTTTCTTTTATAAAAATTTATAACGAAAACGGTTAAATGTTTGCATACCATTAAAAATAGAACACATTAAAATAGATAGCCTTATTTGAACTTTCTGTTTCGCATTTTACAGAAAATGCTGTGTAAGTAAATGTAAGTATTGTATGACAAAAAAAATGTTGTCACATTAGTAAAACCATTTGGAAAATTATCGCACACTAGGTACTGGGATTTTCTCTTCAATTAATATAATATTAACGATCATGGATTGTTTAAACGAATTATCAAATTTTCAAAGAAGGGTATTTGTTTGACCATCTTAGCGTAGGTACTTAATTACGGCGTTTCGCATGCAGGAACACAACTTAATTTTGCTATTATTCATTACTATTTTTGCACTAGTTCAAAGAATTTTAAGAAATCAGGATTTGTACACTCAAATAAACGATTTTAGTGTCCAAGACTTCTGTACATCGACAAACGTATTAGAGACAGATATCTAGTAAATATGGTAAAATTTGGGATTCACAGAACATGGCGGAATTTTTAGACTGTACCTACTGCTATCTCTATTATTTATCTTATACAACAACCCTTTCGATATTTACTTTGCAATCAGTTCATTTCAAAAAAAAACCTTTTTTGCGCTCTCTGTTTAACTATTACCTAGTTAAAATTAGATTTCGGCCTACATGGGAGAGTCAGCACTGAGAGTGGGCGATATATCGATATATTGATGAATATCGATATAATTTTGATATTTCGATATCGACATACCGATATTTTCGATACTATTCGACAGTATTCGATATTATTCGACATTTTCTCGTATAACTCGATTCGATATATCAAAGAATATCGATATAGTTATTCGATATTGACATTTCGACATCGCCCACCCCTAGTGAGCACACCAGCGAGTCGTATCATTCAACGGGGATGTTTTAGCGGATACGGCGTTTCGTTCAGCGACGTGTTCTAGAGCAGAGAGCGACTCGTTCGGCGCAGACGTCGTAGCTAGAACCGCCGCGTCGTAGCGAAAATGTTAGTCCGCGTTCACAATGAACGTAGTAGATAGTAGATAGTAGTTAGTAGCTAAAGTTGAAATGTAATGAATCAAATGCAAGTGTCCACAATGAACGTAAGATTTACGTAGTAACTATGGACGTCTGATTTATTGCAAAAACAAAAACAAAGTGAAGTATCTATGTTTTTAATGTTTCAAATTAATTAAAATTACAATGTTGAACGATGTTTAATACTACTTATTACCTTTATAATCCTCCACAAATCATCATGTCGAAATAAATGCGTAGAATACAAGAAGTGTCAATTTGATAAACAACCTTCCGCGTTTAAATTGAGGTTATGTGCTATGCTACAAACAAGTCGGTGGTTACCCGTATCCAAGTAAACATTTCGTTACGTACGTTTTACGTACTACGTTCATTGTGAACGCGGACTTAGGTAAAATCAGAGAAAACATAAATATGACGTAAAATCCAATGAAATGGCATTTAAAAAATAAACGTTGTTTTGAAAAAGTTTTTTATCCTTTGTTTATCTTTTAAAACAAAGGATATAGCACACAAACACGAAAACCAAACTTCTAAAAAATCTTACATATTTAAATTCAGAACCAAATTTCGCAGCTTTGCCACAATTTAAGTGTAGTTGTAGCTCTTTAATATAAGCGTAATCTCCACGTAAAGGCTCGAATTTTGGACATCCTATATAGTATATAGTGAAAATTCTCTTGTTCCAAAGTAGAGGTATGTACTTATATCTTAAAGGTACATTTTATGTATCATTACGAAAACGTTTTGATTTTTACAGAAAAATTGTTCTTAGATTATGGCTTATGATAGTTTACACTCAAAACAATTAATTTTCTAACACAGTTTTTTTTTTAATTAATAACTATTCATAAACCATTACTATAGCAACACGTTAAAGATGCATGATATTTTTGGACATTATAAGCTATCATATCAAATATTGAGTTGCTTATAAAGTACTTATCTAATCCAAGGGATTTAGTCTTCATAACCTAGCATACTTATCACAACTGTTATCATTAAAATTGACAAGTTAAGCTCTTCTCAAACGTTTGTGAGCTTGTTGTAACTCGATACTCAATACAAAATAATCTGGATAAATTTACAGCTGCTAACATTTACGGCTACTAGTTTTATGATTCTATTTACTACTACTATTTATTAATTATTGCGTATATTCATTGCTTATTTAATTTTTATAGTTAAGCAAACTAAAAATCGACATCCATTATACGCATAGGGTTTTTATTATTGTTATTGTTATTATTGTATTTACTGATGATGTATATAAAAACGTATGGCGCCATTTCATAGCAAGAAATCATGTTTTTGAACAAACATATCCTAAACAATTAAACTAATAACATATTTAAAAAGGACTTGCGAAACCAAAACTTTATTTCCTATAATAAGGCAGTTACAGGGCTAAGAAGTTCTACTGGGACACTTTGTGTACATAAAAGCCTAGAGTGTGCAACATTTTTGTAATCAGTATACAGGGTGGTCCACATAGAAGGGCCACTACTGGGATCTCGTAAACAGTAGGAGCTACAAAGAAGGTAAAGTAAGACAAATTGTTCCCCTTCTAAAATCGCCGTACAAAGTAGGTACGCTACAAATAGAAGAAAGTGTCTAAGAAGTCATGTCGTTAACTTATATGGGAACACACACAACTACTTAAAGAAATATCTAGTTAAGGAAATACATCGACAAATATTTAAAACCGCAAGATTATTCGTCGACAACATTGTGAAACAATATGCATATGAGGGTGAAAAAAAAAGAGCTTAATACGGCCACGCGAATCTGAAACTTCGACTAAAAGAAGACAGCTCACAAACAACTCTTAAGTCGATCGTTGGTCTAAGAGACAGAGTCTGTAGCCAAGAAATAGGAAGCTAATGTAAAATAACAAGACATCACCAATTTCATTAAAAGATAGGAAAAAAGCAATAAAACTCACTGGTAGAGCGAATGCACGATAATAAACTACCGAAAAGAGCAAGAGATGAGAAGTCGAGAGGATAGAGGGAAGTAAGAAAACCGGAAAAAAAGGTTAAGAGTTGGTAGTCTTCGTCAGGAAAGACACCTCCGTAAAGGTTGAAATAAAACAGGCTATCCTAAAGAAAGCGAAACAAGAAAAAAAAAATAAAATGAAAAACGAAAATTTTTTAATTTTTTTTTAATATCTTACTTTTTGATAAATTATTGGTCATTTACTAAGATTTTTGTAAACCTACCCAACTTGGTCCAATATTAACCAACTATGTAGCTCTTAAGATAAACAAGATCCTCATAGCAAGGCTGATGAAGTGAATCATTTCGTATAGATGCACACATTTTATCTAATCTAAAGAAAGTAAAAAGAAAATCACGGTTTTATGACAGGATTTACAATATACAGAGACATATCAAGTCGAAGGAAAATAAATTGATGCATGACTTTATTTTATCAGGATGATTAGGAAATCACAAATTCAGGTACTGGAGACTAAAAGCTGTAATTATGAAACATATTGAATATAAAATTCCATAAAGCTTTTAAGACGTAGAAGAAATATTAAAAAGCAAAGAAGTTGAACTTGATTATATTAATTTTTTAATATTCTGTCAACATACTACTAATATCGTTTTAATTATAAATAAATAACAGAATACAATTTTTTATGATATTGACAAGCACTAAATTAATAATATGTGAATGTATAATTCTTGATAAACGTAAATTTCTGGTTTCGTCAAATATAATGAAAGTTTTATTTTAATGATTAGCAATTAATAAACATCAATTCAGTTCTTCATTAATTTAAAAATATACAGTTCTACGAAATGTACTAAAAAAAATGTCACCCTTGTATAATGTAATAAGTGGAAAATAAAACTTAAACATAATAAATCTGTACAAACTACGTTCACTAATAAGAAAATAGAACAGCAAACTCCCATAACCATAAATGGATCCCATATTCATATACAGCTTAGTAATTGGGCATGACTATTGATACCAAGCTCCGCTGGAAGGAACATATCAAAAAGAAATGTGAAAAACTGGGGCTGAAATATAGAAAAATGTACTGGATACTAGGCCGCAAATCCAAACTAACGGTACATGATAAATTGCTGTTGTATAAGCAGGTCCTAAAACCATATGGACATATGGAGTTCAGCTATGGGGATGTACCAGACCATCAAATACCAGTAGGATACAAGTATTTCAAAACAAAGTTCTAAGGGATATTGTCAATGCCCCTTGGTTTGCGAGAAACAAAAACATCAACCGGGATCTTAAAATAGAGACAGTGGAGGCGAATCAAGAATCTTGCCCAAAAATATGAAGCCAGGTTACACGACCACGTCAGCATTGAAGCCATTCAACTGCTAGAACCGTCTCAACTTCGAAGACTTAAGCGATTAAAACCAAACGATCTACTGTAGTGCTGTGCTAGTTCTCGGTCAAAGTTAGGGTGCAGAAAAAACAAATGTACACTATCAGTCTAAGAGTAAATGGCCGCTGGGTCAGAGTTCTGGGCATCGCAAGTAGTAAATTAATTTAAAAATAAGCTGCTGGTTAGTCTTTTTAATTTAAAAAACGCTTAAGCTAAACTCTTATTGATTTTATTGAGTGCCCATAGAGACGTGTGCCGTAACAATAACTAAAAATTGGTCTAATAATCAGGAACGCTAAAACGGTAGATTACCCATAAAATGTGATAATTACGAATTAAATTTTAGTAAGATTTTTCTTAATATAAGTGGAATTCATTAAACAGTTTAACAAAACGCTTTAAAAACAAAATGCATGTAATAGATTATGCCTTAAAAAAAGGAAAACTTTCATATGCCTACATCAGCGTTTTTCAACCTGTGTGCCGCGGCACACTAGTGAGCCGCGACCTTCCTCCAGGTGTGTCGCGGAAAATAAAATCAAAAATATATAAACAGTGTTTGCGAGGACGCTATGTTTGAAATTCGAGTTTAAGGATGGAGATCTCGCTTATTATAATTGCTAGAGTATAAATTTAAGTTATATTTATGTCACGATCGGTACATTTCGAGTGAAGTCGTTTGACGGTTTAAGTGCCTTCGTGTGTCTTCGTGTTATCCGCTACGACAACTGCGCGAAGGCAACAACGCCTCTATAACCTCACTAATTATAACCTTTAACTGTTTTACGAAAATTATTATTGACGAGTGTTTATGATATTGTTTGTGTTAGAACACCAAGTAAGTATTACTATTTTTACTGTTTTAGTGTATTATTTATACTTCCGAAAATATAAGAGTAAAGTAATCACGCCGTGGGGCGGATTTGCGACAAGACTAGCCCGGTTTTTTTTTTTTTAATTAATTCGCTTAAGCCCATCATAGCAACATACCTATATTGAAATAAAAAGGAATCTATTGTTGCATATTTTTTCATTAAATCAGCTCATGAAACGATCGCCCAACGGGAATTTTCCCAGTGTCCTGGTGGACTAATCCGCCCCTGAACCACACTAAACGCCGTTATTATGATATGATCATCAATTTAAAACGGTAAAATAAACTACGTTTTGGTCGACGAACTTAAGATATATTTTACTTTTATTGCCACTGAAGATTTAGAGCCCCACCCAATATTGACAAAAAAAATTATTTAAAAAAATTCGCGCGGAAAAAAAATCTACAAAATTTTAGTGTCCCGTTTTCATATTTTCAATTTATGGTCACCCTACATATACCGCACATCTAAAGGTTTCCAAGATCCTCACGTTCTTCATAATATATTGTACACCCTGTACTGTATTGCATAAATATTATATTATAAATTACAATTCATTTATTAAACTTCAAAATACGCAATTTTAGAAAAGAAATTCTGTAAGTTATTTTATTTCGCGCTAGGCGCGTGTGTTGTTCATATAAATTACCTGCCACCGATATTTTGTTATTCGCATACAGATGAAGTCTATATATTCAGTTATAAAGTTTAATATTAATATGAAAATTATACATGCTACCTATTATAGATTGGTGGTGACATTGATGTATTGAAAATGCAAAAAGCAGTATA
Source organism: Elmis aenea (assembly GCA_947652605.1). NCBI lineage: Eukaryota > Metazoa > Arthropoda > Insecta > Coleoptera > Elmidae > Elmis > Elmis aenea. The sequence goes on from OX393576.1 coordinate 18,381,763, forward strand.
TAAATTAGCTAGCTCTAATGTACGTAAAAATATTTATATAACCGTGGGTGTAAACAAAATGTTATTCGAAGCATTATAACTGCAGGATTATTAATTATCTGAGTGTATGTACTGCATCCTTCCTATCTTTTTCTATTCCTGTTTAACGAACCGTCTAACATACTGGGTGATTCAGTTTGACAACCCTATAACTCTGTTAATATTTTTAGAGAAAAGCTTATATTTTTTAAATCGCTAAAAGTTTTTTATTAAACGACGCTACAATATTTTTTTTATTACGATGAAGGTAAAGCAAAGGTTCAACAACAGAAATATGAAATAAAACCTTTTTTGATATACAAAATATTTCATAATTTTTATTTTAAAGTTCTACACGAAAGCAACACATTTATTGAGTATTGTTTTTTATGTTACATCACAATTGTAATAGATATGACAAATTCAGAATGAACTTAATAACTGATGTTTGAAACAATATTTTTTAAATAATTTACAAAAAGGTTGTACATTGTTCATAGTTTGTAATATAGGTATTAAATAAAACATCTACCAATAACATAAAGGTTACGTATTAAAAACGAACAAGTTTCACACGAAGGCAACACATTAATGGGGTAAATTTATGTATTTATAGATTTATTTCATCGTCCTGACAACTTTCACTAGCCTATCAAACAAAACAAAGAAAAAGAGAATCAATCCCTGATTTTTTGTTTTACTTTAATATCACCAAAATATTTGTTAATTTAATTTTTATTCATACTATAATAACATAAACAAGATTAAAAATCACAACATACGCTATTTATGTAGCAATTTTTAAACATAATATTAAAAGAAGGAGTATTAATATACAAGAAACAACTTTAGACTAATGTAAAATAATCTGTAAAAATTACGTTATGAATAAAAACAATCACATTTACAAACAAAATTTGTGATATGTTTGTATGCGGCGAAAAATTGTGGCGGCGAAGAATTGTGGCGGCGAAGAATTGTGGCGGCGAAGAATTGTGGGCGAAGAATTGTGGGCGAAGAATGTTCCGGACACAAAAACAAAAAAAAAGCTAAAGTAGTACGAAAGGTAGTTAAATCTAAACATAATTAAGGATGTGAATACCAAACTACCAATCCAAACTAGAAAAGAGCAAACTAGCAAGTACAGAAATACTGTTCATAAAAATAATAGAAGAAAAAACAAGAAAGGATAAAGTTAGGATCGAAATACTTCGAAAACTTTAAAAATAGTGTCTACATAGGAAAGTTGAAGAAGGTCCATTAAAATAGTAGGTACAGATATATCAGCAGAATGAAAGAAGATGTTACGGAAAGTGTATGAGGCGAGAGACACGAAAAGAAAAGAATAAAAGACCGAGGTGAACGTGGAAAGAAGAAGTAAGAAAAACAGCAGAGGTGAGAGGATAAAAGTAGGATAAAATAAATGATCTCACACAGGACAAAAGAGGGTGGAAGCAATTCTGGGAAAAAAACAACAGATAAACTCAACTCCAATCCAGTTTTACTCTGCAAACTAGAAAGGAAAGCTAATTAGGTAAGAAACATTTAGAAGTAAAGTAAAAATTGTGATCGCCGATAGTATGTAGTGATACCAGATACATTGAAAATCAGAATCGGCCAAATTCGTCCTGTTATAGGTGAACGATTAGTGGCAAAACTACACTAAAACACTGTGTGTTGAAGAAAATAATAATGAGAGGATATATGTATAATAATATATCAATATATAATAAACTCGTCCATTTAAGTTAGTTTTGACGTCACCAATCTGATAAACAGTCAGACATATTTGGTGGCAATGGTGACAGGGACAATCCAACGGATATTAATAACAGAAATATATCAGATCACGAAAGTGTTGACTCGACAACTTATCTTATGGTTATGCATGAGGATATCACTCACTAATGAGGTGTTGCATTATAAATTAACATGTCAATTTAATCTACAAACAAATACGTTTATTTGCTATTTTTTTTCAAAGCGTTAATAAAATCTTTGCTCTTATTTGTTTATATCAATATCAACATCAATACCTTATAAGTGTTGGACATGAAACTTAAATATTAAAATGAATTTAAAACATTATTTAAGCTTCTGCAAAACTACTGAAACATTTGTGTACATAATCTACACATCGCAACCATAATCTATTGATGCATAATTTTATGTGATTTTAAGTAAATCCTGGGTAATACATAAACGTTAATGCAAAAGTTTCATCTTGATAATAATTGTTTAAATACCAAGGACGCATCGTTGCATAACTACATTTTCTTGTTATAATAAATTGACAAGTTAATTATCCTACAGTATTTTAACATTTTATACCACAAAAACTATTACTGACCTTCTTATTTTTCCAGTTAATTTATACAAAATATGTCTGTTATGTGATTATAATTGATCACAACAGTGTTAATAACATCAAAGTTTTTTTTTTTTTTAGCTAAGTAACTAATTATTATCACTATAAAAATAATTACATATCGTGGTTTTACTTGAATAGAGTTGCAATTTTAATTATTCAGATTCTTTTACATAAAACATGTTTCATAAAGTTTTTACTTCTGCACAAACTTGTGCGTCTCTGAAATCACAGTTTGATCACCTTAAGATTAATTAACTTGGGCATGAAAAAATCAATCGTTAATAACAATGCGAACATTCATTGGAGTTGTCTCAAATAAGCATTATAAATATACAGGGGGCGTAAAGTAGGTGAAACACTATTAGAATTTTATTAACGTCAAGAGATGCAGGATACAGGGTCGGTTAACCCCCCAATGGTCCCTTTTAAATATTTAATCAGAGTCAATTTTATTTATTTTTTAAAATCTATGGCACACTAGTTACAGAAGAAAAACTAATATTAAAAATATTTAAATCTTAAATATCTCCGCTGCATTTTTCTCTAGAAAGAACTTACTGTACAGGGTGGACCAAATTCGAATGTTATACGGGGTATCTCGGTTACCGTAATAGTTAGCATAAATCTGATATCGGTCTCTAGCTATTTTTATGAAAAAAGAACGTCTATGTAATCAGATTTTTTATATCTCTTTCCATTTTGGCACTAGAGACAAAAAATGAAATTTCATCATTTTAGAAAATTTACTATTACCTACCCCTTTATTTATTAAAATAAAATAAAATGTCACAAAGGTTTTTTATACAGATTTGCATGCTTAATTTAAAAACAAAATTAAAAAATGTTAAGCATACAAATCTGTATACCGGGTGTAAATGAAGTGTGGTACACCCCCTTTTTTTTCTTTAGTTTTGATTTTAGATAAATGAAATTTTAGACGTATGATATGTGCAAAAAAACGGGCTTTTTGAGCCGTTGCACAACATTTGTGTCACTTCCGGTTTCGCCGGAAATGACCCCAACTTTGTTATTTTAAATGGAACACCCAGTATATTTTTACATTTTTAGAAAGAGGAAGTGATTTTTGATACAACTGCACTATTTTCGTTAATTTTTATAACCTCAAAATTTTTTTTAAACAAAATTTAGTTTTTTATTAAGGGAGCCGTGACCTGCACAAATTGATTTTTATTATGTCAACAATTGTTCAAAAAACGTTTTTGTAAATTTTAAATGACATTTAGGTTACTTTAATCGGCTTTGAAGGTTGCGAAATCGATTTTTTGACAAAAAGTCAGTTATTTTAAATGGAACCATGCTGGTACTAGCGGTTATTTAAATAGAGCATCTTCTAAGGCTAAGGAATCTATCGGTACTAATAACTTGTCTTTTTATTAAGAATCTACTTCAAAAATTTCAAATTATGGTGAAAATTTATTAAGAGATCCTTTTAATCGCAGTAATCTAATTATATAAAAATGATTACCAAAATTTTTAGACTTTTTAATTAAATGACTATAGTAGTTAAACATAAAACAACGATCATTTGTTTTGTTGTAGTTATGCACAGTGTACTGCGATTAACAGGATCTCTTAATCAATTTTCACAATAATTTGAAATTTTTGAAGCAGACTTTTAATAAAAATGCAAGTTATTGGTATCGATGGATTCGTTAGAAGATGCTTCATTTAAATAACCGCTAGTACCAGCATGGTTCCATTTAAAATAATTGACTTGTTGTCAAAAAACCGATTCCGCAACCTTCAAAGCCGATTAAAGTAACCTAAATGTCATTTAAAATTTACAAAAGCTTTTTTTGGACAATTGTTGACATAATTAAAAGCCATTTGTGCAGGTCACGGCACCTTTAATAAAAAACTAAATTTTGTTTTAAAAAAATTTTGAGGTTATAAAAATTAACCGAAATAGTGCATTTGTATCCAAAATCGCTTCCTCTTTCCAAAAATGTAAAAATATACAGGGTGTTCCATTTAAAATAACAAATTTGGGGTCATTTCCGGCGAAACCGGAAGTGAAACAAATGTGTGCAACGGCTCAAAAAGCCCGGTTTTTTGCACATATCGTATGTCTAAAATTTCATTTATTTAAATTCAAAACTAAAGAAAAAAAAGGGGGTGTACCACAATTCATTTACACCCGGTATAAAACCTATATAACATTTTGTTTTATGTTAATAAATAAAGATGTTATAGTAAATTTTCAAAAATGATGGAACTTCAGTTTTTGTCTCTAGTGCCAAAATGGAAAGCGATATAGAAAATCTGATTACATAGACGTTCTTTTTTCAATAAATAGCCCAAGAGACCGATACATATCAGATTTTCGCCAACTATTAGTAACCGAGATATCCCGTAAAACATTCGAATTTGGTCCACCCTGTATATGCCTTAAAAAATTATAAAACAGCAACATTAATTGGTTTAAACGTGCGTAGTTCAGATACTGAGATAAATAAATGGAAACCATAACTGACTTTGACATTATTAAAAAACTTATTTTTTCTCTTTCAAAATATATATGAGTTTACTTAATTATTTTTACATTGTGTCTTAAAAATAATTACATTAATAAAAATTTTCTACAACTAGTGTGTCATGAAACGGAAAACAATTAGTATTGTAATTTTAACCCGATAATAGGTGATAAAAAATATTTCAAAAATAGCAAAAATAACAACTGATTTGTACCTACTTATTTTACATACACAATAATATTTACCTTTTCTCTGTTATGAAACATTTTAATTTTCATGCAATACAATTTATCTTCAAATAATAAAATTGATATAATAGTTATTTATATGATAGGTAAATTGTAGAGCTGATTAGTTATTTTCTATATGAAGTATTATCATGTTAACATTTTAACACTAAATTATTTTTCGTTTTATGGAACACTAATTCTTTAGACAATTTTTATTAATTTAAGGACAAAATGGTCCAATAAATATGCAGACTTGTATATTATTCAAACAATAAAAAATAACCTTCTAAATTATGTTTAAGGCAACTACAGCTTCTATTTAAAAAATCATTTTTGTCATTAATCACAGAGTTTAATCATATAATAATTGTCACTATTACCTAGTTTAATATTAAAGTGTATAATTCTTCTTCGCCAGTAACTTTTTTGCAACGTTGAAATGACAAGTGCATCGCAGATTTTATTTAAAAAATAAAAAGTATCGCTATAGGGAACTTTCTTAAAACGGGAACATTTAAGGAAATCTTGTTCATTTTAAATTAAGCACTATATTGAAAAACTCTTCTTTTTTATGTAGTACACATTATCACAGTATCAGACTGAACTCAACTGAAAGAATTTATTTGTTGTTGTCAAATACAAAAAATCGGTAGGGGTCATGCAAATGTCTGTAAACAGTGGATTAAGATAATCCTTTTAATTTAAACAAATACCTTACCATGGGAGTTTACCAAACTATTAAAGGAATTTAAGTAAATACTATTGAAACCAACTAACACCATTGATAAAGGTAAACTGCAGGTAAATGGTATTCATGTCAAGAGCAAAGTGACAGAAGTCACAGTTTGCTCAGAAAGGACAAATAACTATTATGTATTTGCCTTACAACATTTTTCTTTTATACTTCCTGTATATGGTGCATAGTGAAATCACATAAAAAGCACCATTGAACATAATTTTGTATACCAACCTACTATTTTTGCCAATACTTTATTTTAGGAATTCGCTATCAGAATATGATATAAAATTAATTACTTTTCATCCACAAACATTACTTTTTAGGTATCGTTTAATAACGATTTTATAAGGAGTTGATAACACACACAATCGTGCGTAACATTCTTTTGTTTCTTGAAATATTTAGTTTAACTAACGAACAACGATTACTTACCCGGGACGTTTTCGTAAATACCTAATACATTACTTAAAGATTTTTTTAATGTATGACTCATTCGATTACAATATTCACATCATACTGTCTCTGTTGTGAACTTGTAAATCCCACAACTAATAAAACAACGTCTAAGCGAGCATCTCTGAATTTTCTACTTGATCGGGCGCAGGTATAAATGCAGACGAGCGTTGAAATATATAACATGACTATCTACACGGCTGAAATGACAACTATGTCAGTCTCAGATATATTATAACGATCGTCTGGGAAATGATATTCAAGACAGATATTTTACCTAGCGTGTAAAAACACCAAGAAATACATCCTGCGTATATACAGTGTGTCCGAAATTTAAAGTGACACTTTCGACAACCTCATAGGGTCTAAATGGGGCATAGATTTCTAAACTCTTAAGCAACCAGGGTTGAGCAGATTTAAATCAAGTGATTTTTTTAAAAAAATCATTGATTTAAATCACGATTTAAATCAAGTGAAAAAAAAACATCAATTTAAATCACTTATTATATGAGTAGGTAATAAAACATTTATAACAAAACCAAATTTTATTTTCTCAAATAAAAAAAACATTAGGTATATGGTATTTATGTATATAAGTATTTAAAAAAAAAACAACATTTCTTATATGTATATACGTATTAAATACATACTTATACGTAACGTAACGAAACGTAATTCATTTAAAATAATATATAATAATATACATTTATAAATTTTTGGTATTGTAATGTTGGAATAAAAATACCAGTTTTGCAGCCTTTTCAGTTCCCAGTTTATTTCTTATTGTCGAATGGACCAATCCAAATGTTGAAAAAATTCTTTCAACTGAGGCCGAAGAAGTTACACTGCACATTAGTTGTGTTAATATTGGCAACACTTTATTAATATCGGAAACATCTTTTTGTGATTTCCACCACTGTATTGGAGTAACATTATTAATAATTTCCTCACTAAACATAACAGATTTAAATGGATCAGATTTAGCTTCAAATTTTATTATTATGGGTAATAAACCACTGTGTGGGTAACTTTCTGCTGCTACTTTTAAAGCTGCGTGTTTTTCATTATATTTTAAAGGAAATTTTGTTTTTTTAGGGTCTAATAAATAAGCCAAAAAATGGTACGGTGTCAAAGCTTGAGCATATCGTTTTTGAAATGCAGCCATTTGTTTAATATTTAATGTAATAGTATCATCAAAAACAGCCTCAAGTTCTTTCCATGCTTCTACAGCATCAGCTAAAAATGCATCTGTTCTTTGTAATTTGTCTAAAGTTATGGAAATTCGTTTTATTATTTTTAAAAAATCTTCTGCCGATCGTTTCAGTTTTATGTTAGACACCTTTTGGAATATTAAAGAATCAATTTGGTCTTTGTTCTCTTCACAAATTTGTAACAATTTCTGCCATTCTTGTGTAAATATTTCCAAGCAATCTGCAAGAGTATTCCATCTTACGTCTTGAGGGAATATTAACGCCTTACCTCCGGCAGCTTTATATTTAGCACTTGCCAAATGATTATTACGGAAATACTTAACATGCACAACATTTTCTTTAATATCGCGTATCTGCAAGTCCTTGGAAAGTAAATTTAGAATGTGTGCTGAACATCCATAGGTTATCACATTTACATCGGTTACTTCATTTTTAATGTTTTCTCTCATTTTGCTCATATTAGCTGCATTATCTGTAACGAAACTTGAAACTGCACAATTATATTGAGTTTTGCACTTATTTATTAAACTGATTGCTATACTTGTTAAATAATCGGCTGTATGTGCATGTCCTGATGTATCTATACTTTCAAGGAGGAAGGTTGATCCATAATATGTTGTTACAGTAGCGCAAATTATCGGTTCGTTATGTACATTTGACCAACCATCTAAGGAAAGGCAAACCGAACTATTTGTTAATTTTGCAAGACATTTTTCTTTTTCTTCCATGTACACTTCATTTAATAATGTTGAAGATACAGCGAACCTAGAAGGTGGTGAATAACCTGGCCGTAACATTTCGATTGCTTTTATCACTTCTGGTTGTTCGATACATCTGAAACTACTATTTGTCGCATAAATAGCTTTTGCGATTTGTCTATCAAGATTTTTCTTTAACTCGTTAGAAGTACGCACTACAAATGATTTCATTAATAAATTTTCAGTCATTTCTTTTTTTTTTTTTAGCAGGTGGTGAGCTTATATTTGTATTTGTATCCATTCTAGACGTACTAGGTTGTGGATCAAAAAACTCTTTCGGTTGACTTGTTTCTATGGTGGTAGGATTAGAATCTGTGTCAGTATCTTCTGTATTACATTCAGTAACTTCATTCATATGCATTTGTTTCTTCTGACATTTTTCACGGTGTGCTTTTAATCTTTGTACCAGACCTTGTATTTCTTCTTTGCAATATGTATTTACAAACTGCTCTGCTCCCAGCTTTCCCTTTCAATTTGTTTGATTTTTCTATAAAATGTTGCCAAACACTATCCCTTTTCCTTCCTGACATTATGTTGCGTTTATTTATGTGATGTGTACACGTTTGCTAACTAAAATGAACTGAATAACAGAATCTGGGATACCCTTACATACAAAACTGCATTTGCATGTTTAGACAAGTATTTTCAGGCATAGAATTCGATCACAGGTCACATATAGTTGATGATGAATAGCAAGCATGGTTTTGTAGATCATATACTACACTTTGAAATGTAAATATAATCATACTGTTTATTGCTTGTTAAGACAAAGACTTAATTATATATAACATCACTATTTAGCACTGATTTTTTTCGAAATTTTTATTCATTAGGTATATTTAATTTTTTATTTTAACAAAAATTCTCCAATGAATTAAATATATTGGTTATTAAATATATTAGCACAAAACAGAAATAGCATGCAAATATGAACATTTAATTTAATTTTAAAAAAATCTGATTTAAATAAAAAAAATCTGATTTAAATCAAATAAATCGATTTTTTTGATTTTTTTTAAAAAATCATGATTTTTATCAACCCTGTAAGCAACTAGCAATAATATTATTTAAATAAAACCTACGGCTCACTAGATCAAGACAAAGAAAAGTAACTGTCAATTTTTTTAAATATTTGCGAAGAATTGTGGAAAATAAAAATTTTTGTTCATACTACGATTACATGCGAATAATTTGGTTCTTCGATAAAAAAAAATGTTTATCTTAATATAAGTCATTTAAACTGTTCCAATGTGAGGTTGTTGTGGAAAAAAAATCGGGTTTAAACATAATGTAAAGAACGAATCAAGTAACTTTTTTTATCTTGGTCATCGTACGGATAGCATACTACACTAATTCTGGATCTTAATAAGAATTTTGTTTGGGAGTATCGATAAAGTCAAAAAGGGTTAAACCACCGTTCCACTAGAGGTGGGCGATATATCGATATAATTTTGATATCGATCCATCGATATCGACATACCGATATTCGATATTTTCGATATTATTCGGTAGTTTTCTCGATATTTCTTTGTAACGATAATAAAAATGAGGGCCGAGGAGTTCATTTTTTTAGTTCCTTTTTTAGTTTTTTAGTAGGCTAAGTTGTTTAGCTCTCCGGCACTTTATCAATATATCGATATATCGATATAATTTCAATATCGCACATCCCTAGTGTCTACTTCACCTATTTATCTAAACGTTAATTTTGAAAAGAATTGGGGTACAATGGGGTATTTAACGGTTCAGGGCTTTCCTATATTTTATATCCAATAAAGCAATATTTTCGATTTTGTAAGATCAATTTCTTTATTACCAAATAAAGAACTGAAAAAGCTTTTTGGATAACAATTTAGTAGTAATAATTCAGAAATGTACAAGTTGAAAGAAATACCTAACATTTGCTCCGTTTTGCCCCATAGGTGAGGCAAGATGGGGTACTTTTATTTTCTAGTAATATAATTTGAAATGTAACTCTTTTTTTTAATGGAAAATCACTTTTTACAATACACACAAATGTGTACAGCATCGTCTTCATCACTTTCAAAATCCGCACAAGAGTTGTGAGCTCCTTTTAGGCAAGAGAAACATCTACTCCATCCATCTTCAGAATAACCACGACAATGAATTCATTCTTTTTATCAGTTTCTTCTCTATTACTACGTGATGGAGTTATGAAACGATTTGGGGGATTAGGTAGGTGTACAGGTTTTATTAACTTTGGTGGGTGCTTTTTTTGGAAGAGATACACACGGAGCATAACGACGTGATACCTATTTTTGCCCTACCCCGTTCTGCTCCATGGTTGCAATCGGAGCCGCATGAAAAGTTAGAACATTCAAATAAGGATTGATCAAATCTGGAAAATGCAGCGGTAGAATCATTCAAATCTTGAATCGTTCAACGCTGGAATCACTCGACGCAGGAATCATGCAACGGTGGAACCACGCAACACGGGAATCGTTCATCGCTGGAAAGCTCAAATCTGGAATCCAGAAATTAAGAATTCTTACTGCTCTCTATATTACAAATACAATACAGTTACAGAATACTTCGTTTTATATTTTGTCTTAACTATGGTATAGTGGAAAATAAAAACACCGTGTTAATGTATCATCTCAAGGGCTACAAATTAGACCAAAGTTGTATAATTATAATGCTTATAGTCAATTTCAAAAAGATATGTAAAAATTTGTGTCTAGCACCATTTCATTGTATTTCATTGAGATAAAATAACGTGGCAAAACTTGACTGATTAAACAATTAAATTGAAATGATAGTTGAACCGTGTCAAAAATACATTTATCATTTTCTTTTACTTTTTAGTTTTAGTGTTTAGTTTTAATGATAATTGTTAGTTAAAAATTAGTTTATCACTTGTGTCGTTTTTCATTCACAAATAATATGAAAGTGTCTCGTCACAATTTGTTTTATTTCTTTTTGTAAGTTATTTTCTCTTTGGAATTGACTAAGCATTATAATTATGCAACTTTGCCCAAATTCGTAGCCCTTGGGATACATTAAAACGATGTTCCACACTCCACAGTACAATATTTAAGATAAAATATAAAACGAAATGTTCTGTAATTATATTATACTTAGGCTGTTGTAATATAGAGGGCAGCAAAAATTCTTAATTTCTGGATTCCAGATTTGAGCTTTCCAGCGATGAACGATTCCCGTGTTGCGTGGTTCCATCGTTGTATGATTCCTGCGTTAAGTGATTCCAGCGTTGAACGATTTAAGATTTGAATGATTCTACCGGTGCATTTTCCAGATTTGAACATTGCATATTTGAATGTTCCAGATATTAGGGGCTTACCGTTTTAATCTTAGTTTATACAGTCGTGGCAAAAAATTCTGACAATGATAAAGGCGGAATTAGAACCTAATGCAATACCCTAGAAACACAGTATGGTAATACCTATATTATCTAAAAATAGCTAAGATTTATCAACATGCAATGGAAGACGCGTATCCAATATTGTAAAATCACCACAAAATAAAACATCACACAAATAATACACAAATATTTAAATGGCGGTCAATAGCTGTGCAGTAGATCACACTGCATCAAAATAGTTCCAGAAAATTACGCCACTTCCAGGCAAAATTAAACTTATTTCTAAGGCCCAACTTTTTACATATATATTTTTTACGTTAGGTTAAAGGTTAGGTAAGAGTTTTTTTTAAGAAAAACTATTTCTTAGTTTCATTGGTTTATCTAAATCATTTTTAAAAAAAGTATGTATAAATAGTCAATTATTTATAAATACTGTATGTACTTATAAATAGCCTCATCCATAATTTATAATGATAACCACATTTATTCTTGACATAAATATTTGAGATTTAATATAACAACAGAAAATTTTATTCCAATGGTAATATGTATAAACTGTAGGTAATATTCAAGAAATAGTCAAATACATGATTACGATTTTGCGCGAACATTTTTTTAATTAAAGTATTCAAGATTTGTTGCTTGTGTGAAATATACCTTAACAAATTAAAAGACAGAATCCCTCGCGCTTCGCGTTCGTGATTTTGATCTTGTAAATTTGTCTCATGCTGTTATCAATTAACAAACTTTTGTAATTAATAAAAATATTGTCGACAAAAGCCCTTATGTTAAACGAGAGCTGTGTATCATTATCGTTAGACAAATGTTATGGATCATTAAAATGTAGTACAAACACTACATTAGTGAATTACTACATTAGTTGTTACGTCATAAACGTTACTAAAGTAGTTTGTCATGACATAAATATTCCTAATTTTATGTAATTAAAACAACTTGAACAATACGATTTATAAAACTGAGGGTGCCTATGAAACGCGATACGCATTATCAAACACGAATACATTAAAATAAATATTTAAAAGGTTGTAAAACCAGTCTTGCACCACCGGTAGCGCAAATATGTATATGCATTATAAATAAAAAGATAACCGTCAAAGCCACAGCCCATTAGAAATGCCTCATGCGAACAACACAAGGCGAGCTGTCATGTCACACACGGTAGCCTGACACTTGTAGCATTCACAGAATTGAAATGTTAAGCACAATGATGGCTGGATGCAATCCAATCCGTTATCCAGCATCACAAATCTCCATAATACCGCCACGCTATTGGCGGAGTAGCTTCTATGCGCAGGACACGTGGTGCTAGAACACGCCTCTCAGCACACATCACACGAAGCTTCGTGTGAGAGTATAGAACACACCGGACTGGTCAATTGGTATGTTCATACGTAGTACTAAAGTGTCCCAGTGGGTCGTCGATTTACCTAAGGGATATTCACGGTTAGTTTTCTGGGTTAGTGTCACGGTTTGAAAATTTAAACTAACTGATGTGCATCAGAGTGATAAACTAAAAAATTAAGTTGGACCATGATGATGATGGACGTTGGAATGTACGGTCACGGTCATCATAATCAACATAGTGGTAGTTACAACCCAGGAGAATCAAATTTTTATGGATACACAAACGAAGTCTACCCCCAGAATCACGGAACCACGCACCAGCTATCTTCGTCTCATTACACAACGTCTTACCACTACGATGAACCAGCATATGTTTGTACATCATCTGATACTGCAGATACACCTCCATCTCCACAGGATATAAATTATTACCACCCCCACCAACCAATTCATCAAGAAAATCAAATTATCAGCACCGACACGGGACTTAGTTATACAAATCTAGATTACGGTAATTCTAATGGATCTACAAACTCTTCCTATCCTTCAGCGGGCCACCAAAATATTTATCCGGAAGGTTACCATAGAACTCAACCAGAAATGTCGGTACGAACTCACGAAAGCGATAATCATCCCGGTCATCACTTTTACCACGATACAAAATATCACCCGCACCAAATAGATGGTGAAAACTATTCTCATTTAGTTCTTCAGAATTCAGGACCTTCGTGTAGTGAATATCAACATCATCATATATACAAAGAAGAGGGACTTCACAGTCCTGAATCGGAGAGAGGAAGTCATCACCGTTCACACCATGGTATGCAACATTTATCGTCGGTTCCGCAGCCTCCCGCTTTGCCTACGTATAAATGGATGCAAGTTAAACGCAACGTCCCTAAACCGCAAGGTAAGTTTAATTTATATTTGAACCAATTAAATAATCGTTTGATGTTACGTCTTTCAAAGGAATCCAGATTTTATTAAGAGGGAAATGTTTTAACGATTGAAATGTAACTTTCACTGGTTGGCCAAATTTACTACCACTAAATAAACGTGAAATAAATCTCCCAACGCCAGGCGAATTCTTCAAGAACATTCAAAAATATTCACTTATTATCCGTACCCATAGCGATAGACGACATGCGATAATAATTTTTTTATGTGTATGAGTAGTTTCTGTAATAAATTCACGATAACAGTATACGCTCGCCTGCTCTAAATAAATATTAATGATATTCTTATTGGCTCTTATGAATTTCATTTAATGAAATCGATTATACATGCGGTGTCAGTTTAGATCTCGGCCGCTGATAAGAAGACCCCGCTACACTTGACCCTAACGTGAGTTGCCAATTGCATGGTAAACCTACAACACGAATTGTATGAGGGTGTATATATACCTTCCAGTTTCGAAACTGCTTTTAACGTTCGCCTGAATAAGTCCTACAAAAGTTCCAGACAATGTCACGAGAACTTTTTTTTTTATCGGGTCGTAAAGAAACAGCGGCAAGTAAAGGATATTTATAAATAATCAAAAGAAATTTGCCTTTCCAGCTAAACGTTTAACCAAATTACGCATATATATAAAAGTAAAATGATGGTAACGCGATCAAAATTATTAACAAAAACTTAATTTCAAACCGAAAAGTTTGATAATAAAGTCCTAAACAGTTTTCTACGCTCCGTTTATAAAGTAAAGATCAGGAACACAAACGGTATTTAATAATTAACGGATCAGTGTCCGTAAACTTAAAAATTTAGTTTTTTTTCCGATTCATTGTTTCCAATTTTCTAACTATTTCGGTTTAGATGAGGCGGTTCTATTTGCGATTCGATATTTGTTTTCAATTTAAGGTTCAGTTTCGGTTCGCGGTTCATAAAAAAACATCGGTTCGTTCAAGGTTTTGGTTCCGGTTCCGGTTTGGTTCGGGTCCCTTGTAAAACTGCATCTAGTCAAAAACAGAATATCACCTAATCCTTTAATATATCTACAATGTAATGAGCCTTAAAGTCGACTATTCCAATATTTGTGAGTTAATATCGTCAGGGGTTTCTCAGCCAATGTTGGGCAAATATTCAAAAACCTTAGGCCCGCTTGCACAAAGCAACATTGTTGTTAAACCACAAGATAATCCCCAAAACTAAGCAATAGCCCCGCCAACTATCCTGCGATTTTGCCTCGTTCTAGAGTTAAAGTGGTTTAATCCTGGAGTTAATCCCAGGTTCAAATTTTATGCAATCGGGCCTTAGCGTTTTAAAATAAGTGTTGAAATCAGTTTTCAATAAATAGATCTTGAAGCAGATTGAGGTAATTAAACTTCATCAACTAAATATGAGTTGACGATAACTTCGAATAGCGAAACGCAATCATAACTATATAAAAATATCATTTCCTATAAGCTCTCTTCGTTTTTAAAGCACAATTAATTTTATCCCCAGGTTTTTAATCTAATATTAGCGCTTTTTAGATACGTATTGGATAACGATTATGCTTTATTAATTAAAAATATTTCAATTTACACTGTAGAATCACTTTTAATGCTTGTTATTGTCAAATAGGATTTCGCTAAACTTATAACAATGACCAATACCTACAAAGTACCACAAAAAACGACTCTTACTCGAAGTACCACTATAAAATTAATAATAGTTATCTGTCTCCAATTTTAGATCTTTATACAGTATAACATCGAAAAGCTAAATATTTCCTGTTTTAACCACAAATAAATTGCATTTTTCTGTTGGTGTGTTAATTTTTGTTATTTTTTATATAATACAAATCAGTTGTTTCGAGTTCTTATATAAAATACGACATTAACTTAAATGTGTTGTCTCTTATTTGCCTCACTTTGCGCCCGACGGATTACTTGCGTAGCACCAAATTATTTCAACTTTCACCGCTAATCTGTTTTCTACTACTCAAAATTGATTTTTAATGTAATCAACAAATTGCGTAAAATACGTCCACAATATATATTATAATATAATTCATGTGTAAAAGTAAAAGTTAATAAGTTTACAGTTGTTCACCAAAACCAGTGGGTTACTCTTGCAATATACAATCAGATCACAAGTTAAATTAAAAATTAACATTTAAACAAACAAATTTAACCACCTAACTTTGTGATGGTATTCTAAGATTAGTTTTCAACATTGTTACGATTAAACAGGACATTTTACATAAATTATTCGTGAACCATAAGTATATGAGGTAGAAATAACTAAATCGGTTTCTAAAATTATTAAATTCATAATTGCTATACATAGAATTAAAAAAATTTTTACAGATAGCTTCTGTGATACGTTAAACATAATAAATCTTCTTTTGATTTTGATTTAAATTGTTGGTTTCGTTATTGTATTTCATTAAAAGTCACCAAAAAATAACTAGAGGTAGGTTAAAACTAATTTCATTTTATTAATTTATTTACCTACCCAATAATTACGATGACTGGTTTAAATTAAACCTACAAAGTTTTAATTCACACATTTTCTATATTTACGTCACACAAAAATACACAGAGCATATAATAAATAAGCCAAAACTAAATAAACATCATAGAATTTATTTTAGAATTCTCGTCATCATATAATAATTTTAATATCAAATTGCTATTTGCTAACTGTATTTACTTATTTGACAAACGTTTAAAATATTGATGTGCCTTAATACAAATAAGCGTAAATAAAATGACATCTTTTTTCGAAGGATCACTTGTCGAAATGCAAGAAACAAAGGTAGTCAAAGAAGGCTTATGAAGAGACGAGAGTTTCTACTGCATTTCGACAAGAGATCCTTCGATAAAAATAAGTGATTTTTATTTAAGCTTGCTACATTTAATAAATGAATTACTTAAGTAATTCAACATTTTAGGTGATTTATTAAAATGAATGTACCTACTATGAATAAGTTTATTTAAAAATCACTCATCATTATGCAGGATGTTCCACATAGAAGGGCCACTATTGGGGTATTGGGATCTCGTAAGAGCTGCAAAGAAGTTTGAGACAAATTGTTCCCCTTTCTGAGACCTATTCAGTAATGCTTTAATGTTTTAAAAAAGTTTTATAGCACGCTGGATAATAAACAAAATTCAAAATGGGTATTTCTTTTAATCGTGAATAGCTCGGTTACACTTGATGGTACAAAAATATTTTTGGAGAAAAAGTTGCAGATTTTTTTACGCACTTTAAAATAAAAACATTTATTTGTTTCAATATTGCTAAATCCTTAAATAAATTACAAAATTGATTTTTTTTTTAAAGCAGCTATAGTGGACTATGACATGAGAAAGTTGACGAGATCTCAATAATGGCCTTTTATATGGACCACCCTGTATATCAAGAATTTTTTCAAAGAAAAGCTAGGACTATCGTCTTAACGTCAGTAGCTATATTAATTGCACTACTGGGAGGGACGAGAGTCTCAAAGCTATTCTGGCTTTATTTTATAAAATAGGTTCTTTATAGATAATAAGTTAAGTGATCTTCACCAAAACTTCTTTATATTACATTCACATTCACATATAGTTATTTTCGATTTTCCTAAATTAGGGATACATTCATTTACTTTTAAAAAGTTACGTACAACTTTAATTAATAATTATTAGTAACGTAAATTATTAATTAAAGAAAAACATGCCTCGAAGTTCAATTAGCTTGAAAATTCCCTTCACCTGTCGAATTTGCGTTTTCAACCAATCACTAATCATAAATCTTTTAGGGACTACCAATAGGAGCAATATTACACGGTAATAATTTTACATTCCTCTGCCAGGAGTTGATCCTCCTGTCAAATTTGCGTTTTCGACCAATTTCAAACTCAGATTTCTTTTAAACGGCCAATAAACATAATCATACACTGATAATTTACTTTTCGCAATTAACACATTTTCATGCGTTTATTGGTCGTTTCTAAGAAATCTGAGTTCTTGATTGGTGGAAAATATAAATTTGGAGAGGGAATAAGGTATTTTGGTCTTGATAATTTTTTGACAGATGTCGGCGACCAATAACGTTACTTTAATATAGATTAAACCACACCCCTGACACACCACTCTGACAGTACTTGTAAAATTTGACATAACAGATTATGTATGTACCTAAATATTATTTGGTTCATTAATTTTTATTAAAATATAATTCTTGAATTAAAAATTACTTATAAATGATCTATTAATAATAACAATCGCAGTAAGTAGTAGGTATACTTTAATTTATCTAAATTAAACAACATTTTAATTTGACAGATAGGTTAGGTGAAGGAAATTTTCTGACAAAATATAACTCGTGCATTGCAAATAATCTATAATTTTTGACAAATCTTCACTCATGCAAGTTGAAGCAGTTCAGCTCAACTTGCATTCGGGCATATTTACCAAAAATTATCGATAATTTTCAATGCACTTGTTATATTACTACTGAAAATTATTGCTTAATAGTGCTACTACCATTTTACTGATTAAAAAACTTTCAACATGCCCAAATTAAAAAAATATTAACAAAATCAATTAATTTGACAGTTTAAGCAATTTATTAGTACCGAAAGGCGACATTTAGTTGCTACCAAAAAAATCTTTTAAAAACCACAAACGTAATACATCACTGTAAAACTCTTATAAACGATTTAGGTAGCTAATTGAATTTTCCTTTTATTGTTATTGACATCTGATAACTACACCAGTAATATATTTCTCTGTCATTGTTTGTTCACTTTACAATGCACTATAAATACGTAGCAGATTGGATTCTTCAATGAACATAGTTTGATACTATGATAACAGACCTATTTAAAAACATGATGGTTTCTCTATTAAGATAGGTAACTATTTAGAGATGAAAATGTTTATTACTTACGTTAATAAGTGTTATTTACGGGTCATACAATTAATTTTTTTTAAATGACAAATAGTATATTACAAATAATACTGTCATATTCAAATTTCTTACAAACGTCTATTTGTATGTTTTTCACTTTGCATATTTTAATAAGCAAAAATATTTTCAATTAAACACCAAAATTGCTTCGTTATACTTATAAGGTGTGAAAAACTATTCCTTACATTAAAAATTGATTAAATGTACAGGTACAACATAAAATTAAATGTATCAGTACGATAGCATATCATAAATACATATTACACAGTATCGTTGACAATATTAATTATAGTATTTTTGACTCATACAAGCATAAAACATACGCGGGAACTTATATTAGTGTTGCAGTTCTACAGAAAAAATACCTCTGATAAAATTCCATTCCTATTCAACCGCTAGAAAGCACCCCTTTAGGTCGATCTGATCTTATCAGCAGCTGTATGTCGTACGATATAAAGTTTAGACCATTAACCTCAAGTTGTTCTAAATGAATAAAAGTAGATCGTTAATGTAAGTACACTTAAT
This sequence comes from Elmis aenea, assembly GCA_947652605.1. Lineage (NCBI taxonomy): Eukaryota > Metazoa > Arthropoda > Insecta > Coleoptera > Elmidae > Elmis > Elmis aenea. The sequence continues at coordinate 18,401,148 of OX393576.1, forward strand.
GATAATACGAGGGCCAAGTTGAATGTATTAAGAATTAAAAAAAAAAATAGTAGGCAGTGGAAAACAAGATCCGCATCTTGATTTTATTTAGTTTTTTAGTCATTTGAGGAGTAATTGTAAAAGTCAATTTGGTTTGAACCCGGTTCATGATACTTTTAAATAGTGAAAGTAGTGTAGTGAAGAAAATGAGTTAGGCCGAGAGCATTTTCGAATTGTGATTTGTTGCGATTAAAAAAAAAGTTTAAGTATTTATTTATTGCAAGGAAAGTTTAGATTCAGCTTTTAGTTAAAGCCTTCATTGAATTCCTGAAGATGAGCAAACTCTGAGAATGACCAAAAAGTAGCGAGCAATGAATAAAATAATGTATGCAGGTTTCTTCGGGAGTATGAGCATGGTTATTGTAAGTAGACTAGATTCACTGTTACAACAAAATTATACACAAAAAAAAATTTTTTCATGGAGTACCTACTCTGTAGGGTTCCAGAGGGGAAAAAATGTGTCCAACACGATAATGCATTTTCTCTTTTGGCAGTTTTAATTCTCAATATTTTGGCTGAAAATAAAAAGTAATAGAGCATTCTCCGTACTCACCTGACTTGGCTTGTGCGACTTCTGGTTATTTATTACACTTAAAAGAAATTTGCTGGGTATATAGGAAATTCAGGTCTGAGGAAAGGATTGATACTGCCGTTAAGATCATTTTGCAAGTACATACTCCAAAAACAAATTGGTTAAAAGCTTTTAACTAGTGGAAAGTAAGAATGGCGAAGTGTATTATTTTGCTAAATATATTGACTGAATATACTTAAAATATATTTTAATCGAATTCTTAAGCCTAGTCCAGACTGTAAACAAATGTTTCGGAACAGTGTTCATGAACAATGTTCCCGATGTTGCTCAACAGCTCAACTTTGTTCTTGATTGTTTCGGAACTGTTTCACTATGTTGCGAAACCAAAAAAGCCCTGTTGTTTGTTTCCCGTTTAAATGGAAAACATTGGGGACATTGAACACCTCTGGACGTGTTCTCAAACACGGTTCAGTCAACCAAAGTCCTCGCATTTAGTTTTTGATTCGACTGATTCGTGGTTATTTTGTTACAATGTGGAATCAAGAGAAAACGTTACAACTAATAGAAAAATTGCATAGCACATCTTGTTTGTGGGATGTAAAAGCTTATTGCCATAACTGGTGCCTTCCATTAGTGCTTTCCATATCCACCGCCTTCTTTTTTTCTTTTCTTGATTCCTTCAGCCGTTATGTAAAATAAATAAATTGACAGCACCAATTCCTGCAATAGTCTCACTGGACATGATCATCACTTGAGAAACACCGAAACACTGACTTGAGTCTGGACGCGGAACAATGTATACAGATTGTTCCGAAACAATGTTTCGCAACTGTTTAGACACAGTGTTCAATATTGTTCAGAAACATTGTTTACAGTCTGGACTAGGCTTAACCGTTTAAATTATTTTTAAGCAAAATTTTCCTCTCTGTAGAGTACGTAGTACATGTGTTTGATTAAAATCAATTATCGTTTAGCACTGTTAAACCATAACACCACATACAAATAAAATAGAACAATGTGATTCCAATAAATAAAAATGCACTGCGTTAAATGTCAATTATTCAAAACTGGATTGAGCGTCCGTATTTATTAAACGTCAGGACTTTATTTACAAAAATATTAAAAATTAAAATAGGATCAGATTTTTAGAATGACTTTGTAAAAACTCATAATAAACACATCCACATGTAAACTTGAAATATACAAGTTTTATTGTTTGTTTATCGGATTATCCTTCATGGTCTCGATTTTCTGCTTTTCATGTATAAAAATGAAGTTTGGTTTACATAATTTGACTGCAATTTGTCATAATTATATTTTTCATAGACACATGCAGGACATACCTATCTCAATCGCCGGAATAGGGACCTATAGGCATCGGTGAATAGGGAAAAAACGCCGAAAAGCGAAGCATGGCCTTTATTAAGCTTACAAATGCATTTAGGCCCAAGAAAAATCGTATAAACATGCTAATCACGCACTTTATATCACTCGAAACTGTAAAAAATACCCAGTTAACTCACAATATATCCGATACTCTGTAACAATAGCTTGTTTTACCACCAACGAGAGGTGACGAAAAACTACGAGTTAACAAAGCAAGCGCCGGGTACACGGAAGAGTTAAACTTAAAAAACAACAATTAAGCGAAGCGACGAGAAGCGGAGTACGGCGGCTAATAAGAGACAAGGCTGATATACTTCGGTTTAAGATTTAGGAACAACTTCAAGTCTAGTTTTATTAGCCCACGCAATTTTAACAATTTCTGACAAAATCCGCTAAAGTGAAGATATACCTAAGATTTAAATTAAAACGTATGAAGTGATTCTTCAAAATTATGATCAGAAATAATTTTTCCAGCTGAATTTATTTAAAAGCAACGTCAAGTGTGGTAAACCAGGGATTGGGAATTATTAATTATTCATAAACTAATTTTTCATTTTTATATTACTTAATTAAAAAACATAGCATTTTTCGTTTATTGTTTCAAATTTACCACATCGCATAAAACGTGTGACATAACGTGAACTGCTGGTCAGTTAACCCGGCCAATTTGCGTGTTCACCACTGCACGGGCTCTCTACGACATGCAAAGGGTTGGAAAATGTAACAAACTTCTACCCAACATTCTTAGAATTAATTCGTTTACGTTTAGACAAATTTTATTACGCATGTACGAGCAGCAGTGGCTGGCTATTACGTAACCGCGATTGAAATCTGCAGTTCTTTCATCTGATAGTGATAACAGTATCATTGTTAAAGGGATTAACATTCGGTTTGTTAAATGACGTCATATCTTTAATCAGTTTCTATTGTTCAAGCTTAAAATGGAACAAAACGGTAAAATCAATAGAAAATACGATTAAAATGTGACAGGCACTTGAAGAAATCTGTTGAAGAAGTATGCTAATAATTTTAGTTTTAAAGTGATAGATTAATATGGTATTCTTAAGTTTAGCCTTATACAGGGTGTTTAGATTAAAAAGTTACCCCGGCGGTATTTTACACATTTGAAATATTTTGTATTCCAAAGTAGTTATAGACGATTTTCAAAAATCGTATTTTCCAGTTTTTCCTAATTTTTTTATTGATATATTATTATCTCCCCTAATTATTTTAGAAAAAAAAGTGCAAATAGATTTCTTGTAGAGAAAAAAATTCTATATCTATAAATGTAATGAATATTAATTTTTGGTTTTCCAATAACTGAAAATTAAGCAAATTACAAAAAGCGTTTTGACAAAAATCTATAGTGCCTTGGAATTATGCTGTGACAACTGCTCATCCTAATGTCACATACTCTCACTTTGACGCGAAATTCATTCTTAATAATTATACTTCATATTTTATCAAATTTATTTTATACAATTAATTATGTTTTCATTCCAAGAAAAAATAAAAATATTACAATTAAGAATAAACTTCGCGTCAAAGTGACAGTACAAGCGTTATTAGGATGGGCAGTTGTCAGCATAATCCCAAGGCAGAAGGCACTACAGAATTTTGTCAAAACGCGTTTTGTAATTGGCTTAATTTTCAGTTATTGGAAAACTAAAAATTAATATTGATTGCATTTATAGATACAGAATTTTTTTCTTTACAAAAAACCTATTTGCACTTTTTTTCTAAAATAATTAGGGGAGATAATATACGTCTTTTAGAATTTTCCAATTGAAATTGCTATGTTGCGTGATCCAAGTCTACACCCTGTATAAAAAATAAGTTAGAGTTGACATAAGAAAAAATTATTTAACGTAAGATCTTTTAAATAAGCAACAATTTATTTGTATCAGTATTAAAATCGCAACTTTGATTGAATTTTCGATGGGTTAACAACCAAATTTACAAGAAAAAAATAGATAAGTAAATACAAAGAAAAAATAATAAATATTTTTTCATGAAATTTGGTACAAACCCATTCGAGGACATCCTGAATTCAGTGGTGTAGTCAGATTTCAGATTAAAAAATCGCTAAACAAATTTTGAAAATTTTGACATCGAAAAAAAATCATAGTAGGCTTTGTGAGTGTAAACTGAATTTTAAAATAATAGAGTGCCAAAATACAGTTTTTGATGCTTTATCGTTAAAGTTAATGAAAATCGGACCATAAATTATATATATTTTTATAGTTGAAAACATCGACGGATGCAGATCTCAAAAATATTAATATTGGACGATTTAGCAATGCCAGCGTAAAATAATTCAAAAGTTTGAATTACAATACCGTTACAGAAACTCCTAAATATGTAGTTCAACTTGTAAATAATACACAAGGTGTTTGTACTGTTTGGTTCGTTTTGCTGAATTTCAAACATCAAGTCATATTTTTTTTAAATCAAAGTCTCCATTTTCCTTTATTTTCTTTTAAATTATGATCTTTGTGCGTTTAATAATAATTTATGGGTAAGCATGTGATATTTGATAGAATTGGAATAGCAAACACTAAAAAAACAAAGGGCAAAATTAAATTTTACATTTAAACTGTAACATTTTATCGTGTTTAAATTTAAAACTACATTTGTCTTGTCATTGTTTAATATAAATCAAAAAACGGCCATCGTTTATTTACTGCTCAAATATGATATCGATATCGACTGCCATATCAATAAGAACGTCTATAAAAATGTATTATATTAATTATATAGAGTAATATATTATGTTATTATTGTGTTATTCATGTTAAAAAAAAATACCCCTAGAAGCAGCAGACAGATGATATTGATATTATACTCGTAGCTTGTAAATCTTGGAAAGTCCACCTTTAGATATTTACTTCAAGGCACTGATGTTAATTATTTTATTTTAATAACGAGATTATTTTTGTCTTCTTTAAATTTAAATGAACAACCATGATACATTCAAACTTACAAAAAAAAAACAATAAATACTTACAGTCTTAAAGTAAATATTAAATTGAATATGTTACTCAAACTGTTTTTTTTTACATTTTTATGTTGTGCAAATTTAATCAGATATCGCATTTTTACTAAAAATTATCATTAAATCATCAATAACTCGACAAATATTACATTAAGATATAGAAAATCCAGAATCTTTTTTATAGTCAATTACACTAGCTGTAAAAAATAAAAAACATAGTATAGGGTGTTTTTCACTGGCATTAAGTTGCGAAATATAATTGCCATTTTAGGATCTGTATCTGCTATATTTAGAAAAAAAAAAACGAATATTATCAGGTTTATTCAAGGTACCTTCAAAACATCGTATACATTTCAAAACAAAATTCGAATTGTAATCTATAAAGTTAAAATTATACAAAAAGTTTTCTTTAAAGCAACAAAGTTACGTATTGGCGCGCGATAACAAAACACTCGGTATAGCTAAAAACATTTTAGATTATGAAGCTCATGATCTTCAACAACAAATTTCGTTATTAGATTTTTTTCTACTGTATATACAGGGTGTAACTGAAATCGGTTTAGTTTTGATTTTAGACAAACGAAATTTAAAACATGTTATGTGCAAAAATCTTGATTTTCTAAACAGATGTACACTTCTGTTTCACTTCCAGTTTCGCAGGAAATGACCCTAACTTTGTTTTTTCAAATGGAACACCCTGTATATATTTACAGTTTTGGAAAGAAGAAGCAATTTTTGATACAACTGCACCTTTTTAATTAATTATTATAAACAATTTTTCATTAATTGTGCCGTGACCTGCATAAATGAATTTTATTATGTCAAAAAGTGTATGAAAACCGTTTTTGTTAATTTTAATTGACTTTTGGGTTACTTAAATAGACTTTAAAGGTTGAGAAATTGTTTTTTTTTTTGACAAAAAGTCGATTTTGTTAAATGGAACGATGGTGGCTCATGCGATTATAAAAATAGAATATTTTCTGACGAATTCAACAGTAGGTACCAATAACACTTTTTTGAAAAATTTAATTTTTGTCCAAAAATTATTTGAGGTTATAAACGTTAACCAAAAAGGTGCAGTTGTATCCAAAATCGCTTCCTCTTTCCAAAAATGCAAAAATATACAGGGTGTTTCCTTTGAAAAAACAAAAATAGGGTCATTTTCGGCTAAAACGGAAGTGCAACAAAAGTGCACACATGTTCAGAAAATCCAGTTTTAAATCCCTTTAAATTTTAATTGATATTTAAAAAAGATTTTGATGGCTTGACATTAAAAGTTTTACTTTTTGTTTTAATTGTGAGGTGAACATATACTTGTTGAGAACGAATGGTATTTACGAAATGTAGAAATCATTTATTTAGTTAACCGTGACACATTCCAATTCTCGATCTAACGTCTGATAGCCTAATCAGTGTACACATTTCACACTGATAAAGTGTACTTGAGAAAGTTGTAATTGAATAGCGATACATAAGTTTTTTAAAAACACTTCAGATATTTACAAAAGAAAAAAAAACTATCTCATTTGAAATTTTCTAATAGCACTTGAAAGACTAAAGCTTGCGACAGATCCGATTACTATTACATGTGTAGTATTAATATGATAAACACTCAAAAACACTCTTTTGACAAAAAGAAAACACTTTAAACCTTTTTATTCATGACATAATTAATGAAATTTGGATAACCCAAACATACTATTTCACATTTAGACATTTTATGCTATAGATATGTTCTTTGCAATGTGTCCCTGCTAAAACGAGTCATTCGAGAATTCTTTTGTTAGTACAGTGAGCTCGCGTTATAAGCAACCCACGATATAAGCAACTCGCGTTATAAGCAACACTCGATATAAGCAACTATCGTATCAAAGTACACGATATAAGCAACTGTCAGTGTGACAGTTAAAAATACAAATATCTAAAATACTATTGCAGATATAACAATGAAATTTTGTATCTGAGCGTTATGGTATTTTTCGGATTCGATGGAAATATTAAGGTTGCAATGCGACTTCCGGTTCAAGCGGAAACGGACTCAAACTTTGAAATTTTGAATAGAACATCTGTATATTTTTACATTTTTGAATTTGTCTTAAAATTTACTTTAATAAATGTAAAAGGTCATATGGGTCTAAAGTCAACAGTTTTCAAAATATTTACATTTTTACGAAAATTTTGAGTGATTTAGCACTTTCAGGCAACATTCAGGTTATTTAAAAGGGCAGTAAAATATCGTGTGAAATCTAGATTAACAATAGATTTTTTATTTTTAGGAGATTATTAATATACAGCGTCATTCAAAAAGTCTGCAACGAATGGAAAAGTTTTTTATTATTTTTTTCTCAGAAAATTGTATTCTTGATAAAAGTTGGTGCATGCTCTAAAACTAATTTTAAGATGAAAAAAGTTCAATAAAAAATCATATGACACTAGATATTAGTGATTTTTGAAATATTTTAAGAAATACAAAAAAAATTATGGACAGAGTTCTTAAAAATTTCAAAATAAAGCTAGATTTAAATTTTGACGGTCAAATTTCAATTTTGATTTTTTAAGAAATGTTAACATTCAAAAAGTCTGCAAGAAATGGAAAATTCTATTTTTATCGAAAAAAGTTATTAAGAATCTAAAAACCGAACTAGGTTTAAATTCTGAGGGTTAAATTCTAATTTTTATTTTTTAAGAAGTTTCAGCATTTAAAGTCTGCAACAAATGGAAAATATCCCGACTTTTTATTCAACTTTTTTTCATCTTAAAATTAGTTGTAGACCATGTATGTACCAACTTTAACAAAAATAAAATTTTCTGACAAATTGATAAAAAATGGTTCTATTTGCTGCACTTTTTTAATGTTTAAGTTTCTTAAAAAATAAAAATTAGAATGTGACGATCTAAATTTAAATTTAGGCTTATTTTTAGATTCTAAATAGTTTTTTTGTTTCTCTTAAAATAAGAGCACTTTATTCTTGCGAATATTTCAAAAAGTCGCTAAAATCTAGCGTTCTATGATTTTTTATTGAAGTTTTTTCATCTTAAAATTAGTTTTAGACCATGCACCAACTTTTATCAAAAATAAAATTTTCTGAGAAATCAATAATAAAAATTTTTTCAATCTGTTGCAGTCTTTTTGAATGACGCTGTATAATAATATAATAAACTCGTAGGTTAAATTACTAAAATTTGTTGGCTTTATATAATTTACCAAAGACCATAAGTTCAATTTATGATTGTCGGTGGAATTAGCACACGGTATAATAGTGCCTAACTCGTTGCTTAGATATTTTTCTACCGGGAATATTTTTTTTACGTGTATGAACAAGAGTTTTGTCCGGTAAACACTTGTAAAATAAGGCCGTTTTATCCGCTCTGTATACTTGCCATGAAATCACATCATATTTTTTTATTTGAGAGATGTATAAGTACATAGATCACGACTAAAGGTACGTGGCACGCGCGTATTTCGTTTGACATAGGTACGTACAGATCACCATAGCAACGCGACCACGATCGCGTTGTTATGGTGTAAACTTTTATTTTTAGTTTTACTACAAAAACAAGATTTATTTATGTTAAAAATCGAATCGTTTCTATTTCTATCATATAAGCAACTTTCACGTTATAAGCAACTTTTAGATCGGAATTGGCCGCCGTTAGTTGCTTATAACGCGAGCTCACTGTAATAAGTAATAATACACAAAGAAATTAAAATCAAAATTGTTTGCGATTATCAGCTACACATCTACAGTTTTTTGCACACTAATATATAAACATAAAAATTTTGTCTGCAATCACCAATCACCATGAGAATATTGCCAAATAAACTTCTACAGAAAGTAACCAGGCCAGTGGCGGAAGGAAGGTTGGTACCCGAGGCGGAATGTTTTGCAACACCCCCCACCACAAAATTTTTGGAGAACAATTAAGTTGCATTAAAAATAAACTAAAAACTACGATTGGTAGCCCTAACAGGAAGTCGTTTTGCACCCTCAATATTTTTATGTGGCAATAATAATTATCAAAAACACTCACGATTAATTACTAAGGATGAGCTACGGATAGTGGCGCTGTATGCTGTATGATATGGGCGAAAAGGGCAATTGCCAATCTTTTTTTATAATATCATTACTGTACAATTTTATTGCTCTAGCTATTAATGCTATTTTAACAAATTTAATTTAAATAAAATATCACCATAGACCATAGAGTAAGATAACTGTATTATGAATTTAATGGGCAAGTTTATAGAGTTTCATTTCTCAATTACTAATTTTTTAATTAAAAACTTCTCTCTTCGTGGCACCCCTACTACCCCGGTACACGTATAAGGTTTTATGTGCCTAAAATCAATAGTTTTTGAGTTATTTAAGTTTTTATGAAAATTTTGAGTGAAACAGAACTCTAAGAAAATATTGATATTTCACAACATAGCAATTTCAGAACGAATTCCTTTGAAACTTTGTTCGACAATAGTATCATAGCGATTGCTGAATAGTTAAAATTTTAAAATAATACACAGGGTGTTTTTATGCTCGGTCCAATTGGTTAAACTTCAAACACAGATTAGTCAATTTTTTTAAATGGAACCCTATATATTTTTACATATTCTTATCGATAATGTAATTATCTTTAAAAATATTTGAAGGTTTATTATGTCTAAAATTAATTTTTCGAGTTATTGCGGTTTTCATGATAATTAATGGACACAAACAAAATATTTAATAGAAATTAATTAGTCGGCTTTGGAAATATCTCGATAATTTGTTTTAAATGTCAAATAACGTTCTATTTTCATCTTTAAGCTATACTTATGTTTACCTGATTATAAATTAGTTTAATAAAAACCAATAAAATCGAATCGTGTAATCTACATAAAAGAGGTGGATAGGAAGGCGAGGTACAATGAATGGCCACCACGCTTTCCAGATTTGTCACCTTTGGACTACTTTTTGTGGGGATACCTCAAAAATAACGTATATAAAGCAAAATCATAAAATTTAGATGATCTTAGAAATCTAATGGTGACAATCGAACAGATTTCAGATGAGATGTGGCGGAATGTCATATCAACTGTTTATAATAGGCTTGAGTACTGTCAAAGAAGAAAAACAATTCGAACACCTTATTAAATAATAAAATAACATTATTCCAAGGCACTACAGATATTTGTCAAAACGCGTATAGTAATTTTCTCAATTTTCAGTTATTGGAAAACGAAAAATAAATATTGATAATATTTATAGATGTAGAATTTTCTTCTCTACAAAGAAAACTATTTTTTTCTAAAATAATTAGGGGAGATAATATACGACTTTTAAAATTTTACCATTGAAATTGCTATGTTGCGTGATACAAGTCTACACCCTGTAGAACAAGTGTAATACTTTTAACTATTTAGGATATGTGTAGAATCATTCGTTAAATACTACTACAACAAAACAAGAAAAGACATCCAAATTAAACTTTACAAGATCAAAAAAATTTCTATTTTGTTATAGGGGAGACCGGGGATAAAAGTAACATTTTTTTGTTTTTATTTAATTTCTCATAGATTATTACAAATTTTTTACATCCAAATTGGTTTAATGATAGATTGGACATTTGTCTTGCTTCCAAGATATTTATTTCGTGTGTTTCGTAAAGCAACTGTTAGAAAAAAAAAATTTTTCTTTAGTAAGACAGCTGTTACTTTCAACCTCAACGTTGGGGCTAAAAGTAACAATGATTGGGGTAAGTTGTAACGGCAAAATAATTTACACAGCTCATAATTAGTGGGTAATATTTTATTCAAAAATACACATTAGCAAAATGAAAAAATAAAAAAAAATATCTTTGGTACAATACAAAATGATAAGTGAACAGTATGGCATACCAGGTAAGGGCGGTCCCAAATTATTAAATTTATACTGGATCATAATAACTGTTTGTTTTATTTTTAAAAAATCTAACCGCCCTTAAACTGACCGTCATTCATTAAATCAGTAAAAGAGGGTCAGGTTAAGTTGGGTTGGTTAAAGCTTTGTTTATATTAAGTTATAAATATTAAGGTAATAGAATGAAAACAATGGCGGCTGGTAGGAAAACCAAAAGTACCAGATCTTACCAATTTACATAGGTTTTATAATTTAAAATGCTTTTTAAGAAATGATTTAGCTTTACATACATTTCCATCATTAAACCGATATTATATACTGAGTTTTATAATTTAATAATTTGGGACTGCAGTTACCAGGTTTGCCAAGATTATAAGTACCTACATATTTAAAAATGTGAATCAAAAAGATACAACAAACTGGATAATTATTCCGACAACTCTTGTATATTCTCATCTACGAAGAAAGCCACCAATTATGTGCTAAGAGTGAACATTTGCAAGTGAAAACATTAATTGGGGTTGGTTGTAACACTTTGTTACTTTTGACCCCAAGTGTACACAAAAAAAAAATTCAGGGAATCCACAATTAACCACGATTCTAACTTCAAATTGTATTGCATCCACCAATAGCCAACTAAATTTAGAACAAAATAATATAGGTACTTTTTTGTTCCTATTTTAGAGATCGCCTAAAAGTTACTCGACGGATGAGACAACGCAGTAACTTTTAGGCGGAAAATAGTGACTCTGGCTGGCAAAAAGTTAACCTCTATGACAGATGAAAACTAGCAATGTAGGTAGGGAGCTGGATGTAACTTAACATTGCAAAAGCGTTTAGGGCGATATAAAACAAAAATTAAAGAAACTATAGGCACTGTTACAACCTACCCGTGTTACTTTTATCCCCGGTCTTCCCTACTGTAGCGAAACCTGGGTATCTACCAAAAACATAAGGATTTGTCTGGAATCTAAACCTCCAAAATTGGAGGGTAGTTAAGAGTGTTACAAGGCAAGAGAGGTTGAAAAACATTACAATAAATAAAACATTAAAGTTACAATATTTACCATATTGAAGAGAAAAAATAAGAAAGGAAGTGTCACGTGGAAAGATTGTACAATCAAAGAATTCCTAAAATGATCCACAAATGCCGTATAAAAGGACGCAAGACCAAAAAGGGATGGTTGTGGCGCAAGCCGAAAGAGGTCATTAGACCTAAGCTATGATAGAAAGGAAGAAGAAGAAGAAGAAAGAGATAGTCGCAAATAATTTTAAATTGTGAAGGCTATGACTATGCACAAATTTTATATCGACTAATTACAGACTTATCGAACATTTCGCCTTAACTGAAGCATACATCAACACTAAATAATTATTTTAATATTTAAAAAAAAGATATTCTATTGTCATTTGGTTCTTTATTTTGCGCCAAAAAAGGTTGCATTTTGGAAAAACTAATGTTTTTGTTAGACCGAATAACACCTAAAACTAATCAACTTCAGTCGCGAAGCATTTGTTCAGTACAACATTTTTAAAGTAAAATATGGGCCTTGGGGTCAAAAAGGTTGCGAGCTTTTTCAGCATTTCTACCACTCAAACAAAATTGTTTAGATAATTAATTTCTTAATTTATTATTAAGGAATTAAAATAAGTAAGTAATTTTTTTTTTCAACCATTCTTTAAAACACGTAAACATGTGTAAAAAAATATGTCAATATTATATCAACCCAATGATCTTCCAGTAAAAGATTTGTGTAGGTAATAAATCAAATGTTTAATTCCTCCATGACCTGCAATATTAATAAACGCAACTTATTAGCTATCACCAGTTGTCTAACAACCGATAATACGGCTATACGATAAGTGTTAGCTCTAACAAGGTATCACAATAAACAAATAGAAAACTGACAAATATTATGAGAACGACAGAAGAAATATTTATGGCTTGTCAAAGCGTATGATAACCCACTAAACCTATGTGTCCTACTACAGACATTCTATCTACATTAATATTTGCATTAAATATTGTTAACTGGTAGCAAAATCGACAAAAGTTCCCTGCCATAATCCTTTTATCTTATCAATGAATTGTAAGATGTGTAATCGTGTTATCGCTGGAACATTGCACAGTTTATTAAACCGTAAAGGATTAAATGGATTAGTTCGATCCAATGTTTAATTAGCACCTTCCTAGCCACCAGTATCTACTGTGCAACCTTCATTTAAGCGATTTGTGTCAATTTATATCACAGCTATTAGAAAAGTAATCAAAAAGTAAACAAAAGATTCACGTAATACAAATATTTTTATGAAACTAACGCTTGCAGATATAGACACTTGTTTTTAATTTACATGAATATAAAAAGTAAATAATATTCAAAAATATGTTTCAATGCATTCAAGTGATTCACTTACTAATACAATTAAAGGTCGCTTTAACGGCCTTTTTTAAGTACGAGTAAGTTTCCAAGACTCTCCTCTTCATCACTAGCAGTCTTATTTATTTTCTCGAAAAAAACATAATTGATTTTTAATTATGCTAGAGCATTGCTATGTTTGACATGTTTTGAATAATAACAAAACTGTCATTTTGGGTATATTTCAAATGTATTAATTCATATACAGGATTCTTACCCTTACAAAGCCCTGAAACGGTTGATTATCTTAATTATTTTCAAACCTCTTTTTTTTTAAATTTGGCTTGAATATATGATAGAAATAAAAAATTTATTGATGATATTCTCAATTTTTTCAAATTTATTTTTTCTTAATGAAATATCCGTAATTTTTACATTTTTGAATGTAGAATAAAAAATACACTCAGAAACGTCATCATCAAAGATTTTATTTTAAAATAAAGTTAATAAAATAATTTTAAAAAACAAAATAACACACAATCAACTACAATAAATATAATATATATAAAAATCAAGTTTTGTTAACATAGCTTTATTTTATTTGATTTTTTATCAATGCTGCCAACTGTCCTGTGCACATAATATAGAGAGAAATAAATATAGATATACCGATTTTTCGGCAACTGATGTTTCGGCACCTCCTTTAGTCCGGCCAAAATTACGAGAAATTAGAATCACTACTTTGCGCGGGAAAAATTAAGGTCGGATACTTTTTAGACAGGCCTCGTAAACTTTAATTATTTTAAACTTTACCGAATGTTTCGAAAAACATGTAACTTTGCTATATTAAATAGAACACTGTGTATCATATATATGCAGGGTGTGTAAAAATTGGCGGAAGCGCTACACGTGACAATGTTCTTCGTAAAATTCTAAGTCGAAAATCTTAATACGAAAATGTTGTACCATGTCTGCAAGAGGTCCTCAAAGTTTTGACATTTAGTCCTTTAATAAGCGTTATTATTTAATACTTGCAAATGAAAAAGCTGCAATTTGGAATAAAAATAAATTTCGAATAGTATTTTTTTCCTAGATATTGTGTTCTTCCTTTTAAAAATTGGTGTTGAAAATATGTAAATCACTGATTTGAATAAAAATAATACATATGGCAACGTTGTCATTAGCTGTCATCTCTGTTTTTCTCGTAATTATTTCTAGTTTGTGTTTTACGATACCCAAAAGTTTGCAGCTATGTTTGCGAACTGAAGGCTTTCAGTTCGAACAAAAATTGTAAATACCTAAGTAAAAATTGCTGATAAAAAAAAATTCCAAACGCAAATCAATGTATTCAATGTTGCCAATTTTTTTTTCTTTAAATGGTTCCTGAGGCCATAGGAAGCATGGTACAACATTTTTGTATTAAGATTTTCGACTTGGAATTTTACAAAGAACATCGTCACGTGTAGCGCTTCCGCCAATTTTTACACACCCTGTATATACCGGGTGATTTATTATGCGATTCAGTGACTGTCGCACCCCTATAACTTTTTAATTATTTAAAATAACCCCAACAAACCTTATATTTTTGGAAACGGCGACAAATTCTCTATTAAATTTGCTATAATTTGAATAAATTTTGAACTGATTTTTCTCGAAAATTTTCTTATGTATGCATACTTTTTTAATACCTACATGGTCAGATTCAAAATTAAATTCTCTGTCCGAATCAACAAAAACATGTATACTAAGTAAATTAAAAAAAAAAAAAAACAGTTGCCTATCGCGGTTTTGACATACGCCATCGTAAAGATAACAAATGCACATCACTTAATAGAGAATTGTCGCTGTTTCCAAAAATATAAGGTTTGTTGGGTTTATTTTCAATAATTAAAAAGTTATAGGGGTGCGACAGTCAAACTGAATCACCCGGTATAATAAAAAAACATGGAAATCTCGGAACCAGTTAGAGATGGAAGTATAAGCCGAAGTAAATGAAGTTGTCAATATCTGAAAAAAAAAGGCCTATTATGTTTTAGCAAAAATTTCGTTTTAGTCATGTTTTCTAATCGTTTTTTTTTGCTATGGATAAATAAAACTTTTATCCAAAAAAAATTTTATAAATTTGGCTAAAATCTAAGAAGCTTGATTTTATGAAAAATTTGATTTACTTCTTTACTTTACCCATTTAACTGTTTCTTTATATCTTATAGGCTCTGAGAGGAGTGGCGTACGTAATGGGGGGGGGATTGGGGGGATAAATCCACCCCGAAAATTTGAAAAGAACTAAAATTATAATTACCGCGTTTCAGTATTGCGCGACTGACTGCTTTTCCGTACATATAAAAATATTATAATATAATGTTTTTATATTTTACTCATCGATGCTATTTTTGGGTACGTTTGACCTACATTTTTTTTTTTAAATGCGCTGTTGCCCGGGAGCCTAACACCCCCTGGACCCCTGCAACGCCTTCTTACATTTCACTTTGTGTGTCTAGCACCTTAGATCATTTTCTAATTGCACCATTACATGCCCCGTTTGAAATTAGTCAGTATTATTTTCAAATTAAAACAATATCCCCCCTGAAATATTTTTCTGCGTACGCCACTGTCTGAGATACCTGTAACTTTAAGTAGTATTAATTAGAAAATTTATAGGGTAAGAATAAGTAGAACAATTTAAGAAGAATTAATAAATACTTAAAAGAAAAGATTTAGGAGTTGGGTTTTTTAATAATTATTGCGCTTAAGACACGAGTAATAATTTTCTAGCCTAGCTTAACAAACTTTCATTAGTTGCACGCAAATAATTATATCTAAAATTATTGAACAATTTAAAAAGTTTGCATTTGCATAGTACATGTAAAGTTAATTTAAAATCTTAACTTGTTCTAAAAATATTGCGAACATATATTATATCGGTTAGCCCAACGACATTATTGAATAAATCAATCGCATTTTATGCCGTTGTCGTGAAGCAGTTGGCATTTCCACCATAAAGGTGTATGTAAATAAAAATGAACCATATACATGTGGCGATGTCAAATTTGAAAGGCCGCTTTGATGAGATCTAGGCGGCCGCTGATCCACGCGAACTGATAATTCACGACTAAAAGCATTCTAGAAACCTTATTAAAAATAAGAATATAAGTAACTATATCTTTCATGCTCCCCTTGGTTTAAGTCGCGCACATTTGACACAATCGAATTTTTGTTTCAAGTTACATCAACTGTTAAATCAATAGTACCTACTAAATTATTCCTGACACTCTAACACACATTCCTTTAATTTTGTTTTGTACGATATTTGTAGTTATCCTGCACAAGGTCCCGTATCCTCCCATACATATGTATATCGACAAAGTTAAGACAATTATTTTCATAAATAAAATAGTTTTTCTAGACATTATATGAAATGCTTGTCCATTTTAACATCCATACCAAACTAGCTTGCAGTCATTATATGCTAAATATAGGCTACATAACAAAATATAAATCCTGTATGTAAAAATTGTGCTTATTAAAGTAATATACATAGGTTATACGATATTATTAAACAATATACACGAAAATATAAACATTATAAGTACTCTAATCAAGTGGTTCTTAAGCTTTTAGTAGTCGCGGCCCCCTAAATATCCCAAAATATTTTCGCGGTCCCCTAGTTGGTAGTAACAAAAATATTACGATGGTTCGAGTAAAGTAAGAAGCAAACCATACTTTTTTTTAAGATTTCAATATTTTAAAAAGTAAAAACGTTTAATAAATTTTTTGCGGTCCCCCTTAATATCTTTCACGGCCCCCCGGTTAAGAATCACTGTCTAATCTATCGTTTCGGCGTCCCTTATTATTGAACCAAGTTTTAGTCGTTGCCACCGCACACATCCGTTTTGTATCAGTTGCCAAATGGTATGACGCAGAACTAAAAATAAAAACACTATTACTGACCTCTAATTTGACTCTCTCTTACCGATTTAAATGGAATGTTTATAGCAGGGACTGAGAACAGAACGAAAACGAAAACGTTAAACGAAATTAACCGACATTTTTTAAAGAACGAAAACGAAACCGAAAACGAAATTATTATTTTTCGTTTAAGAACGAAAACAAAATAAATATATTCCAAAACCGGTTTTAACCGGTTTTGTCGCTATTTCAATTTTATTTGTTAAACACAAACGCGAATGTACCTTCTGTGCTGGGTAGACTCCACGAGGCAGTAAAAAATCTCACTTGAAATAAGTGAACTTCACTTTTTCCATATATTTACGTGAATATGTATTAACAACTTTATTGTTTATACTTGCAATTT
Source organism: Elmis aenea (assembly GCA_947652605.1). Taxonomy (NCBI): domain Eukaryota; kingdom Metazoa; phylum Arthropoda; class Insecta; order Coleoptera; family Elmidae; genus Elmis; species Elmis aenea. The sequence goes on from OX393576.1 coordinate 18,418,642, forward strand.
CGTGTAACACAATTAACGGTACAGATATTCTCTATTTCTAATTTGTTTTTTAGATCATCAATATAGAATATACACTTGATTGGATATATACCTTATTATCAATGTGTATGTTTTATTTGCGTTTAGATATAATAATAGTAAAATTTATTCTTACTTCGAAAAGGACTAATGTAAAAGAAGATTTATTGGAAGATGTGTGTAAGATTTAACGGTATGTGAAAATGTATATTGTATGGTATGTACAAACTAGGGTTTCTCTCCCGGGATCCCGGGATCCCGGTCCATTTTAAGCTATTTTATATTTCCCGGGAAATGCTTTTTGTCCCGGGAATTCCCGGGATTTTAAAAAAGGTGTTATATTCGTTTATTTTGTGCTAAGATCTTTGTAATACTATCACAACTTATCAAAATTTAATATAAATATCTTTACTAACAGTAAGTAAATTATGGAAAAACTTTATTTTTATTTCAAAATAATTTTTCTATTTTATATTTTCTCTTTTAGTATGGCGTAATTAAGCCCGATCTTTATGACCAAATGAATATCGTCAAAATACCTTTACAGTTTTATTTTTGTGTTTCCTGGTAATGCGAAGCAAAATAGCTTATAATGAAATTTTATAGATAAAAACGATGTTTCTTTGCTGCTAGATGGAATCCCGGGACAAGCAAAATGGTCAAATATGAGACACAAACTATAAAGTTAAAGTATATTTCAAGTTAATATAAGTTTTTTTTTAATATCTTTTTTATTTATAACATTTAGTAAATTATCCACTTGAATTCATTCTTTTGTCTTTTTAAATAATTACAGCAGGATCTTATTTAATTCAAGTGCATAGATTTTTAGTACTAAAACAAATTTAAAACAGCATTTGCTATATTTTCATATTTTTAGATAAAGATCGTGTGTCTTATTTAACCTAATCACGTTGTGTTTTTGCACCTTACGGGTGTTATACTAAATAAAATGGTTAAATGTTAATGTGTTTAATGATTTGGTAAATTTAATATGGCGATGGTTCGCCAGTCTAAAATATGCTGTCCGTGAGCATCAAACCCCATCATCGTTTATATTTTAGTTGAGACGCAAATTTTGTTTTTTGCATTTATAGAGGGTTGTAAAACCGGTTTTAACCGTTATTATTTCGGTTCACGAAAACGAAAAAAGAATTTTTTCGGTTAGAAAATCGGTAATTTTAAAAATAACTTTCAGACTTATACAGTCGTAAATATTTGATAAATAAACCCTTTTTACTTGAAAACATTTTTGATTATCAGTATAGTTTGTAATCCCTTGGACCTAAATCATAACAACATTTAAAACCCCATTCGCATATCGCATGTAACTGAGTTCTGGACACCGCCTTTTTTCTTTAGTTTTGATTTTATATAAATGAAATTTTAGGCATATCATATGTGCAAAAACACCGCACTTTTGAGCACATGCACACAATTGTTTCACTTTCGGTTTCTCCGGAAATGACCCTAAATTTGTTATTTCAAATGGTGTTCCCTGTATTTTTGCACATTTTTGGACAGAGGAAGCAATTTTGAATACAGGTGCACTATTTTGTTTAATATACCACTACCATTCCGTTAAAAAAAATGACTCACACTCAATTAGAAAAACATAAATATATTCGTCCAAAAATTATTTGAGGTTATAGACATTAACCAAAATAGTGCAGTTGTATCCAAAATTGCTTCCTCTTTCTAAAAATGTTAAAATATACAGGGTGTTCCATTTGAAATAACAAACTTAGGGTAATTTTCGGCGAAACCGGAAGTGAACAATTGTGTGCATGTGCTCAAAAAAAATGCGTTATTTGCACATATGATATGCCTAAAATTTCATTTATCTAAAATCAAAACTAAAGAAAAAAGGGGGTGTCCAGAACTCAGTTACATGGGAATAGGGTTTTAAATGTTATGATTTTGGTCCAGTGGATTACAAACTATACTGAAATTTTTTTAAAAAATCAAGTAAAAAGTGTTTATATATCAAATATCTTTCTAATTATGCAATAAAAACTGGATGGTTCTATTTAAGTTTTTAAAGTTACTTCCGTATTCGGCCACTTCCGGTTTAATCACGAAAACCGCTATAGCGTCAGTCAATTCTGCATGTTTTTTTTGTCATACTTTTTTTTCCATCTTTGTCAGACGTCGAATAAAAGTGCTGGTACGGGTGGTCTGAAACACCCTGTATGTTAGTGTGTTTATTAATTATTGATAATTGCTCCTAAATCTCACTTTTCTACAGATGGGCACCCGCCACCCGGGTACCCGGTTGTTAAAAATGACTACATGAACTTTGATGTAAAAAATTGTTTGGGTCCAGGACGGGAATAAAAATATACTTTTAAAAGCATATTGCGCTTTAAAAAAGGTAAAATCGAGACGATTTGAGAGGTTTAAAAAAAATCACTAAAACATTAAAATTCGGGTACCCGATTATTGATAAAAAAATTAAAGTCAAAACTATCTGTTGTGAAATATAGGTAACAAGTAGATCTAGAAAATCCAATTTTATAAACATATAATGATCTGGATCAAAACACTCTTCGTTATACAATTAACACGTTTCACTAAAGTTTTAAAGACATTACAAACAATTATCACAGAACAGGATCTACCTACCCATGGGTGTTTACTTTTTAGCTTAATTCCGAACTGTAACCAATATCCTAAAAGTGTTCAACATAAATGCAGCCGACATAAAAGCTTTAGGGGATGAGAGGATGAGGTAAACTTGCGTGAGATGTGTCCTTCGTCAACTACTTTCAAAGTTGTTGACTTTTTGATCAGCTGTGTTTGTTCATTTTCGCATTACCTCATAAAACGGGTCGCTGCGTCCCGTTTTCAAGTCAACAAATATTTAAAAAGAAACAAAGAATGTGCTTAATGTAATTTAATTTCTACGCAGGTAGACTAATATGAACTTTAATTTAAAATTGCCAAATTCATTAAAAAAAATAAAGTTTCATATAAATAATAGTCGATAATAGTAGTAACATGTTTTTAAATGTTACTCAATTAAAGGTCTATAATTAAATCTAAATTTTTATTTATCATTTACAGTGAACGATATGAAACATTAATGTGAAGATTAAATTCATAGCAATCGTTAAAAAGATATTTGTAATTTTTGCTTCAAGGTGTATGTAATTTTATGTTTTTAATCTTAGTTCCTAAACAATATTAGACTTTCAATAGAAAAATCCTATTTTCTGTATAATTAATGTAAATGAAATCGTTCCCGTAAAAGTGTCTTGAAACCAGGGACTGAGAACGGAACGGAAACGTGGATTAATAAAATTAACCGAAATTTTTATAGGAACGAAAACGAAATTATTATTATCCGTTCAAGAACGAAACCGAAATAAATAAACCGGTTTTACCACTATTTAATTTTTACTCATTGAACATAAACGCGAATTTATCCAGTAACGGATTACCCAATAGGCACAAACCATGGAAACCACCAAAATGATTCGTTTTATATTGGAATATTTGATGGTTTATGTCGACTTATTTTATTTTATACTCAAAAACGGTGGGTTTAACGAGAACAACTAAAGAACAAAAAAAAATTCTAAATAAATCATTCTTTCAAAAAAAATAATTGCAAAATTTTAACCCACCAAAAAGTTCTGATTAAAAAACCAACAGGGGTCGCACTTTTCAGCCCCCTGTGAAGGTGGGAGACGATTGAAAATATTACTATGGGAAACCTTTTAATAAGTACAAAACGTCTACCAAATATCATTCTTCTACATTTATCCAAATTTGAGAAATAAAATAAAAACCTAATTTTACGCTCCCCTTTAGGGAGGTTTAACTCAGAAAGGAGACGTATAAGGAAAAAAATTTATATGAAGGACCCCCCTTAATTTTCGATAAGGAATCACCACCTGAATTTTTTCGCAATATTTATGAAACACCCTGTATAACTTGGAATTGTTTTTAAGTAATAAATTGCTTCCTTCCTTTTTCGGGTTATTTATTTGAAAATATTGAAATATTACTTCCCGAGATGTCGGGAAATCCCGGAAAGTAAACCAATTTCTTTCCGAAATCCCGGGACAAGCAAAAATGTCGAATATGAGAAACCCTATTATAGTTACCTATATCATAAATTCGTAACTGATGTTTTATTTATTTCTTAGCTTAAAACCAAATATTTATTAAATTTTGAGGTAAAACAAAAGTTGCATTTTATTAAAATTGATAACCGTTGGCTTTGGCATAACCAAAGAAACTTTCGATTTTCTCCCTACAAAAATACATTGATTTGCTTATTTATTTTAATGTTTTAAAACGAATTAAAATGTTTAAAAATGCTCCAAAGAACTAGTATGCCATGAAACAGAATGTAATTTAGTGATGTGGTTTTAACATAGAAATACTTAATGTTAAATAAATAATTATTTGTTCATTTTTTTTTAATAAGGAGTGTTTTTTTTTGTTTATATTGTCTTAAAATAAACTCTAATGAACAAATACAATATTTCATATGCGAAAAATTGAATATAATTCTGTAATATAATAATAAATCTGTTATTATTTATGTGCTTTTAGCGTTATTTTGCACATAAACTATTATTAAGTTAAAATTACAATAATAAATTGATTTAAAGACAAAATTTTAACTTATATAAACAAACCTATGTTTAAGAATAATTAATTATGTCAAAGCCAGCTATGGTTTCCTTTTTTAAAACTTTAATTTTTCAATATCTTAAAATCTGATCTATATTTGGCAAATAAATGTAGATACCTATTTTATAGCTTGTTAAAGTGTCTACAATGTTTTTCCCAAAAACTTTATTTTCTTGACCAACTGCAACGGAGATGTTTAAGATTAAAGACAATTACTAATTTTAGTTTTTCATGTGTATCTGGTGTAAAGTATTGTTGAGCAGTCATTTAAAACAGGATTTGTATCTTTTGTATTAACCGAGTTTCCAATAGTGTTCCACTTGTATACATTTAAAACCTGTAAAATGCTTAATTATTAATAATTACTTTGTGCACGAAATAATAATTCTAGTTTGCCGATTCAACTTTCTTGTAAAAAAAAAGTAGCAATTGTCCAAGATATTTGTGCATCGAATAATCCTGTGTAAGCCCATACTCAAAAAACTAAAAACAAAATGTGATTTTAGTTAATCTGTGAAGTATCACAGACGGTTCACTGCTGTGGTCATAATGAAAACGATATGTTCATTGAACCAATTTAACACGATTACATTGTACGTCACTTAACAAACACCACTGTCACCAATATCCTTCCAAAAGTATATCGTCTTACCGTTATGCTTCACGTATAAACTTTATTTTTTTTTTAATTAAACGTTTACCAAAGGTGTATTACCAGCTTATACAGGGTGTTTCTGAACGATGTAGCATAATTTCTACTGGTGAATCTACATTGAAAAATAGGACGATTTAGCCCATCCTGCCTTATAGAAAGTTGCATCGTTGCTAAGTTACAGCCCCATGAAGAGGGGATGAAAAATTGTTGTTTTATTGATAAATCAAGAACGCTTTGACCTACAACATTTATATTTGGCACGTATTCTACAATAGGCAAGAGTGTTCTTATCCATAAGTTTGAGCGAAATCCCACCAGGGGGCGCTACAATCGATAATAGCAGATAAATAACCTGCTGTTTTTTTTGTCGGTCGTAATTTCAATTTTTTATTGTAAAAGTCGGATAGGTAGGTCTAAAATGTACATTTTTAGTAACTTAAAGTTTTTTGATAGGAGCCATCGTTTTGGAGAAAAACTCGATTTTATTAAAATATAACTCTGAGATTTATTGATAATATTATTTTAATATATCTTGTATATTCTTTTTTTACCAATAAATGTTCCCAATTTGACCCAGAAACATCTGGTCACGTTATTTTTGGCATTTTTCAGTAACGAATTATATCATCTTTAAGGCCCTCCGCACACGGCGCGATAGCTGGGCGATGAGACAGCGACGCGATCGTGTTGAGATTCAAATGATATATGCGATTTATACGATCTTAGCGACTAGCATCCGCACACGGCGCAATTACTGTACGACGAGCTGCGATGCGATCGTGGTGAGATTGTGCATTGTTGTGTTGGTTAAAGTTGCATCAACAACTATAAAATTATTGTGTATAACTAAATATGTCGACATTGTAATGTTTTATTGGTACAAGAGATTACAACGAAGGAAGCAGCGAAGGCATTGGGTTCATCCTTACATTCAAAGGAATCTGCTTTTACAGCTACGTCCTTTCTTGAATAATCTGCACGAGTATAATCGTATAACTCGGGGTATTTTTCAACTTCACCGACGAATTTTATGTTAAACGTTTCCATCGCGATATGTGCAACGCGACTAATCGTACTTCCTTGCAGGTCGCCCGAGTCGCGTATCGGTCGCGTTGCAATCGCGTCGTGCATAAATCTCTAGCATATCGCATCGTTGGCGGGTCGCCATTCACTTACCTAGGAAGTGGAAGAGAGGAAATATCGCGTCGTTGTCTCATCGCCCAGCTATCGCGCCGTGTGCGGAGGGCCTTAGTGTTGGTAAACAACGCACATGTTATTGGTTGCCGATTGGATGTAAATTATTAAATAAATTACATACTTTTTATTAAATAATTATACAAAACTGTCAAAAATTCATAGGGTAAAGGTAAAATTATAAAATAATAATAATATTGATTTTAGATATAAAACCAGCTGAATGTTTTTGAAGGAAAATTACATTTTCTACAAGACTGTTAAAAAATATAGAGTATTGTATTTAAGAAAAATGAGTTATCGATTTTCAGTTGCACAAGTTTTTGTGTAAAAAACGCGCTGTATAATATTTTAAAAATGTAGCTAGTGCAAAGTGTTAATCAAACTATTGTCAATATAACTTTCCTCAGAGCTTTTGAATATTGAAAATTTTTGAAAATTCTGGTTGAAATATACAGGTCATTATATTTAAAGTTTCAAAGGTTGGGTTCGTTTCCGATTGAAGTGGTAGGTGGTAGGTAGTCCTTTAGAACAGTGTTTCTTAAACTGTGGGTCGCGACCCAAAAGTGGGTCGCAAGAATTTCGTTTTGGGTCACGAATTATATTGGAACTAATAATAAAGATTTTATTTATTTAAACAAGCCTTAAATTAATATTTTATTCATTTTAAAGGTAATTTTTTGTGTAATGAGATTTTGATTTTTAGGTGATAAATGAATGTAATAGCAAATTTAATTTTTTTTTTATCATTATGAAAATAATAAAGGGTATGAACAGGCACCCAAACGGCAAAAAATACCGGTTCAGTTCCGGTTATGATTTAATGTATTTTTTGTTTTTAATGGCGATTAATGATGACGATGGATATTTATCAATTAAACTATTTGAGATTTTTGGTGAAATGTAATCAAAATTACGAAAATAAAACATATGCAATGTCATTAAGAAATATAATTGATCCAAATTGGACCAGTTATAGCGACTTGAACCGGTTCACACCTGTCGGTTTGGTTCGATTTTGTGGTTTTTTAACTAAAGCTTCGGTTCCGTTTCACGGTTCATAAAAAAGGAACCGGTTCGTTACGGTTTTTGTTCCAGTTCCCGTTTGGTTTAAGTCCATGGTTATCAATAGTTATAAATGGTTAATATTAGTACTATTTTAAAGCATTAAAATTTTGTTGGGTCGCGACAATTTTTTGGATTGGAAAGGGGGTCGCGAAGAAAAAAGTTTAAGAAACACTGCTTTAGATTTTAGAACCTAATACTCACAGCAAACCCGTAACATACGATAACGGTCAGCTACTAAAATTTCATTGTAATATCTTTAATAGTAATAGTATTCTAAATATTTGCCTGTTTCCATACTTGCATAAAACATTCAATTTTTTTTGTAATGGTTTAATATGTTTCTTATGAAACAAGGTTACAAATAAAATAATAAACAATCTACAGTGACCATTTAAAACATGTTCACGACCCACATTTTCGTAAGCACTGATTTAACCGACCTCACCTCCATTGTGATTACTATCTCAGAAGTTGCTCACAGAAAGCTTCGAATTTCGTACTCACTGTATATGTATTTATTTAGCAACCCTCACATATACACGCAACCAAGTTTCAAATTCGCTAATTAGTTATACAGTCCTAATAGTACCACAGAAAACCATCGGATTTTATTTTTAATAAAATTAAGTTGCTCTAATAAGATGTCGGTCTGCGCCTGTGACGGAACGCGAGTCTGGGGAGACATTCATTAATCTGTTGTGACAGGGCGGTGTTAACTACACGCTACACCGGTAATTATTGATGACGGACCACAACATGACATGAGCATATTCTCATCTCATTTTACTTAACAACCCATAACTTTATCTATTCTATCACTATCTATCTACCTCATTAAATTTCCTAAACAATTAAATATTGGTGACAAAAAATACGGAGGTATATTCATTGGACAACAAAATCATTAATCATTTATGAACTACTAAGATTGGTTTGTACATGGCGACACATTTTTGTTACTCTGTATATTATTAACAACGATCTATCTCCTTTTGTTTAGTTTTTACTAACGTTATTTTTATCAGTTACAGAAACTACTGTACAGTAAAATACGTTAATAACTTGATAACACTTGTCATTTGATAAACATATTTTAGCACAACATTTCTCTTTGTTTATAGACAAACTGACCACAAAATCCTGGCTAGCCGGTCATCCATTGTCAATAAGTAAGTGATAATTCTATTACATATTTAATTTTTAGAGTGACTAATAGTTGAAATTAAATACAATTTTTATTTGAGTTTAAACTTTAATTTTACATGCTCTGGGCATTTCTTGCATGTTGTAATTAAATGTTCTGCCATTCTAGTGGCATGTAATCCGTATCTCTTTCTACAAAATTGGCAACCATAAGTAGCTACCTTTTGCTGCGAACTTGCAGGATAACGTACAAAAAAGTAAAATACCTTCCCTTTTCTCCGCATTGTGTTTACCAACTTTCAGAATACTTTATATAGTGGTATTTACATTTTTATTAACGATATTGCAATTAAGATTAACACAAATCAAGTGACAACCACCATGTAAACTTAAAACTGTCATTTTTGGATGTTAGAAAAACTGTCATTTTGAATTTTGGAGGTTAGAATGGTCACGGTCATTTAAAATCATTGTGACGTGACGTCATGACCGTCATGACAAACTCCCATGACGCGGTCATATGACACACTCACATCACTGCTCAGTCAGTCAGGCATATGAAATAATCGACTATAGTTACTATAAGCACCATAATTTTTTGAATGTGTCTATTTCTCCTAAAATCTAACAAAAAACTAAAATGTTTAAAAGAATTAAGTTTAGGGAAGCTATACTCTTGGGTAGGGTGGGCAATTTTTTTCTGCAGAAGACCGGATAAAAATTAGTGAGGATGACGCGGGCGGCACTAATTCAGACGTAGGTATGTATAGAGGTGTAAAAAATCTTTTACTGAGTTCCATATTTTTTGAGAACCTGATATAAATAAAAAATAATTTTTTGTTCATCAAATTAATTTTATTAAAATTCGCAAAAATATTTCATGCAGCGCGCCGGATTGGGTAGTGTCGCGAGCCTCATCTGGCCACTAGTCCAGCATTTGCCCAACCTTTGCGCTTGGGGGTAATAATTAATTGCCATGTATGAAAATACAGAAATGTCCTACATGGCAATCTCGCTCATCTTAAGACATACGAATGCGGATAAATTGGACAAAATTTGCTGCATATAAATTTGAATAAAAAAGAACCATAACCCTCTTAATTCAGTAGATATTAAAAAAATACAAAAAATTATTTTTGTTTTTTACTCTATTACCTTTATCTTTAAAAATATATCTGTTTCTCTAATTATATTTTGTCAGATGTTTTATCTCTTTTCGACCATCATCAACTTTGTTATGGGCGCCATATTGGCTTTTGCATTAAAAAATGGCACTAAAAATTCTAAAGCAACATACAATGAGTAAAGTTTAAGAAATTAAAGCAACAAATACAAATGAAGTATTTTTTTATGAAATACACATTGCCATTAAAAACAAAATCTAGCAAAATTATAAAACTTATCTCATCAGTATCGTAATTATTGTATATCACTAAGTTTAGAATGTTTAGTACCATATCTTATTATGCGAAAATCTTATAAGGCACCCATAAAAAATAACAAAATTGATACTGGCCAAAAAGAGACGACATAAAATCTAATTGGGCAGCGTATAGAAAACAATGAGTTACTTCAAGGACAGATTTTCAATTTTCCAATATTTTTAAAAATAAAGCCGAGGAATAACTTATAAATTAAAACCGCTGTAGTATTTATCTTTTCAGATTTATGTTTAGCACCAAATTTCACAACTTTGCTCCAATATAACCAATCTCGTAGCTCTTAAGATAAGCGACTTCTTCATATTAAGTTTCAAATATTCGACACCCTGTGTGCAGGGTGATCCGCATAGAAGGGCCACTATTGGGATCTCGTAAACGGTAAGAGCTACAAAGAAGTTTAAATCAAACAAATTGTTCCCCTTTCTGAAACCTATTTAGTGATGCTTTAATGTTTTAAAAAAGTTCCGTGGCACGCTAGATAATAACAAATATCAGTGAAAAGTGAAAACATTCATTTGTTTTAATATTGTTTAAATTCATGGTATAGCTTCATAGGGACTTTTTGATGAATTTTATTTGTTTTGAGCTTAAATATCAAAATAAATAGGTACATTAAACCTTATATTATTGAAAAGAGGAAAAATTTCCTTTTCATGAGGTTTTCATTTAAAAAAATGCAAGTTTGTAATTTATCTAGGAATTCAAACAATATTGAACAAATGAATGTTTTCATTTTACAGTGCGTAAAAAAATCCACAACTTTTTCCCCAATTTTTTTTTTTGTGCCATCAAATATAACAGAGTTTAACGATTTTTAAAAAATCCCCATTTTGATTTTTGTTTATTATCTAGCGTGCCATGGGACTTTTTTAAAAATTTAAGTAAGTATCACTGCATAAGTCTCAGAAAAGGGAACAATTTGTCTAACTTAAACTTCTTTGTAGCTCTCACCGTTTACGAGATCCCAGCAGTGACCCTTTTATTTTAATTCTAATTAATTTTAAAATCTATATTCTTACTCTAAAAATAATAATAAAAGATCTTTGAATTTGATTTACGTTAAATGTTTAAGGCAGCCCAGAACAGGCATATTTTCTGCCGTCGGTTTCTTTAATTATATCGGAATTAATTTTCGACCTTAAAAGATATCGTAACAAATGCTTTTCTACCAAAAACATATGATGCTAACTGTTATTTTCCATCAATAATTCCTTGTCTGTATCTCCAAAACGTTTCATAATTTCGCACCAATTTTAAGACGGTTTCGTATATTTTATTATCATGTGTATGTGTAGTATACGATTCCATTCCGTTCAGGTTTACTGCTACGTAATCCTGTGCACAGTATCATATAAAAATTTAAAACTTGCAATTTTATATAAATTAAGAAAAATCGCGCTGGTATTTCAACTTAATTTCAATAAAAATATTGTTATAAACTACTAATTTTTAATTTACATATCCATATCAAATACTGAAAAGCATATTGGCTACTCGTGTGATATTCACTAGATACTATTAATATAAAACAGTGCTTCTATACAGGGTGGTCCACTTTTTAGGAGCAGGACTAACAGTCGATAAAAAAACTTATTTTAAAGCGAATATTTCATATCAACATGGGTCCAAAAACGCTTCATTTTAAGAATGTGGCTATTTATACATACAGTATGTTTGAAAAATTGACTATTTATACATACTTTTTTTTTAAATAACTGAGATAAACCAATGAAACTAGGAAATAGTTTTTCTTTAAAAAAAAAGCTCTTACTAACCTTTAACCTAATTTAAAAAATATACATAAATAAAAATTTGGGCCTTAGAAATAAGTTTATTGTATGTATAAATAGCCAATTATTTATACATGTATATGTATATGTATGTATAAATAGTCACATCCTCATTTTAAAGATACAGCGTGTTGAAATTTTCGCAAAAATAACTATAATGTTTAACCGTTTCTCAACCAGTAGATATATTTAAACCAAATTTGGTATACAGCACCACCTTACAGGGTTACAGGTTCCCACAATCGGTGAAAATTTCAAGTCCCACAAGCAACCAGTGGCGGAGTTGTGGGTGTTCAGTTTCAATAAATTTTATAAAAAACTAGTACGGCCCAGTTCAAAATCAAACTAGAACTTGTTTTTGTGTAGAGCATTTTATTCTAAACAAAAAGTGTCTTTTGACTTTTCTTGGTATCTGCCACCGTTTGGGGCGGAATTTGATTTATTTTACTATTTTCGCGAAAAATGTGCTCCCAAGTTCGATCTAAAAATATCGCGAAAAGCAGAAAATTGCAACTTGCAGAGTAAATGCTCATTAATCGTTAATTTAGCGGAACCTCTTTCCTCATTATTAGTATGTTCGGTTATTAACTACAAAAATCGGTAATTACTTCTTTATTACGAATATTAGCTATATTTTTACTGAATGAGATTCTATGAAACAAATTAATGTACCGTGGTACTCTCGTAACGTCCATCCCCACAAGAAGTCAAGTGTGAAGACTGTCCATTAATTAATAAAATCATCAGCGTCTACATGAACATGTAAACATAAAAGCCAAACAACTGCTTAAAATTAGTGACGTGAGAAGGCTTAATAGGGTATGATAGGATAGGATAGGATAATATTTTTTGAGCTGGTGCAGATGTGAACGAAACCGCAATCAATGATAAAGATTGAATATACTGAACAGAATATCTCAGCATAAGTATTTATTTAAAGTTATTAGAAACAAGCTGCTATTTACTCATCATTTCATGACTATTTGCAACATTTTTAAGAAGAAAAAACACCCATGCGTACAATTAACACTTCCTTACTGTTGAGATCTGAACGATCCAAAAGTGAAAAAATCTACTTATAACACATTAATATGTCTCTACCCAGACGTCGCTATTAGGTAACATAACGTATTTTAAGATTAATGTTGACATTTTTTGTGCCGGTAGTAGGCGCCACTCTGTCGCTAGTCACCTATGAGATGCCTAATTCGATATAAAGCAGGTGAAACATTTTTATTCAATTAATTGTTAATAAACGAAAATCACTGTTGACATCCGGAAAAAAAAATTAAAAAATAGAAACAACGCAAATTCTTAACCCAATCATAGTATGACCACGTTAATTAAATTAATACAAAACACAGTGGGTTTGATTCAACATTAAGAACAAGGAAATAATGGATAGAAGGATGGTTAAATTAACACAACAGCGTAGGGTTCGGTGTTTTGCCCCTATAAATGTACAAAAATTCTATTTACTCTTTTACTTTTTGCTATCGTTCCTCAACGTGTTACATTTGTTTTTACGCACTGAAAATTTTCATTTTAGACTCAATTTTTTAAATATTCTTAAATCTGAAAAACTATAATTTTAAGTTTTATTTTTAATATCAAATATTCATATTAATTAACTTAAGCAAAGCATCTTATAATTGATACAATCTGCTTAGTTTTTGAGAAATTTTTCGTTTCCCATGGGCATCATATTGGATTTTTATATCAACTTTATGTTGAAGAGGATCATCATTAAATTCAAATAATATCGAAGTAGCAGATGTACAACATGTTCCGATTTCGATCGCATTATCGGGGAGACATTTCAGTTACAAAGAAAGTTACAAAAAAAAGTGGTTGCACATAATCAGCTCAAATTATGGACAGAATTTAACCGAGAATCCAAAAATTAAGCATCTAAATATTTGAGATATAGCCCAGAAATACAATCTCAATATTGTCAAAAATGTGCTTATAATTTATTTGTTTTTATTATGAATCTGATGTGCCATTGTTTTAAAAATCCACTTGTTATTCATTTGATAAAATAAACTAAGTGGTGTCACTGGGAAAATAAATTTCACCCAACCTGGATTCAAAAAGCATTCGAGTAGACCCGTAGAATATAGTGAGCCTAATAATGTTGTTTATTTATTTAACAATGCATGGGTCGTGATTAGCTTATCGCAAACGTCAGTGTCAAAAATCACAAAACCAAGCACTGTGTGAACTAAGACAAGATACTCTTTCTTGCCTTCACGGCCCAACGTAATTAATTTTTTACACGTACTTCTCAAGCGTAATAAAGTGGTTACAAATTTTAATTAATGATTTTAATTGATAATTTTTTGCAAACAAAATTTTAATTAAAAGAGTTCGCTCATTAAGATATTGAAAATTAGCATAATTTTAGATGCAGCTTGTGAAAGAACTTTAATCAAAATTTGTCATTAAATTATCAAACATATTTCAGATAAACGCAGGGGCGCGCCCCGGCGGGGATGCAAGGGGTGCTTTGCAGCCGAGCGCAGTCAATCAGAGGGCGCATGCAACGAGATAAAATTGTGCCTTTATATGTTTTCATGCAAAAACGAAAGGAGTCCGAAGGAATGCAGATGGGGTTTTTCTTTTTTTACGTGTTATTTACGTGTATAAAATAAATGTATATTGAAACCACATGTGTATATATGTTTTGTAATCTTATTCCAATATGGACTTAAGGCGCCAGAAATGAGTTCGCACCCCGGCGATTAATACCAACGGCGCGCCACTGGATAAACGTATAAAAGAGTTTAATCGAATTGTGGCTTTTTATGGACATTTTAAACCTTTACATATTTGACATATCAAAAACTATCAACAGTACATGTAGCAAACCATGTAATAATAATGTAAGAAAACAATAGTTATTTATGTATCAAGGCCAGCAAACAGACAAGGCCGAAAAAGTACGTTTTGGCCGAGGTGCATATTACATTTTTTGTGCGATCGAATTAAAAACAACTTAAATTTTTAGTAATTTTCAAAATTATAGGTTAGAAACTACGTGACATTCTGTCACTGACAGATGACGGCGTGTGTACTGCATTACCGGCCCTCTCCTTAGCAACGGCCGTAAAAGTTACTTTTTCGGCCGTTGCTAAGAGTAACGGCCTGAAAAGTAACTTTTACGGCCGTTGCTAAGGATAGGGCCGATAATGCAGTACTTTATGGTTGCTAACGCGTCCGTCAAACAGCTGTTTCTAGTACGATCGCACAAAAACTTCTTTTTAATAAAGTCGTCACTAATTACAGTTACTATTTTATTAAAATAATAACATTTTCATTATATTTTAACCAAAACAATTTTAAAAATTACCTTTTAATGCTTTTGTTCCATTATTCGTATTTTTAAAAATATTCTTAGAACTTCAGTATCACTAGTTAACTGTTTTTACGTTAAACGTTAAAACCATTAAAACATACAGGGCCGCCGAGAGGGGAAGGGCGATGGGGTGAAATTCCCGGGCCGAGGACCTACAGGCTACAGCGGTCTGGACATCATACCAATTTCATTTTACACGCCAATTAACCGTAGAAGAACGATGCTGAAAGTTGAAAAAAAAATTCCCTGGACCCGCCGACGTTTTTCGACGCCCCCAAAAACATCTCGTGTCCATTTTGGAAGTTTAAACGAATCTATTTCTATATTTAAATACATGCAGAGGCGTAACACTCGGAGCTGCAGCGGAGGCTGTGGACACGGTCCCCCGAGCCAAGGGGACCTATAAAATGCAAACAACAACTGGTTTTTTTTTTTAAATATTTGTATCTACTCGAAGACGAAAACTTTATCCGAAGGGTCTATTAACTCTGCTTGCACACGGGCTCATTCGCTTTTTGCTACGCCTTTGTTTACATGCCAATTCGAATTACATAAAGTCGATATGTAAACACTTAATAACGCACATTCTGTTCGATAATTTGCATTTCACTAAACCTGCTTCCTTTAAGCTCACCAACTTTTTATTTTACTTTACATGTAAATGGTTAAACCCGGTTTTAGTGAAAAATTTAAAGACTGCCAACATTGCAAAAATAGTGACAAATAAAGATATCATTTCACTTTTATGTAATTATGGAATCAATCAAGAAAGAAGTTTGGAAATAACTGGATGCAAATATAATACTGCGAATTTTTAAAGAAAATATAGTTTTAGTTATTTTCGATAGTAAACAATACAAAAAATGCAGCTAACTTCAAACTGTTGGTTACGTTGGCAATACGAAGAAGTTAGTTCGGAAGCATAGAAGAAGATTCGGAAGTACAAATGTGCATTTACGTCATTTAGACCATATCTATGATATAGACGTTATATAGACACATCGAATTGAGATAAATGCGTATTAATATAAACAATTCGCATTCCTTAAATTAAAAATTACAATGGAAAGGACGATGTTCGAGGATTTTTCAGCGATCGAGAAGACCGTAACAAAGCAACTTGAGACGATTCCAGAAGAAGCGTTTCCTAAGGTCATGAATTTATTGTGCGAACGATGAAAACAATTTTCAGGAGCGGGCTGGGATTACTTTAAGTAATGACATAAATAAATTTTTGAACTTTCTTGAATGTTTTTTATGGTCTCAGTGCGGTAACTTAATTGTCACACTGTGTACCCTACGTACCTACATGTGCTACCAATAATAGTGCACCCCTAATGTAGATTACCATCAATTAACCGTTACTGAAGCAATAAGAACATCTTTGAAACCTTCAAATGTGTAAATCAATTAAACTTTGCTTTTTTCTCACAAAAAAAATAAAAATACCTCTACTTTGCATAGACAAGATAATGTAAATTGTTGCGTTTACTTTTTACATAACGATAAACGGGTGTGTAAAAATTGGCGGAAGGGCTACACGGGGCGATGTTCTTCGTAAAATTCCAAGTCGAAAATCTTAATACGAAAATGTTGTACCACGCTTGCTGTGTCTGCAAGAGGTCCTCAAAGCTTTGACATTTAGTCCTTTAATAGGCGTTATTATTTAATACTTGCAAATGAAAAAGCTGCAATTTGGAATAAAAATAGATTTCGAATAGTATTTTTTCCTAGATATTGTGTTCTTCCTTTCAAAAATTGGTGTTGAAAATATGTAAATCACTGATTTTAATGACAGTAATACATATGGCAACATTGTCCTTAGCTGTCATCTCTGTTTTCTCGTAATTATTTCTTGTTTGTGTTTTACGATACCCAAAAGTTTGCAGCTATGTTTACGAACTGAAGGCTTTCAGTTCGAACAAAAAATGTAAATACCTAAGTAAAAATTGCTGATTAAAAAAATGTCCAAACGCAAATCAATGTATGCAATGTTGCCAATTTTTTTTTTCTTTAAATGGTTCCTGAGGCCATAGGAAGCATGGTACAACATTTTCGTATTAAGATTTTCGACTTAGAATTTTACAAAGAACATCGCTCCGTGTAGCCCTTCCGCCAATTTTTACACACCCTGTATAAACACAATTTCCGATATTAAAAATTAGTTGACTCAAAAGGTAAAAACGCAATTGTCCTAATTATTTATTTTGAATTGTAAAACCTTTTTTTCATGACGATTAGTTTTTTCAGGACTTTTTAAATATTCAGTACATCGCTAAGACTCCGTATGCGTGAGTTAGGTGCGTGTACGTAGAGTCGCGTGTTTTACACTTGACGGAGAAGCCCTAACAAAAACTAATCGGGTTGTCATATAATTAACATTTGTTTATTATCGGAGTATGGAATCTAAAATAATATGTTCGTATCAAAAATAATTTTTATAATTAACTCGGTTGCACAGTATGTTGTTCGGGAGCGATTTGGAACTGCTTATTAATAAAATTGAACTGCATGTCAATAATATGATCTTGTTTATTTAATCTAAGAGTGTTATGTTTCAGAACAATGCATGTAAAACAGTTTGATCCGGTTGCACAAAGCTTAGTTAAACTTTTCATCATTTCACTGCACTGTTAAACACAGTTAATCTAAAATACTTTTAGCAAATAACTGTAAATGTTATTTGCTAGTTTTTCTTCGTGAGAAATTTTTAACCTACACGTTATAAATTTTTAAAAAAAAGCATGGATCAACTTAACCACGAACTTATTTTTTTGTGTTATTCATTCCAGTTATTCCTGTAAGTTCATATAATATTGTTAGACCACGTAAATTTACTTAAATTGTGCGTGGTATGACATTGCACCTCGGTTTAAAGATCAGTTTACGGGCTTGTGGTTTTATTAGCAGGGAATCTATAGATGATTTACTCGGGTAAAGTAACTGCGAAACCCAAAAAAAAACTTCAAGGGTCAAAAAACAGTGCGAAGATTATATGACTACCAAAAACTCGTTGTTGTCAGTAACAAACAACAAAAAAGGACAAAACATTTAATTAAAAGTCTGTGATAAACTGCTACTAATAAAAATAACGTATAGATTTGAAACTAAAGCATATATTAAATGAAAGTATAATAAGATTTGTGAAATATCGACTTTTAAAATTTCGTTGTTAATTTTTTTGATTGTTTTAAATCCTAAAATGAATAATTTAAAACCCGTTGAACTCTTTATTAAACAATATACAGGGTGAGTCACGACGGACGCGTCGGAGTTTTATGGCGAAACGGTTTATATTTTCCAATTTCTGTCGCTGTTAGATTATGTAAGTCAATAAGGGCTACATTTTAAAAATATTTTCAAACATACAGGGTGCTCCAAAAAAGAGTGCCATATCAAAGTTATACTTTTTCTTATGGAACACCCTGTATATTTTTACATTTTTGGATTCCTCTTTATATTTAATTCAAAAAATGTATAAGATTATATGGGTCTTAAGTCAACCGTTCTCGTGAAAATTGCATTTTCATGAAAATACAGTATTTTCAAAAATTTTCAACATTTAAAAACTTTGAGAAGTCTGAAGAAATTCGCTTGGAGATAAGATTGACAATAGATTATGTAACACTTTGCACCACCTACATTTTTAATATATTGTACGGGGCGTTTTTTACGCTTGGTTAAACTTGTGAAACTTTAAACATCGATAACTCATTTTTTTTAAATACAACACCCTATATTTTCTTACACCGTCTTATACAAAATTTAATTCTCTTTCGAAAACATTAAGAATGTTTTTCACCTAAAATTGAAATTTTCCGAGATATCGCGATTTTATTGTTAATTATTAGGACAAAGTAATATTTTCAAGTAGGCTATGAAAGTAGACAGCGGTAATTTGAAACAATTGAAAGAAAAAACAAGACACTTATAATTTTATCGTTTGACTACACACTTTTGACATATTTTTATAGGAAAGTTGTAGTTTTACCATACTTACGTTTAAATAGAGATTTTTTAAAATTATTTATGCATTTATTTATTGGACCAGTGTTATAAGATAATTACTAAATCCTATAAACCATTTTTTGTCTGTTTGCGATACGATACTACGACACTCTACCGAAAACAGTACCAATCATGTTTTTTTTTTTTTAATGCAAAATTAGACAAGTCAGTATTACTTTTTTTTTAAATCAGCGTTCCGTTCTCGTACGTAATACATTATCAATCGGTTTTTAGGAATTGGCAAACGATCAAACTCACTTATATGAAAAATATTGTGGCCCTGATGAGAAACCTATATTTAAACGTAAAAATGGTAAATCTACAACTTTCTTATAAAAAAATGTCAAAAATGTGTAGGCAAACGACAAAATTATACGTTTCTTGTTTTTTCTTTCAATTGTTTCAAATTACCGCTGTCTACCTTCATAACCTACTTGAAAATATTACTTTGTCCTATTAATTAACAATAAAATCGCGATATCTCGAAAAATATCAACTTTAGGTGAAAAACAGCCTGAGTGTTTTCGAAAGAAAATTAAATTTTCTATAAGATGGTGTAAGAAAATATAGGGTGTTGTGTTTAAAAAAAATGAGTTATCGATGTTTAAAGTTTCACAAGTTTGACCAAGCGTAACAAACGCCCTGTACAATATATTAAAAATGTAGGTGGTGCAAAGTGTTACATAATCTATTGTCAATCTTATCTCCAAGCGAATTTCTTCAGACTTCTCAAAGTTTTTAAATGTTGAAAATTTTTGAAAATACTGTATTTTCATGAAAATGTAATTTTCACGAGAACGGTTGACTTTAGACCCATATAATCTTATACATTTTTTGAATTAAATTTAAAGAGGAATCCAAAAATGTAAAAATATACAGGGTGTTCCATAAGAAAAAGTATAACTTTGATATGGCACTCTTTTTTGGAGCACCCTGTATATTTGAAAATATTTTTAAAATGTAGCCCTTATTGACTTACATAATCTAACAGCGACAGAAATTGGAAAATATAAACCGTTTTGCCATAAAACTCCGACGCGTCCGTCGTGACTCACCCTGTATGATTTGATGTTCTTTTGCAATAAACTTTTTATGATATGAACAAATATAGGGTCAATCAAACAAGCCGGTGTAAAATAATGAAACGATAAAAAGTAGTAAAAGTACTTAGAAAGTCTAACAAACTATTAGTGATTAAAATCAAGTGCAGATAATAAATCAAAACATAAATATTCAAAAATTTAATATTTGCACAATGGTCTTATTACTTGTATTTTACTTCGTATAGGTATGCTTCTATTTCTTATCTCAACATTTTTTATATCTCAAACGTTTTATATAAAAGGTTTATTAATTCTAACAAAATTTTGTTGTTTATTAATGTTTCCCGAACTACTTTGATTTATCTAATGTTTTCTCTTTTAATAAAAAAGTTTTTCGCATACGAAATTTGAAGTACCTATCATATAATAGGACAGTGGTTCTTAACCTTTTAGTAGTGGCGGCCCCCTAAATATCCTAAAATATTTTCGCAGCCCCTAGTTTGCAGTAACAAAAATATTACGATTTATTTATTATTATATTATTTTTTCACGGCCCCCCGGTTAAGAATCGCTGATAGGACAGCTGGAGAGTATTTACTTTATGCTTCTGTTCATTATGTGTGCATTATTTATTCTAGTTAATAGGCTTTATGAAAAACTCATAATTGCTTTTTTTATTTCTTAGCTTATTTTTTTACTGGCTGATACAATGTTTGTTTTTTTAATGAAAAAGTTTCTCGGTAAAGATATTAGCGTTATGTATTACAAATAATAGCCAGGCGAATTCCAAAAAATACTTTTTCAATAAATGTCCTGTTAGATAGATAGACGTAAAGTTTATTTAAAAAATGTGTTTATGGTTCTGAGAATTTTTACGACATTGTCAGTATCGGTTTCGGTAGCAAGTTCAGAAAGAAGTTTTTTTAAATTAAAACCTACAGAAACGCACACTCGCTTATACGATGTATCAGGAACGACTCATTTGTCTAGGAATAATTGATCTATAGAGCATGAAATTGCATCTACAGTCTACAATCGACAAAGGTACCTTAATGAATTAATTCGCAACTTCACCCAAGCAAAAGCCCGACAAATTAATGTTTCTTAGTTTTTGTATTTCAGGCGTAAAAGTATTAGAAGTAATCATTGACATAATGTACAGGCCTTATCAAAGGGGGGTGGGGGAAGAGGGGCAGATCCCACGTGCCTCAGTTTTTGGGGCCTAAAATTTTAACTTAATAGATATGTTAGAAAAAAATACATAAAATTTATGTAGTTAAAATAACAGTTTTATAACAAAAATATCATCGAACGACTATTAACATTTTATATTTTTCCCTGATAGTTTTTAATTTGAAGGGCCTCAAAAACATAGTTTGCCCCAAGTCTCACATGTACTCTGAAAGGCACTGTGATTTGTATATACTATGTAAATGTATGAGTGTTAATTAATAAAAATAATATTAAACAATGTATAATATTATTTTTATAAATATAAATATGTTTTTTGGAATTCACTCGCTTTTAAATTTGTTCATTTGCTGCTCGATGTTTGAGCAAATATCCAGAAATATATTACACGATAATGTACGGAGGCGCTCAAATTTTCTTTGTCTAGGGGCGTCAGATACTCTTGCGCCAACTCTGGTTATGTATCATATCACAGGAAATTTTAGGATCTTTCAAGTAACATATTTCGGCAAAAAATGCTCCGATATTCATCAAAAAACACAATATTTTAAAAACCAGGCAACACTGGACAAGTTCTTTGCTAAATCGAGTGCTAGTGAATCGTCGGGAAGAAGACAAAAAATGACATTGATCGCCAAAATTGGAGTTAACTAATGTTTTAATCGGAGGTGACTCCCCTTTTAAATAATAATTCCTTACCTCCTCTTTAGCTTCTGCATCATCGCTTTTTTGTTAAAAGTCTGATTAAATTTTTATTTATTTATGTATCAGATTCGGTGCTGGGAACGGATGTTTCCAATTTTAGTTAGTTTCTATTTAAAAAAAACTGATTTTATAGTCGTCCGATACAGTAGGGACCCAACACTCAGAAATTGATTAATGAAGATTAAAGAGGTTTCATTGCATTTAAAAATAAAATCTGTTGTTTGAACGGAAAAAAAATTAATTAAAAAATATTTAAAATTTTAAAGTCGAATATCTCAAAAACAATTTAACATTAATAAAATTCAATAACTTATTTAGCTTAAAGTACTTGTCACGCTCTGAAAGTTTCGTTACAAACACAAACAGCAATGCTCTATACTCTATATGTTAAAATAAAGAAGTTACAATTCGCGAAGTTATTAAATCAAAATGTTTTAAAAAACATTCTTGTGTATTAAAATAAAATATTATTTGCGTAAAAATAAGAGTAATATACTTAGGTAGGTATGTATAACTATAATTTTCACAGTAGTTTTATGCTATTAAATACTCATATTGGGTTTGAGTTTGGGCTAATGTTATTTTATACAATAAAAAAAATTATTTGAGTAGCTACACCTTTACAAATAAAAATAAAAACGAATTAGTTTGCATTCTCAATGAGAAAGTCAGTAACACATTCGCACTCGCGCTGATGTTATCAATCGTGCCGTGGAACAAGGCTGACACTTACAACTACTTCCGTTTTAACGTTATCCACATTTGGTTACCGTCACTCGCCAACTTAAGAATATTTAACATGCATACTGCATTTAGATAATGCTTTAGAGGTAATCACATGAAGAAAATTGTACTGGTAAATAATGATATCGGTACTGCTGTGTGAAATGTGACTTACAACCTATAATTATTCATAATTGTAAGGTTAAAACATGGTCAGGATTAATTTGAAAAAATAGTAAATTGCGCTTCGCAGTAATTCAACAATAAATCCAAGCAATATGCTGACTATTTTAGATTAATTAATTATTATATTATTATTAATAACCAACTTTAATATTACCTTTCCGATGTATGTAATTATGATTTAAAAACAAATTTTCTTACGAAAATCATGAATAAGCAATAGTTATTACGTAAGACCGGAAAGTAGTACTTTACTGGACGAGTAGACAGTTTTTGGACGAGCTGTAGGCGAGTCCTGAAAGTATACGAGTCCATTAAAAACACTTTACGGGTATATTACGTACAATATTTTTCCTGCGTCCGCCACTGACACCAAAATCACTATCGTCACCATCCATAATCAAACAATAACTAAACAAACTACAAATGAAAATTCGCTTGGTTGTATAACGACGCTTGTTTGACAGTGCAAATCAACAAAACAACTCATCACTATGGCAACCAACTACTTTCCGGCCTAGGCCGGTAAAGACAACTTATTACCATGGCAACCAGTTACTTTCTGGCCTAAGCCAGTACAGATGTATTTTCAGCCTAAAAATTGATTGGAAACAATTGTTTTACTGGACGGCCGCAGAAAAAAGTAATTTATATAACTATCTCATATAAAAGTGTATTCATGCATTGAATCTTCGTCATCAATAGGAGTGACAAAGTCTTTATACATTTCACTTTGTTTTAAATTTTTAAAATAACTGTGGTAATATAGGAAGCAAATCCATCATATCTTTATACAGTGTGTAAAAAAAGTAACATAACGGGTCCGTTACTTTTTGTACACACTGTATTTTGTCGTAGTAACAGAACGAGCTCCTATGTATAAAGATCCATATTATGTATTTATGAATAATGTTTTGGTCTTCCTCCTTTTTTTGACAAATCCAAAGAAAGTGCAAGTAAAATGTTTAAAGATAAAAATGCCATACATTTTTGTAATCTTACCGCCTCAACTCATTTTTCGCAAAAAAATAAACGGCTCACATATACCTACCCTGTGTTTATACCTGGTTTTCATCGAATCGGCTATTTATTTAAACTGACATTTATATAAACAAAAGCGAGTGTAAAATGTATTATCTGTTGTGATTCATTTATTTATTTATTTCATTTAATTTAAACCCTAGTAAAGTTTATGACAATGTAATCTAGTCTTTCAGCAATAAGCAGTTTAATTCTAGCCTAAATTAATACAGTTCAAACTTAGTCTAAGGTTTCCCCAATAGTAGGTAGTCCTTAGTTTACTAGAGTAATATACAGTGTGTCCAAAAGGTATGGAATATACTATATATCTCAGTAAATATCCACTTTAGGGAAAAATGTATTGCATAAAAGTAGTTTGTTACTTAGTTTTCCATCATAAGACAAAATTTCATTTTTTTTTTTCGAATAACAAAAGCGCAATGAAAAACAATGAAATTTTTTAAATGGCAAGGTACATCTATATTATACTCATTTGATAGAGATTTTATTTCTATTTTCAATTATGGGGTCACCTTAAAAATTAAGTTTTTGCTAAGAGGCCGGAGAATATCGAAAATTTAAAACATCGTATTAGAGAAATTACACCTGAAATGGTTGGGAATGTTATAGACAGGTTTAAAAACCGAGTTTATCATTGCCAAGCTGTAAATGGTTCACAGTTTAAACACTTATTGTAGATTTCGTCAAAAAAATTTAGTTCTTGATGTTTTTGTTAGAAATAAATATCTACCTACTAATCAATTAAAATAATTTTTGCGTTTTTCTCATAAAGTTGCTTAAGTAAGGATACCTACTAAAGTTTTGCATCATTGAAAATAGAAAAAAAAATCTATCAAATGAGTATAATATATTCATAAAATTCAATTGTTTTTCATTGCGCTTTTGTTATTCGAAAAAAAAAATTAAATTTTGTCTTATGATGGAAAACTAAGTAACAAACAACTTTTATTCAAAATATTTTTCCCTAAAGTGGATATTTAAAGAGATATATATCATATTCCATACCTTTTGGACACACTGTATAAGTAAACTAATTATTAACGCGCACACTGGCGCACAGTCTCTGGTTTTAAACTTTTGCTTGAACTAACTCAAAAGGTTTAAAACCCTTTTGAGTCTTCTTAGTAATCCAGTAGTGTTCAGGAGCTGGATCGCCTCGACGTTTAAATTTTTTTATATTTGATACCTATTTCTTCCCTTTTTTCTTAACATGAGCCTTCCAGCGTAGCTTAGCGTCCAATGTAATACCTAACAATTAGGCCTAGCGCACATTGACACGCAATTGACTGACGCAGGGCAGGTACAGTTTCTGTGATTCCATGTTTGGAGATAAGACACCGCGAATTGAGACGCAGAACAATGCAACGCAGTACTGCGCCGTTTTCGCCTGCCCCACACTTGTGGATCTTACACAGAAACTGTGTCGTATCGCCACTCGCGCTCCTTTGAGTATTTTGATTTGATTGTGTCTTTTCTTTAAATGGAATCATTAGAAGTAAAATTAATTGAATCGTTGTGTAACTACCCTGTGATTTACGACACCAGCCATTTACAACATATGAAAACGAAATTTAAACAGGTAATTTGGATAAAAATCACCAACCGTGTTAGTGTAAATTACACTCCCTAAAAATTTTGAGCGAAGCAGCACCCTCAAATTTTTTTAATATTTAACAACTTTAAGATAGCAGCGGCAATTATTTTTGAAGTTAGATAATAGTTTCGCAAACGCTTTGCACAAGTAAAACTTTTAAAATATTACACAGGGCATTTGCCACGCTTTGTCAAATTCAATGGAAATAAAAAATGTGAATAATTTTTTTATTACAATAGTTTAGTTTTTTTTTATGTGTACTTTTGTACAGAATTAGATTGTACTTAGATAATTTAAAGTTAGTTTCTTACCTATATTTATTAATTTACGGGCTATCGTGATTTATATGTTAATTGCAGGGGCAAATAGAATATTTCATAGTAGGGAGACAAAACTAGAGTATTTTTTGAACAATTAAAACACAACAAATAAAAAATTTATTTATATTTCTATAAGAATATGCAAAAATATATAGATTACTGTGTTGAAAAAAATAACTTTCTAATGTTTAAATATTAATTAATTTGACAATGCGTAAACTGCCGCGCAGAACTGCTGTCCAATGTACGCGGACAACTGTGCCACATTGTTTTCTGCCCTGCCTGGCCTGCTCTGCCCGTACTGCGCCACGCAGTTCAATGTGCGCCTTAGCTCAGTATTTTGCTGTGTTGGAGTATGGTATTTGTTTATTATTTAAGTTGATTGGTACATGTTCAATTCTCTTTTTTTTATTAGATATTATTAATGTAAATTATATATTTTTTTAAATACTCATTTTTTTTAAATTAATTTACATTAATAAACAATGTGCACGCATAATATTACACTACATAATTTCAATGAAAGAAAACCTTTTATGTTCTACAAGAAATCTCGTAATGCCATAGCCACCTGTCTCATCTGTTTAATCGCTGCTGAAATATAATTTTGTTTATCTGCAACATTTACCAACTGCCAAGTGGCACAAGTAATGTTTACTTAGGGATCACGGTTCGCTGTTTTCTCCATCCCGAACTAATATACTTTTTAATGCAACGGTTTTAAATTTCATACTCAATTTCAGTAATGGAGTTCTATAAACGGTGCGTTTTTTTCTTGAATATTGAATTAGTTTTCCATTCACCGATAAACAAAATGTATTAAACACATGATCATCCATACGCAAATTTAATGAAATTAATTTCGTATTATTAAATTTACACAGCAAATCGACTAACTTTTTAAACTTGTATCCGCAGCAGTCGTTGAGCAAGATGAATGGAGGGAAAAATTGAATTAGCAGGATGTGAGGCTGAATGCAAGGCGCTAATAAGAAAGTCCAATCTGTCTTCTTTTATTAGTCTTGAGTTTAACTTCAGTTGTACTTGTCCATTCAAGTTAACAACTTAATAGCGAGGGGTCAGTACGCAACAGCACTATTTATAATAATGCTACACAATTTCAGCGCCTGCTTTAACATTATCTGCATACAATCAGCAAATAACTTCGCGCTTATTCACCAATTTAAAAAAAAAACTACACGTTTACGTAAAAACTTTAACTGAAATGAATTATTTGATATAAATAACCGAAAGATCATAAGTACAGAGCTATTCGAACCGGCATGTTGTTTGCACCGCATCGGTTACATAAAAATGGTTTGTGGAAGGAACCAAAGCGAATATAATGAACCTATACAATCAATACGGCCGTTTTTTTTTTATTAATTGGTACCAGTTTTGCTGAGCAACTCTAGAATTAAGCTTTTCCAATGTCACTTTTTTTAATCTTTAATATTTTCGTTATGGTTCAAAGTTTTTCTTTAATAAATTAATTTAATTTTTCTCGTTATATCGGTTAACCTCTTAACATTAAATAGTTATTTATGTACCAAGGCAGTAAAGTTCGACTAATCATGAGTGTGGACTTCGTCTCGGCAAATAACCACGCGAGTGATAAAAAGGAACTTTACTGCTGAGGTGCATATTAAATTGTTTGTGCAATCATCAAAGAAATAGCGAAAAATCGAGCAAATACAAAGTTTTACTCCATCTGCCAGATTCTCATTCTCCTGTCAAATATGTAATGAACAAAAGCACGCTCAATTTTTCTAAATTCAACCAATGAGCGTAGCGCATTTTACTTTTTTTACAGACTAGGCAGTAAAAAAGTCTTTTTGATTGTTACAGCCGCTTTTGGGTACTTATTGAGCTAGTTTAGTGACGATTGTAGAAAAAATATTACGTATTTATTCTATTATTGTATTTTGATATTTCTAGGATTTATTAAAATAAAAGAAAACAGCAAAATACTAGGTTAAAAAAGAAGAATGTAAAAAGTAAAATGTCTTCAGTATAAAAATTACATACCTACACAGTAGAAAAACGATTATTTGCACAGAAAAAAAGATATTAAATTGAAATTCTGCCTTATTAAGTGTGGACAGTATAAATTATTTTTAACATTATACCTAATAAACACACACAATTTTTTTAAATGTATTCCAAAATGACAAAATTATGTAATTATAATAATGATTTATTACAAAAAATTATAAAAAAGAAAGTAGACTACAAATTATATTGATATTTTATCAATAACAAGCACTTTTGTAATTGTTTTGCGTCCATGACTTTTTTTTGTTCAATTGTAGCTATTTTAGCCTCAGGTGGAGACATTTTCATTTTTCAAATGTATTGCCATGCCCACCAAATGTTTACACTTAATTTATTCATGAATGCAGGACAATTGCTTTTACCAAAAATTCAGTTTTCTTCGACATTATTCATGGTCCAAGTCGTAAAAATATTGAGTACAAAATCTTTAAAGCTTTTCAATTTTAAACTTCAAATTTTTAGATAATACAATATTTTTTCTCCATATACATCGTAATAAATAAGCATTTAATCTTCTTAACATTTTTCTTCTTAATTTTTTTTTTACCCAATTATAGGCATGTAACATGTATGTAATGTAATTGTTAAACTCTTTAATATTGTTTTTAATTTATTTGTGTAAGCTAATGACCATTTTTGTACCATTTTTAATGACAACATATTAAATTGATTTAAACCTAAACTAATCTGACCTAATCCAACGTAACCAAACCTGACCTGACCTACTTTACATGTCAATTTATTTTATTTACTATGATATTAATTTTTTTACTGTGTGTATTTATTTTTTTATTCTGAATATAATTTTTTACTATGAATTTACTTTATTTAATAAATGGATAAATTTTTTAAATTGCGTTTAGTATTTTATTGAGCGAAAAGATTTTTTAATTTTTTTTTAACTTATAAAACAGAATATTTTAAACTTTGTTTTTAATTCTTTACTGGACGTTTAATTTTCAACGTTTTTATAATGTTGTCAAGTACCAGGATAAAAGGGATATGTTAAAAAGTTTGTATAATGTTTTTAAATTTTTGTAGCAGCTTTATAACAATAATAAATGTCATTCGTATTGTTTGATTCGTTAGAAAATGCTGTATCTAAATAACAGCATCAGCCACTAGCGTTTAATTTAAAAATATTGACTAAAGCTATTTAAAGCAGGGTTGAGCAGATTTAAATCAATTGATTTAAATCACGATTTAAATCATGATTTAAATCAAGTGATTTTTTTTTAAATTATTAATTTAAATCACAGATTATATGAGTAGATACAATATAATATTTATAATAAAACAAAATTGTATTACTATTAGTAATTAAATACACGAAATGGTGAACAAACCATATCAATTTGCTCTTGTAAAGTAATATTCATTGTGGAAATGCAATAATTCAAAAAATAAATGACAAGTTTTTGACGTTAGCGAAGTAAACAGTCAGTTTTTTCAATTTCCACGGCACTATTACTTCAATACCGATTTGAAAAAAAATGTCGAATATCTCGAAAAGTACGAGTTTTGGGTAAAGGACACACTTAACAAAAAATGAAGCTCTTTTAAAGACGAATTTGATGACATAAAAAATACAGGGGTTCGCATTTGAAAAAATCGAGTTACGAGCTTTTGAAAATTATGGAAGTTGCCACCTATTTATAAACACTCCTGTATGTGTGATTCAAATTTTTTCATATCGAGCGAACAGAGAAATTTTTTCTGCATGTCCATACCAAATTAAAACTTCAGGAGAATTTTTTAAATAAAGACTTACAACCTTGAATAATTTAGAAAATTAATTTTTTCTTACAACGCCGTATAAAAACCTGTAGTATTTTATATTGATGCAAAGCTAAAATTAAGGCGGTCAAAAATATTAAATAAAAAATTGGGTGTTGTATTTGAAATATAAAAGTTGCTATTAGTTCCAGAAAGGTGACTCACCCTGTATATTTGAAAATATTTTTATTGTGTTGTTTAGAAAAAACTGTATAAAATAGCATTTGATTCAACTTCATATCTCAAGCCGTTTAGCCACAATCGACCGATCCCGCACTAATGACTCACCCTGTATATAATTAATTAAACATCATCATTTGGCACTGATTTTTTCAAAATTCTTAATCATTATATTTAATTTTTCATTTTGACAAAAATTCACCAATGAATTAAATATATTGGTTATTAAATATATTAGCACAAAACAGAAATAGCATGTAAATATGTCACGAAATTCGATAATATGGTACATTTGATTTAAATCAAAAAAATCTGATTTAAATCAAATAAATCGATTTTTTTGATTTTTTTAAAAAAATCATGATTTTTATCCACCCTGATTTAAAGTAAACAAAATATCTTCTTAAATATTATTTAAATTTATCTTATTTATACTTTTCATGCTACTTATAAAACACAACTTGAACGTGTTCAATTAATCCAACAAAAACCGATTTATATATTTGCGTTTACCTCCTAACTCTGCTAACAAATCAAAACGTTGAATTAACATAACGCGCATATTTTAACACGCCAATTAAACTTTTGAAATTATAAACCCACATAAAAACGACATTTCGCAACTGTGCTCCAAATAAGCTACTCTCATGAAAGGTGCCTAAAAAAATAACTCTCCGTAACTAGATAAAAGTCTGAATTTCAACAAACCGTGTTGTAGAAGCGTTAAGGGGAACAAAGCAGATGATTTGGGCTGTTATCCCAGATAAAAGCTGCAAAAATGTTAAATGCGTGAATATGGATGTGTAGAGCTGTCGAGAGAGGATTGATCACTTTGGTCCCGCGGGCCCCGTGTTTTGTTAACTAAATAACTTTAATGTAGGACCGAAGTGCGCTGAAATGAAGTAAAAAGGTCTAACGAGAAGGTATCTTTTTCATCACAAAAATTTTCCAAAAGTCATTTTATACATCCGCAAGTTAGTATTAAAAAGTGTAAGTCCATTTTTTGAAGAAAAAGAAATAAACAAATAATTTACATACAGTTTAACATGCATTTTTCATTTAAAGACAGTTTTTTTTTATTATATCCACATGCTTTGACCAATTGGAATTTTTTTAGTTAATGACATGGCATAATCATTGATAATAAAAATGGTTCAAGTATAGGTACTTCGCAAATTTAATTAAACACTGGGTAAGCTGAGGAGTAAAACCGTGCAATTTTATACTTTAATACGAAAATCTACAAGTTTATGAAAACACTTGTAAACATAATGTTATTTGCAAAAGGTAAATACATATTGAGATTAAATGTTCTTATTTACCTATCGTAATTCAAGTGAAACTTAAATGATTAAAATTTAATAATTATGAAAATGGTGAGGTCCATTGTTGGCCCAAAATTAAAAATATTTATTATTAAAGATATAGCATTTTTTATTCTGATTAATTTTCTGAATCTTAAAAGACTATTTGTTGCGTCTCTTGCGTGAAATTCCATGACCCGCTTATAATTTTGACTTTTAAATAGCTTTTTGTCAATTTTTTTCGCATATTCAAATTTTTTGTCAGACTACAGTTACAACGATATATCACAAGCGGCATTTGTTTTTAAAATAACGTCATAATTTAAAAAAAGTAGAAATTTAGTTTTGGTTTTTATTTTTATTTATTTAGTTTGCAAAAAAAAATATTAATTTATTGTATTTGTTGAGGACTTTCCCAAATGCAAAAGTATTTTTAATGAAACCAAAATAGTTTAGTCTTTAAATGATTAGAAGTCAATAAAAAGTTGGGATTTTCAATTAAAAAAAGTGTATAATTTTTTTTTAGAAATAGAACTTTAATTTAAATGTAAATATTTGCACAATAATTTCTTCTTCTTAACTACACATTGTTTTGTTTTTTTTTCTGTTTTCGTTGCTTCGATTTGATCATTTAATGACTATATGAAATACGATTGTGATCCATTATTGTAAAAAAAAATTATGCACAATTTAATTGTGAAATATATGGGCATTGTACAGGGTGGTCCAAATTCGATGGGATTATATGGGTATCTCGCTTAATAGTCAAGATAGAGAAACTGTTAAATTACCAAAAATGTGGACTTTTTGACACAAACTCAGAACCGTTTTCAAAAATATTCTATCATTTCCGGTTTTTGAGTTATTAAAGAAAAACTGTTTTTTTGTTATATTTATAATGTGTCATATCTCCCTTATTGTTTTGAATGTCGAAAAAGTTTATGAAGATTATTTTTAGATATTTTTATGTAGATTTTGATAGTGCTAAAAAAGAAAATTACGCTCGCCGTTATAAAGTTATGACACAAACTTACCTTTTTTTAAATGGAAGCTATATTTTTTCTGTTTCCAAATATATTAGGGTTGATGTATTTATTTTCAATAATACGCAAGCTACAAAGGTTTTTTAATTGTTTTAAAGATGAGAAACAAAAAGTAGGCTGTGAAAGCAAAAAAAAAAACAAGAAAAACCGGAAATGATAGAATATATTTGAGAGCTGTTCTGAGTTTGTCTCAAAAAACTGCACATTCTTGATTATTTAACCGTTTATCTATTTGACTATTAAGCGAGATACCCGCATGTAATCCCATGGAATTTGGACCACCTAGTAGGTAGGTACTCTTTAAAAATCGAAAATTAGAGCAGAATTGAAATTTTACTCACAAGATTGCAAAATGTGGACTCTTATACCCTACTGACAAAAAACAAAAAAGGTTAATCGAACGACACGATTTTTACCATCTTCAGAATTTTTTTCTCTGGAATAAAATTGAAAATGTCATTCGTCCATAAGAAAGTACGACTTAGGAGGAAAAAATTCGTCCTTCTTTGTTTTTTGCTGTAAACGTAGCCGTTTTCGAAAAAATTATCAGTTATAATATTAAACATTATTTTTCCGGTAAAATTATTGACAAAAGTTTGTTACTTTGGTAACATCCTTAGAGGGATCAATTTTATTCCAGAGAAAAAAATTCTGAAGATGGTAAGCGTATGACCTGACTATAAATCATACTTCCAATTACGTGTTTTCTTTCTAATTATCCCACAAAGTCAATGGGAAACACCCAAACATTTCAGCCAAGTTTGATAGCTCTAGCTTAAACGGCTAGGACGTAATCGATTTTTTATTTTTTTTTCTTGCAACTTGGGAGTTCTCTAACTTTGAAAGGAAGCATTTTCGGATAACAAAATATTTGACAAATGATCATAATTTTCACTCAGGAATATGCACCTACTTTTTGGCGGTGTATAATGGGGACACCCTGTATATTGTTCAATGGGTTTATAATAAAATGTAGATAGTTGTAAATTAAACGTTTAAAACATTAAACATAAAACATTTAATAAATTAAGATTCTAATCTAGTTACAAATTATATAAATAAAAAAATGCAACAATCAAACCGTCCGTCGTATGAACCGGAATGAACCTGTTCACATGAGTCAGTTTGGTTCAATTAGCGGTTCGCTATTTTCTTACGTCAGTTCCGGTTCACAGTATTCGAAAAAAAACATCGCTTAGTTTCAGGTTGATTCCGATTCGATTCGGGTCTCTGATTCAACATTTTTTATTATGTTGATTTTGTTTTGTTGTCGTTCAACTTGGTAACTTTCCGGCAAAGTAAAAAAACCAAGCACATCAGAACTAGGTACAGTCTGAGTTTTAATTGGTCAAATGGAAAGGTATTCGTGTACGTATTTTCTTCTTTCCTCTGCCAACTGTAGTTGCTGTTCGTATCGTAGTAAAATGCATTAGCAATTGTTACTGATGTAAGCTCCGGTATTAGCACAAGCTGTATTATTTGTGCAACTAATGCAATTTATTTCTACCCTTCTAGGATTATACGGGCTTATTACGAATCGCATTAGTCAGCAGCTGGTCAAACGCTGGACACCACCGATTAACTTTAGGAATACAATAATTGCATTGGCTCTTGTTTACTTGTCCAACAAATAAAGAGGAAAAATCACTGTTAATTTCATTACCACAACTTAATTAAGATATCTAAAGCTAATAGCAACAGTAGAACAAACCTTCATACCAAACTTACCACACATAAGAATAGTTGTCGGTTTTATTAATGTATTCAGACATTAGATTAGATATTAGACATCAATATTTAACTTAAATTATTCAATTGGTTATTTTGAATAACAAATATTCTTAGATATAAAGTGGTTTCAGTCTTTTAAAAGCGACAATGGATCGGTGACGGTCAATTAAGATAAGATAATTAAAGATGAGAATAAAGCCACAGTACTGTAATATAGCATCAACTTAGTATTAAATTATCAGCTGTTGGAACGTTAGAACAATCCTCCACGATCATCTGCATTTATAAAAGTTGTCAGTCGTTTTTTGCCGCATCAGCTGCCTAAGCGTCAAACAGCAGAGCTTGTAAGACATGAAACTTTAATAGCAAAAAGCAACGTTTAATGTTAATAACATCATGTTAAACCTTAAAACTAGGAAAAGACCCAGACTTTAAGAAATTTTTGGGGTAAAAACTTCTTGTTTGAGGGGAAAATTGATAGGGTAAGTCCGGGAGAGATGCCCCACAATTGGTAAAATGTTTTTTTTTTTAAGAAAATTTGTTATATCGGAAACAAACTATGTGGTAGTTTGAGTAAAGTGTATTTAAACTTTTTCAGTACAAATACTTAAAACTATAACACATTTAAACAAAACAAAAAAAAAAAAAAACAGTAAAAATTGTATTTTGCCATCTATCCCAACCTGTCAGGGATAGATGGCACAAACTAAAATAAATTCTTTGGTATAAAAAGGAACACAAAAAATATAATTTAATTTTTTAAATCGCCTTTCGGCAATGCTTTCTACATAGGTCACACATGTTTTTATATTTTGTGCAGTTTTCGTGCATCCAGCGATTGCAATAAACACACTGGATCCAATCATCTGAACGGGTTGTGGTGTGGTAATCCTCAAGACATCCAACACACTCATTCTCGTTGAATTCATCATTAATGTCGTTATCACTGTCTTCTTCGGCTTCATATTCTTCGTCTGACTCAGATGAAGACACTGAAGGCTTGGATTTTTTGACAGGTTTTGGAGCACAGCTGGGTTTCACTAAACGTTTACGTTTTGTTAGTTGTTGTTTCAACAATTTTGCCTTTTCGATGTTCCCGGGCGAAGTTAGTATAGTCGCAATATTTCTACCCCGTTTCTTTAATCCTACAGGAATTGTCGGCAAGGGTGAGATCTTTTCAAGTATTTTTCCAGCAGAGGGAGGTTGATCAGGTGCTGAAGATGGTCCAGGTTGTGACTCAGGCGATCGAAGATCAGATGATGAAGTTGGACCAGGTCGGGGCTCAGGTGTTAGGCAATTACATTACACATATATAACGATCATATTTATGAATATTAGTATTAAATTTTTCATCAGGTCGTGAGGCATCTCACCCGAGTTACATTGTGCCATCTATCCCAAACTATACGTGCTAAAGGATTGAAATATAGCCCGTTCCATAACCTTATACTACCGTAATAAATGCTACTAAAATCGCCCATCCACCTAATTGCATTAAAAATATACAAGCACTAGAGTCATTAACTAAACATTTTCAAGCCTGCTAAAAAAAAATTAAACTTGACAACTTGCCTTTCTTAAACTTTATTTTCACAGCACAGCGCTACTTATTATAAACGTGTGGTTCTAACAAACTTACTGTAGAACACACAGCTCCCTATATTTCCTAGTAAGTGAATTTCGGCACTTTGCCATCTCTCCCGGTGGGGCATCTCACCCGGAATTACCCTACTGTCATTCGCGATTATTTTGCAAGTATTCTGAAATAAAATTGGTTGGAAACTTATAACAATGGTAAAGTGTATTATTGCTATAAAGAACTACTTTAAACAAGTTTAAATAAAATCTTAAAGAATATTAACGTGCTTTTTATTTAGAATTAATTTAGCTTGGTCTTCGTATCATTCTGCTTGAACCTAGCTGAACCCAGGTTTTTAATTGACTGTTCCCAGTTTTATGGGAGGAAAATTTACAACCAAAACGGGTCAGAACGTTTTCAATAGGTTTGTTCCAACAGCGATTTGCACGGTACAGTAAACGATCACGAGTTTGCGCAGTATCAATATCGCGTTCCAACACAGTCTCTGATAGTTCACCGGACGGTTTAGTCGGCTGTTCCAACATTACAACATTGACACATGAAGTAGTCAATGAACGGTCAGAACAGTTCTTGGATGAGAGCGTGTACCAGCATTTGGATTTTTACACGCAAGCGCTGTTCATAACTAACGTGAGCTCAGCTAGCTATGCAACCCCATTGTGTGCTCAATTCTTAAGGTGTTTACCCTAGCGATGCGTACATTTGTATTAACCCAATAGACGCAAATGTCATTTACAGTTAGGCCAGTCGTAAAAGCGTTGCAACAAACTCTATTACTGTGCAGTAAATTTCTTAGTACATAGTTCACGCATGCGAATAAACCGGTTCATGAATTAATCAGAGATCGGTCTTAAATCCCTTGTTGGAACAAACCTTATAGGTTTGTTCCAACAACTACTTGGACGGTACAGTAAACGATC
This sequence comes from Elmis aenea, assembly GCA_947652605.1. NCBI lineage: Eukaryota > Metazoa > Arthropoda > Insecta > Coleoptera > Elmidae > Elmis > Elmis aenea. Next base: position 18,455,374 of record OX393576.1, read on the forward strand.
ACGAGTGTGCGCAGTATCAATATTGCGTTCCAACATAGTCTCTGATAGTTCACCGGACGGTTTAGTCGTCTTTTCCATCATTACAAAATAAATACATGAACTAGTCAGTGTACGGTTAAAACAGTTCTTGGATGAGAGCATGACCAGCATTTGGATTTTTACACGTATGCGCTGTTTATAACTAACGTAAGCTCGAGTAGCTATGCATCGCTCTCCCAACCCCATTTAGTGCTAGATTTTTAAGGTCAATAGACGCAAATGTCGTTAACAGTTAGACCGGTCGTAAAAGCGTTTCAATGACGGCTAATACTGGGCAATACATTTACTAGTACATAGTTCACGCATGCGAATAAAACAGTTCATGCATTCATCCAAGGATCGGTTTTAAACTGCTTGTTGGAACAAACCTAATAATAAATGTGTTGCCGTTCCAGTGACGAAATAAATCACTGGCTACATACTTTAATAATTAATTTTCTTTTAGCTTAAAAAAGTGCATCACCATAATCGTTCTTTTTTGTTTACAGGTCCTAAACTACAGCAACCTTCGCTAAGCGATTTTACAACACCTAGCATCTCTTCAGATGTAACAACACCATCTCGTAATTCCTGCTTGGGCTCCAACTCCGTTCTAAACTCTTCCATGCTAGGCTTAAATTGTCTTAATACGGGTCGTACAAACTTCACCAACAAACAACTAACGGAGTTGGAAAAAGAATTTCATTTCAACAAGTACCTTACTAGAGCAAGACGAATCGAGATCGCTTCTGCGTTACAGCTCAATGAAACCCAAGTAAAGATATGGTTTCAAAACAGAAGGATGAAACAAAAGAAAAGGATGAAGGAGGGTTTGATTCCTGCCGAACCAATCGCCAATGGAATATGTCGAAATAGCAATGGAAATTCTCCAAGCGGAGCAAGTTTAAGTCAAACGGATAGTGCACTTCCGGGAAGTAACGAAAATAGTAGAGAATCAAATTAAAGTTTTACCTAATAGTTTTATTGGTTACCAAATATGAAATTCTTGTACTTAGAGCCAAAGAGACTGAATACCACGTGCAAAGAAAAGATTTTGAAAACTTATCGGAGAATAGTCAGCAGTAATTAAAACGCGATAATTATAATTAACTGTTCAGTTAAAACATTTGATTATAATTAATTGCTTCTATTATCATGTTCCTTTCACTACTTTAATGAGAAAAAGGAAGATTAAGGCTGCTTAATAGTACCGTTTGATTTTAATTTTATTCAGTATAGTATATGTATTCTGTAAGAAAGTTTAGTGTAGTTATTTATAATAATTTATATTGTGTATTATATGTATATAATATGCGGATAGTAAATGTATTATAATTCAGTTTCTCAGGGAACGCATGTGTATGTAATATACCCATCTAATAAATTATTATGATAAACATCCATTTATTACTAAAACTGTTTACCATCGTTCTTCAAACAAAGGAAAAACTAATGAATTGAATCAGGGATAGCAGGACTAAAAAATCTATTGTGTGTCTTTAAAATCACCAGAAAAAAGATTTGGCTTTAACAAAAAGACTCGATAAAAAGTTTACATTAAAAAAATGCACTGATATCGTTTTAAAATGCTATAAAATAAACCTTTTAAACGTAGAATTTTAAAATTTATATTCGAGTTCCGTTACAGTCTCTCACAGCAAACATTTTAATTACAAATGTAAGATACAATTAATATATTACAATCTTTTTACATTAAATAGACATACTCTGAACATGAAGATTTAATTAATATAAGGACTATTACGTTATTTAAAATCTATTGAAGAAGAGTACATTAACACCAATTACAATCAAAATATACGTGATGGCAAAGCCATGGTTGGATGAAGCAGAATTCCAACCACATTCAATCTCACTTTTAAGAACTTCAATAAGACTGTGGTTGCCTTTATTATAACAGGCTGAATTTCTTAGGTCATCTTCTGTATGTCTGCATGCGTATTCCATAGATCTATAAGAAGGTGGACTGTTTGGGCCGTATCCACACAAATATTGACGACGTTTCCTCTGCCAAACTTCGATCCATCTTAAAGAACAACGTTACAAACAAATTAACAATGGTGTATGATTAAAACAAAACAGTGAGTACGAAACATTTTTCTGTAGCAGACTGGGACCTCTTAAGCGGTCAAGTTGTAATGATTTTAAATGAGAATGGGGTAGATAAACAAATAAAATAATTTTAGTACCGTGCGCAAAAGATTACGATCGTCACTTTTTATTCACGTCTAAAAACAACTCAGCAAGGCAAGATTAAAATGTACTGTTAACTTGTTCACATTTTTGTTCCCTAGAATAATTTGAATATAAAATTTAGCGATAAAAAAGACGTTTCCGTCTTGTTTTATCTTGCATAATTACAGGACGAAAATCAGACCGCGATTTGAATCAAGATACCTCTGACAAGCGGCCCTGCTAATCATATTTTAGTAACAGCACTAAAAAATAAAGAGTGCAATAACATTCAACCATTCTTTGAAATACAAGTAGTAGTTTAATATCAATTTTGTGAAACATCCATTTGTTTGCTAATGAAAAACATTAATAATTCATAAAAGAATAGCGACCTTAATTTAACTATATTAAGATATCGGAAATAAGATGCATAAAACATCTCTAAAGACAGACTATTCATCTTTAATTAAAGAAAGAGTTATCTTGCTTCCAAAAATAAATAATTGCAATTTTTTTATAACCTCTTCATAGTTACAGAGCCGCATGTGAAGATAGCCTCATCGTTGAAGAAACGCTGGGCAGTAAGGAATGTCTTTAATAATGACTTTTTCTTAAGTGAATCTACCCAAATAAAACGTAATAAACTCCATTGTACGTATCTTTTGCAAATTTGTAAAGTGTGGTCAAAATCTAACAAATTATTCTCATTTTTTTCTCTACCCTTTGCACAATCATTGCCAAAAAAAAAGTCAATTCTTAACTTACCCTAAATCACAATCGCAATTCCATTTATTTCCCGCCATCCACAAATCAGTCAAAAAGCTGGCTCTCAGTAAACCAGGTTTGGTACCAGAAGAAGGATTTCCTACACTTTGCAAAAACCGATTGCTGTCCATTTCCAAACTTATATTCTTAGCCCATCCAATATTGTGAAATATACCAAAAGGTATTTTAGACAGACTCGTGTTTCTGACACTTAAATGAATATGTGAACTCCTGATGCCCTAAAATTGCCAAAAGTTAAACAGGTTAAATGTACATGTCATGTTACAGCTTAAGACACTTCTATAGTGTGCCTAGAATTGATGCAACGCACAAAATATTCCTAAGATTCAAATTTACCCTTTAGAATGCATTTCTACTTGACTTATAACTTAATTAGGAGTATCATATTGGTATCGTTAGACATGCCATGCCAGAAACATTAAATCTGTTTAAAGTGAAAAAAGGTTAAAAGTCAACATTAATTTTGTGTTAGATACTGGAGTTAGCAAAGAATCCAAATGAGTTAGTTTCCCTGAAATTTCTACTTTTCGATCAATATTACCTGTAACACGTTGAGAGCCAAAACGTGCAGACCCAGACCACTCAGAGTAAAATTTCGAATTTTGTGAGGTAACTCCCCATACATCTCATTTCCTAAATCAGTTTCTCTTTCAACCTACAACTCACAAACTTCAATTAAATCCATTAAAGTTGTTGTATACCTACATGAATTTCCAGATTTCTTAAACCAGCGTTATTCTCCAATATTCTAGGAATATTAAAATTTTTAACATTACTATAAACACTCATTTTAAGCGTCCGCAATGAGTGCATCTTGCTTAAGGCACCACTCTACAAACAAAAACAAAATCATTTACAAGTTGCCGTAACGCGCACCATATTACCTCGAAAGTGTTAAGCTGGAAATTGCTAATGTCTAGTTCTTCTAAATAATCTGCTACACCTAAGAGGCTAGTGTTACTTAACACAGTAATGGGATTTGCGGCTAATGATAGATATTTTAATTGCGTTAATGAGTGTGTTACAATCGGTACTGCTGTTAGATCATTGTAAGCCAGATTTAGTCTCCTCAAGGAACTCATGTTTACCGCCATTTCTGGTGGAATACTTGGCAGATAATTGTAGGATAATGATAAAGAAAGAAGGTACGGCAAAGGCAGTTCCGGAACCTAAAAAAAATTAATCGACATATAATTTGAATTTACGAAATGGGATAAAATTTAACCCGGAATACTTTGATTATAAACTTGGGTACACCATTTTATCCCTGAGTCTAATCGTTTGAGCATACCATGGTGTTACACCACATCACCAAAACTATTTGGGATTCGTAGGGAGTGTTAGTGGTTTTTATCTAAACGTCGCAATATAATGCAAATTATAACTCGACAATTTTAAGGCATAAAATTAAGAATGCAATCAGGAACAAAAAAAAAAGTCAAACATCCCTGTGTTTTCTCCAAGACAACGCTCGGCCTCATACGGCAACAAAAACCATTGATGAAATAACCAATTACAGTGGAACCTTTAAGCTCGCCCAGCATACAGTTCAAATCTTGCTCCCTTCTGAAAAACAGTTTACAAGGAAAACAAAAATCCGACGTTATCGACGTTGTTTTGGATTGGGTCCTTCCGCCCAGAAATCAAAAAGCTTTCGTATCGATGACGCGTCTATCTAAATACATTGGGAGCAGAGCAATATTGAAAATTAAAATAATTTTTATTTGTCCAGCAGAGTTTTATATTGTTTTATTAACAGTCCTGGTTAAATTTGGTAAGCACTGTATAACAACCACATTTTTACATCGCATGTAGACTTACATAAGTAAGAGATACATTGTCCAAGTTTAAATGCATCAAAGAATCTTCAATTCCCTGAAAACTAAGTCCATTTCTTTCCAACACCAGCTGCGAATTATGACTCAAATCCAAATTAGTAAGTTGATGTAACGGACCAAACGTAGCCGCATCAAGCTCCACCAAATTATTATGTGATAAATCCAGTAACGACAAACTCTGTAATACATCGTACAACATGAAGTAATATATGGTTAAACAAAACAAAGACATACCCTAAATTTAGAAAACATTCCACCGTGCGCTATTGTTGAAATACTATTCCACGAAAGATTTAATTCGCAAAGTGTGGATGCTGCGCTGGTGGACATACCAGTAAGAGGTAACCTGTTAAATTGATTTACCGATAGATTTAAAACTTCCAGTCCTTCTTCGGTAAATAGATTATCAGGAAGGAATCGAAGGCGGTTGTGAGAAAAATCTACGATACGTAAGTTTTTCATGTATCTAAACAAATCGTTGGGAACCTCTGGTATATAATTATGTGATGCTAGGAAAACCTAAAAGTTTAATAAAATTAACAAACACAAAATGTATAAGTCACAGCTATTCTTCAATTAACTTAATTGACTGGTAGTATTTCGAAAATTAAGTGGATTTTATTAATTCCAAAAGTTCAACTGAGTTGACTACTTAAACTACACATTTCAAATTTGTTCATAAATGATTACATACTGGTTTTATACATAGCTTAGAAATTCAGGTCTTCAAAATTTCAATAATTCAAAAATCATAACTGAAAATATTACTATCCGCTTTACTACATCATACCTGTACATTTTTGGATTTCCTAAACGTGTCAAAATCAATTTCGAATATTCTGTTGTGAGAAATATCCAACCATTGCAAGTGTGGCATATTACCAAACGCATCTCTAGTAGCGTTCACCATAAGATTATGGCTAAGATGTAAATGAGTCAGAGATAGTTCTGCTGGACGAAAATAATTTTTGTGAATGAACGTAACGTTGTTGAACGATAAATCCAAAATCTTTATATTTGAATGGAAACCAACAGAACCTAAACAATAATTACAAACTTTTCAAGCAATAAATAAGGGTTACAAGAATAGAATTGTAATATTGATCAATTTCAGGGCTGCAAACCAAAACGGTACCTAAACCGAAAGCAAACCGCACTGGGAAATTTCCTTGAACCAAAATATCAAATCGAACCGGCTTCACCAAACCGCATATAATGAACCGGTTCGAAGCAATCAACAATAGACGCTAGTTTTTGTATTTTACAGATGTTGCATTAACAATTAAAGTGTCATGTAGTAATTAGTCAACAATTATAAGCAAGAGCCGATTATTTTTATTATGTTCATGGTTTCATTTTAGTTCTGCTAAGCGACTCATGTTTTTCTCCTTTTAGTAAAATATATGTTCCTGAATGTCATAATTTAATATTTCTCATTATTTTCATAAATTTTAACATAAACATTCAAAACTAAAGAATTAAAGACCCCCTGCCTACGCCACTGCACCGTTTAAATTGAGTCTAACCAAACCTAAAACCTAATTCTGCCAAGTAACTAACAATGAAGAGGAAGAAACTGAACCGATTTAACGATTCGCAGCCCTGTTAAATTTTTTTTTCAGTAAAGTGTGCGCGAAAATAAAACTTTACCTCCATCGCGTCCATAATTAATATTAGTATTAATATTTACAGCCAAATCTAATATTTTGTTGTGACTTGCGTTCACTCGAAACATTGATAGTGTTCCGACTTGATCAAATATGGAAAATTCAAATGACTGCATGTGGTTATAAGACATGTCCAGATCTTCTAATTCGGGCAAATTTTGGAAAGCTTCGTAGGAGACGGTTTGTATTTTATTTCCTTTTAGATTCAATCGCTTCAGGTTAGCTAAATTCATAAACGAGCGCCTTTCTAAAGATTCAATTCTGTTATCATCTAAATGAAGCTGTTGTAGAAGTTCCAAATCCGTAAATGTGTGTTGATGTATCATTTTTATATTGTTATACGATAAATAAATTGCTTCTAATTTTGAATGAATATCTCCCTGAAAGAAAAATACATAATTTAATTTATTGTGTATCAATAATAATTAAAGACTGATGATGAAAAAAATTATTTCATCTACGTAGCAGTAAAAACAGTTGATGTGTGACTTCATTTTTTTTTTTCAATTGTTTTAGTGTTTAGAAGCATTTTAACAAAATTGTGTTTTAATTGTTTGGTTTATACTATGTATAAACTTTATAGTGACTTGAGATTCAGTTTTGCTTTCAAAATAAGTGATTAAACAACGCAGTGAAATCAAATTTGTTACAAAAGAGGGCAACATTTATTTTCATATCGTGTTGAATATTTGTGACAATTTTACCTGGAATGTTCCTTTTTGAATTTGATCGATAACATTATCCTGCAATTCGAGTCGTTTCAAACTTTTCAAAAAATGAAACGACGTATCTGGCATAGCCCTCAGTTTATTATTGCTAAGATCCAGTTCTTCCAAGTTTGATAACACTTTCAACGGTTCAAATGGCATCACCTGCATAGATTGCGATAGAGCGTGTGATAGCTTTAAAGAAATTAAGGAGTGCCCAACCTAAAAGTACCAAACACAAATTAAACACAGTTTAAAATATACTCGTACAACATACGTCAACAAAAGCATCGTTCTCTATTTGACTGATACCGTTTTCAGATAAATCTAGTTTTCTCAACCCATGTACGAACTGGAAGGCTTTGTTTTTGATTAAATATAGATTTCCAGAATTTATATGCAATTCTTCTAAATCAGTTCCGAATTCTATGAAATCTTCAGGTGCTATATGCGTGTGAGGAAGATGAGACAATGAAAGCACACGCAGGTTCCGAAATCTTAAACAAACATCATAAACAATCAAAGCAAAATCAAAACCATCGTAGTCTTATTTTCTCCGTTATTACAGAAATAGATATAATCTTGATTTTCATCGAAAATAAAGCACTTAATGAAAATTTCTAGTTATATAAAGACGATAAATTAAGTCAAAAAATTATTTATCTTATGAGTCTTTAAAGAAAGTCTTAAAACTAGTTAGTATATTTTTCTAAAAAAATACTTCCCGTAAACAAGATACGTGATTTTCTAATTCAATTAATCATCGGTTTATAAGCGCCTGCCTTTGCTGTCCAACTTCCAATTTTTTCCTACATTGTGTTCGGTTTTGACATTGTTCTACTGTCTTTTTTTCGCTCAATATCTTTCTGATGTACTCTCCCCAAGATCTACTAGATCTTCCGCGCTTCTTTCTTTCAGACGATATCCATCCACTCCATGGCGACTTTCAGCAGTCTCTCTTCTGTCATCCGTTCCACGTGTGTAAACCATATAAGGCGCTTTCTTTGGATGTCATCTATGATGGTATGTTTTGTGTCCATTGTCTTTCTAATTCTTTCATTTTGTATTCACCCCATCTCGACTGCTGCAATTTTCTATTTATCTGTTTCCGTAAAACTTTACTTTTCAGTGCCGTATAGCAAAATGCTTTCCACAATTGTGACTTATGTATGTTTTTTCTTTCCTCTTGATATTTATTCATGTCACCTTATCCCATGTAACCTTTTACCCACTCTCCGCCGCTCGTTTTTACATTCCAAGCACACAATTATTTCGTTTCGCTATTGTGCATTAGTAATCCAATTTTTACATTCTTCTTCAATTTTCTGGGGCGTTTATTCCAAGTCTTCTTTATTCTGTTTGATTATAACTTGATCATCAGCAAATTGTAAAGTAAAAACGATGAGTTGGAAGCCCGTCCCTTTGCGTTTTATTAATATAGCACAGTATCAACTAACACCACTTAACTACTATATATTTATATTTAAAATCAGTTACTAATATACAGGGTGCACCACGACCCTGAGATTCTTCGATAGCTCCTTTATTAATGAAAATATCAAAATATGTTTAATACAAATATTGTGCGAACCTATTTTCTACATAACCTAAAATTATTTTCAAATATACAGGGTGTTTCGTTTGACCGGCACATATAAAAATTTAATTTTTTTAAAATAGAACACCCTGTATATTTTTACATTTTTGGATTTCTCTTAAAATTTACTTTAAAAAATGTATAAAGTTATATGGGTCTTAAGTCAACCGTTTTCGTAAAATTTACATTTTTGTGAAAATTTTGAGCGATACAGCACTTTCAATTTTTTTTTACATTAAAGTTATTTAAAAAAGCGGTAAAATTTCGTTTAAAATTTAGATTGACAATAAATTAATTAACACTTTGCGCTAGCTACATTTTAAAAATATTATACAGGGTGTTTTTTACGCTTGGTCAAACTTGTGAAACCTTAAACATCGATAAGTCATTTTTCTTAAATGCAACACCCTGTATATTTTTACATTTTCTTGTAGAGAATTTAATTGTCTTTCGAAATTATTAAGCATGTCCTATACCTAAAGTTAATATTTTTCGAGCTATCTCGATTTTTATTAGTATTACTAAGGCAATTAAAATATTTTAAAGTGGGCCATGGACGTAAGTCGTAATTTTTCAAAGAATTTTTAAACAAAAGAATAAAAAGAGCTGCAACTTTAATTTTAGGCTAAAAATGTACCCCATTTTACCGAAAATTATCGTATAAATTGTTCAAGATTATGTCCTTGTTCTACGCACAGCCGTAGACCTTGTCTGAAAGACTCTAGCTCCCTTTATAACATTTCGGGGGTTATACCATCAAAAGCAACACGAATCCTGTTCTGCACATCTTCAGCAGTTGTTGGGGTGTCTTGATACACCTGTTTTATGGGTCCCCACAAAAATAAATCTATAGGGGTAAGATCAGGTGACCTAGGTGGCCAGGAGATTGGTCTACCTCGCCCTATCCATCTATTAGGATATTCTGTGTTCGGCAACTGCATTACTTCCTGTGTTGCTTTTAATGGTATAACCCCCGAAATGTTATCAAAAGTGCTAGAGTCTTTGAGACAACATCTACGACTGTGCGTAGAACATGAACAAGGATATAATTTTAAACAATTTATACGACAAATTTCGGGGAAAAGGGGTACATTATTGGACTAAAATTAAAGTTGGAGCTCTTTTTATTCTTTTGTTTAAAAATTCTTTGAAAAATTACGACTTACGTCCATGGCCCACTTTAAAATATTTTAATTGCCTTAGTAATACTAATAAAAATCGAGATAGCTCGAAAAATATTAACTTTAGGTATAGGACATGCTTAATAATTTCGAAAGACAATTAAATTCTCTACAAGAAAATATAAAAATATACAGGGTGTTGCATTTAAGAAAAATGACTTATCGATGTTTAAAGTTTCACAAGTTTGACCAAGCGTAAAAAACACCCTGTATAATATTTTTAAAATGTAGCTAGCGCAAAGTGTTAATTAATCTATTGTCAATATAAATTTTAAACGAAATTTTACCGCTTTTTTAAATAACTTTAATGTAAAAAAAAATTGAAAGTGCTGTATCGCTCAAAATTTTCACAAAAATGTAAATTTTACGAAAACGGTTGACTTAAGACCCATATAACTTTAAACATTTTTTAAAGTAAATTTTAAGAGAAATCCAAAAATGTAAAAATATACAGGGTGTTCTATTTAAAAAAATTAAATTTTTATATGTGCCGGTCAAACGAAACACCCTGTATATTTGAAAATAATTTTAGGTTATGTAGAAAATAGGTTCGCACAATATTTGTATTAAACATTTTTTGATATTTTCATTAATAAAGGAGCTATCGAAGAATCTAAGGGTCGTGGTGCACCCTGTATATCAAAACTTTATCAAATCTAAATAATTACCTTCTCAAGTCGTGGAGAGATATATGGGAATTTTCCACACCGCTCAGATCTAATTTATATAACGTGTATTGAAAACCATTAAAGTTCTCCGTTGGGTTTAAGGCAATAACGTTATTATCGGCGAGTGAAAGTATTTGCAAAAAATCAAATCTATGGAACACGCTGTGGGGTAACATGGAGAGATTATTTCCAGATAAATCCAATATTTGCAAGTAATTTTCTAGTCCTCCAAATGCAGCCGGCGATATCTCTGTCAGACCACAAATCCGCAAATATAACTCTCGAATTCTAGCTTGCCGAAAAGCATCTTCCTAAAATATAAATATACATACAGGGTGGACCAAATTCGAATGTTTTACGCTGGTTCTCGGTTACCGTAATAGCGAAAATCTGATATCGGTCTATTGGTCTTGAACAATTTTTTTTGAAAATCACTTGTTTACGAAATCATGGCAAACTTTAATAAGGGAATTTTTACAAAACTAGCCATATCTCGGTTATTTTTTGCAAAAAATATATAAAACTATATATTATTAAAAGCTGAAAAAAATTATCTTATCATATAACGTTATAGCCAACTAAAGTTTCTATTTAAAAAAATATAAATTTACTTCATATCTCGAAAGTTAAGGTGGCAAAAAAAAATAATTCTGATTTTAAATTAAGCATAAAAATCTGTATGAAAAACCTACATAACATTTTGTTCTATTTTAATAAATAAAGAAGTTGTGGCAAATTTTCAAAAATTATGAAATTTCATTTTTCGTCTGTAGTGCCAAAATGGAAAGCGCAATAAAAAATCTGAATACACAGACGTTCTTTTCTCAATAAAATAGCCCAAGAGACCAATATCAGATTTTCGCTAACTAATACGGTATCCGAGATACCCCGTAAAACATTCGAATTTGGTCTACCCTGTATATTGCATTCGTTTATAAAACTAATAAAAATTTAATAATTACAACATAAGTAGAAAACAGTTAGCAATGAGTTCGTTAGAAAGCATCAACTATATATAATGAAATTATGAAAGATTCTCAGAAAAAAAACGAATTATTTACTCCACGGATAATTTATGCTACACTGTACAGGGTGGTCCAAATTCGATGGGATTACATGGGTGTCTCGCTTAATAGTCAAGATAGAGAAACGGTTAAATTACCTAAAATGTGCAGTTTTTTTGGACAAACTCAATAAGACAGATATGACACACTATAAATACAACAAAAAAACAGTTTTTCTCTAATAACTCAAAAACTGGAAATCAATGAAAACGGTTCTGAGTTTGTCTCAAAAAACTGCAAATTTTTGGTAAGTTAACCGTTACTCTATCTAGAATATTAAGCGAGATACCCATGCAATCCCATCGAATTTGGACCACCCTGTACTATGAATTTAAGTCATTGATAGCCTATATGAATCGCAAACCAAAGGGAAAATTTGAAAGGGAAAATCAAGGAAAACATCGAATTGGGAAATTAAAGAAGCTGCCACAGACAGACGGATCAAGTGGAGTAAGATAAGAGAACTAGCTTAAGATAGAAAGAAATGGAGGGAGTCATACAAACAGAGACCACACACATAAGAAATAACAACAGACCCGCACCTAACGGTAGAGAGGCGTAAAAGTAACAAGAAGAAAAATAAAAAAGCCTTAATTCAAAAAATAAATTACATTTAATAATACTTTTTCATACCTCTACACGATCTAATGGATTTCCATCAAGATAAGTCCTATTTAGAATATCAAAAAACTGAAAGGCTTGTGTTTCTAGTTGTGTTATTTGATTAAATTCCAATCTCAACGAATCCAAAGACAATCTTACAGAAAATTGCTGGTCCATAATTCCATGCTCCATTGAAGGCTGCATCCTATTTATTCGGTTATAACTTAAATCTAAATTTCGTAGCATTCTTAGTGGAGATAAAGCTTGGTACGGAATATAACTCAGTTGATTATCTGCTAAGATTACGTTTGTTAATTTTCCCATACCGTCTCTAAACACAGTTGGGTCAATTTCTCTCAGATTATTACTCCTTAGATCTATTGTGTCTAAAAATGGCAGTCCTGTAAATGCGTCCATAGGCAAAAATGATATTGCATTGTCAGAGAGAATTAATATTTCGAGGGAATCCTCCAAACCTCGCCAACTATCTGACATTATTTGAGTTATATCGTTTCCTACAATCAATAAAATAATTAATACGTTTCTTTACATAATATTTGATTTTATTCATTTTCGGATATTTTTAACTAAAACTTACCGGTGAGATCCAGTAACCTTAGTTTTTGTAAGTACCTAAACGATCTACTAGGGACTTGAGTCAGTTCATTGTTACTTAAGTCTAATTCCCATAAGGACCTCTCCAAACCCACAAAAGCCTCATCAGGAATATATGTTAAAGGATTATGAGTTATTGAGAGTTTATACAACCCTAAAAAATAATCACACGTTTAAATCAAATATTTCTTTAGCAATTAATAACGTTTAGTTTATTTTTTGTGTTGAATTGAATAATGTTTAGGGTTTTTTTTGGCATCACAAACTTGTTTAAATTTAAATTAGTCAATAAATCTTTTTTGATCTTTACTTTCGAAATATTTCCTGATGTTAATTAGCAACGAACAAGCTGATTTTGAAAAACAAGTAAATTTTTGTAATACAGTTTAATAAAAATTACTAAAGCTATTTTTGCCTAATAATCTAACATAATATAACATTTTTTACCTGTACTTTGTAGGAAATAGGGCTCAAATAATCTAAGGCCATTATTTTCTAAATGCAGCATAAATACTTTAGAAGAGTTAATTGTTTGGGGAATTCTAGGTAAATGTATATCTCGACACCGGACTATTCCTAGATCCGGTACAGCTTTAGAACAGCTACATAATGGATTGAAATAACACGGCGGGTAATGTACAGATTCAATTTCTTTTGATTCGCTAATGGAAACCCATACCATGAGCCAGAATGACACAAATACTAAAGCATATCCAAATTTTATAAAATGCTCCAGTTTCTGAAAATGTTTTACAATCTTTAATACATATTTTTGTGTGTTTATTTAAAAGTGTATCATTTTATGCACTAAGTATTTTTATTTTATTTTTAAAAAGTAACACTCGGCAATATTTTATTTAGCTTGCTAATCTAATCATTTACTTTTGTAAACAGAATCAATAAGTGAATAATGTAATCAAATTAAGGAGAATTAAAATATTAACTTTGTAAAACTTCTATACTTAATAGAGATTTTCCGTCATTAAAATTGTTGTTTGTTTAGTTGTCCACGACTACTTTTGCAATTTTGTTTAATTTTTGAATTAATACTTAAATTAACTTAAACTAAGTACTTAAATTAAAAAGAGAGCAAACTATCTATCTACTCTGTAGAAAAATCCGATTGCTATATATTTTTGTATAAAACACAGGCGCTATTTAGGTTAATGAAACGCTCCATAGTCAATAAAAACGAAATATAATAAATTTAAATGCTATATAAAATAACCGAATGCTATAAAAAGTATTAAAATGTTTTAAAACAATTGATACAATATGTGTGCGGTGGCAGCGACCAAAACTTGATCAAAACGATAGATTACCTATATCGTTTAATATTTCCCTACATAACGTTTAATAATATCCTATATTACGTTTATTGACATGCAATATAAGGTGAACAAATTTTTCACGCAGTATTTCTGTTTTTTATGTAGCATTTTGATTTTTTTGTCATTTTGATATTTTTTATATAGCATTTTACATTTTTCATTTTTCTAAATGTTTTGGGTTATTTTCATAAGGCATCTAATTCCTATTCAATTAAAACTATTTTTTGTGCGATCCTACTAGAAACAGCTGTTTGACGGACGCGTTAGCAACCATAAAGTACTGCATTACCGGCCCTATCCTTAGCAACGGCCGTAAAAGTTACTTTTCAGGCCGTTGCTAAGGAGAGGGCCGGTAATGCAGTACATACGCCGTCATCTGTCAGTGACAGAATGTCACGTAGTTTCTAACCTATAATTTTGAAAATTACACTTTTTGGCCTTGATACATAAATAACTATTATTTTGCCAATTCTTTACCCTAAATGTTAATATTTATTTTCTTAAAGAAGCAAGTATGAATAGTTTAAAGAAATTCAACGTTAGTAGGTAAAATCTAAAAGTGTTTTGAATGTTACTTTATGACCATCTGCTAAGTACTTCAGTAATACCTACAATGCAACCCATTAAGCAGTTCTGGTATAATGTATGCATAAAACTTCGGACAAACAGTTTAACGAGGTAGATAGTATTGCAACAGTGATCACCATTTCCCACAACAAAATAAAAATGTTACTACTACATTTTATCTTTTTTGTCTACTTTTATTTTAAAACTACGCACCAGGCTATCGTATTCTTTAAATGCAAATAAGTTGCTTAAAAACATAGGTAACTCATAAACTGTCGTTCTTTTGAATATCGATTTATTTTATACTTATCTGTAGTAGGGTAACCAACTCAAAATTCGCGTATGAAAACAAAGCAAAATCGTTTTGATATAAAAAAAAGCTTGTGTTTTCGTTTAGTGTAAGCAAAAAACAAATTTCCTTTACAACCGAACAATGTTTTGGATGCAAAAGATATTGAGTTGCAAGATTACAAAAGCACATCGCAAAAATTACTTATTAAATTAAACTTGAATTTCGTGAAAATTAGTTACGAAACTAACTAAATGTACTAAATAAATCTTATTTGTTTCACAAAAATAAGTAATCATTAATTAATTCAGTGGCGTAGGCAGCATGCTTCCATAGAGGGGGTTAATAAACGCAAAAATTGAATGTTTTAAAAAAACAAAATGTTATCTGTCAGACAGATTTTGGTTTTAAATTATAACTGACTTCAAAATATAATTTTACATATCGTCAGTGAAAAGCAATTTTGCTGTAAACGTCAAAACGCTATTAATTTATAATTATTAATGATAACCTTTGTTTTAATAATATTTCCTTTATTTTTTTACACCATTCCTTGAAAATTTTTTTTTACAAAAATTTTACTGTTTTTTTATCTCTACTGTAAAGTTTTAGTTTTGGCGTTTACAGCAAAATTGCTTTCCACCGTCGATATGTTGGAAATATTTTGGTCTTTCAATTTTAATATCTTGAAAAAACGATTTTCTATTTTTCGGAAAGAAATTCGAGTAGGTATGTGTTTTTAATATATCGACGAATCTATTTAAAAAGACTTATTTTCCATTTTTCTAAATTATGTTGCTAAAACATAATAAATTTTTATGCTTGATCCTTAAATGTTCAATTGTTTAATTATTGTTAATAGACTTTAAAGAGATATTTGACTGAGCTGTTACTCACTTTGTCATTGTTAAAAGATTGCAAATTTAATACAGTTCACAAAAAAATAATATCCACTAGAGATCTTTAGAAATCAGCAAGTATTAATTACTATTAAATGAAAAAAAAAAAGAACTACATACAATGCCAAAAAAATATTTAAAATATGCACTTTTTAACTTTTTCAAAAGTTTCTACTTTGTTTTTTTTTTGTCAAAATCAGTTAGAAAACTTAGTCATCTTATACCTCATGTAAACATTTCAGTGCTTTTGATAATAATGTTGTCTAAAAAATAATGTCAAAATTAATGATGTATCGATAAGTCATAAGGACATTTTATGAGAAAAAATTAAATTTTGTGTGACAGTTTATTATGTTTTTTAATTAAATTAATCAGTAAATTATAATTAACTTTCATATCAAATAAAAGTAGTTACTAATTATCACATGAAAATAACTGTCTTCATTTACTAATGACACCTAAACGTTTCCTAACAAAAATATTAGCAGTTCTAAAACTTTAACTTAACTTAGGATAGAAAAAAAATACAATTTGTTTTTGACCAAAAACCATACTAGTGCCATTTGAAGTAAAGTTTCATAACGCCATTTGATTTTACATCAAAATTTTGCATGTATATTTGACATATTTACAGTTTTTTTTCCAGAATTAATAATACACAGAGTGGTCCAAATTCGAAGCTCAACAGCTAATTTTAAAAGTTGCAAACAAATCTATTAAAAATCACTATTTTAGCATTATTTTTGGGTTGTTTTTCAAATTTCACCCAAAGTATTTAATATCGTTGCGTTCAGAATTTTATTAATATCTTTTAAAGCAAAAATCCAGCATGATGCCTATAACATGTGACAAAGTTGATGACGGTCTAAAATACACGAAACGTCTGACACAAAATCTAATTAGAGCAGCATTTAAAAACTAAAACGCTTTTTATGTTTAAATATTTCTAAAAATAAGACATAACAACGATTTTTTTTTAATAACCAACTAAAATACAACTAAGAGGGCAAGGTACACGTACTTTTCTTTAGTTTTAAATTTAACCTTAAATGCAACTATTCCTCTATTTAACCGAGCTCGTGGTTTTTAAAATAAATACGATACCCATTTTGTGTACCAAATTTGGGACACCCTGCTTATAATTTTTTTGGATTTAACTAAAATCATTCGAAATAATTAAGGTTGTAACGATACGAGGAAATCCCTGCATTAAAATCGATACATTTAATTGCAAATCATGTAACTACTAATTTATAAATCAAATCAAAAACTGCGTACGAACAATTATTACAACTAAGTAATTTGTTGGTGAATCGTAAATAATAATTATATTATACACATATTGAGCATGAAGTTTGAACAGGCTTTATAAAAACGATTATTCACTTTACAAAATAGAAATTATTAAGGAAATGAATAAATCCACTCACCATTATATGCTATTTCAACTAATTTACCAGGTACTACGTAGGTTAACTATGGTAATGAAGTCCTGGCTTCTTGTTTATTTGATAAATTATTTCCACATTTAATGAAGATTAAGTCACAGCATAACATCACTGCGAGTGCGTAAAATAATAAGACTACTAAACGGAAGCATTCGTACCGAATAACTTTGGGAGACCTTATTAGTTTCTAAGAGAAGTACGGCTTCATTTAATGAGATTAATGGCTATTGTGCTGTCATATTGATTACAGGTATAAGAAGTTTTTGCAATGAATATACGTTAGCGTTTACTAACAATCCAATTTACTTATTCAGTTATTTTGGAATGTCATCAGACATTTCAGAAACAATTAAAACTTGACGTTTCGCTTTGTGATTCAAGTTTCACCAGAATACGATTAATCAAGAAATACGAAACATTTTAATACTTTTATATAAAATCCATTTTACTTTTTGCAATGGCAATTCTTTGCAATCTGTGATAGCTAACAAATTCATGACACTACTTACTCACTACATAGTCTTAAAACATTTAATTGATATTTATTCAGGTTATATAAAATGTTTTACTAGTATGTAAATGTAATCAAATTTTCAAGTTCTACTATTTTTAATATCATTTTTAATATTTTCAATTAATACATAGATACAAGGTGTCCCAAAGAACATTGCCATCTTAATTACCTCATTTATTTTTGAAAATAACCCCAACAAACCTTATGTACTGCTATATGGAGAAAAAAGTTGCCTACAGTACTTTAAAAATAAACTCTAATTGTTAATCTACCTTAAAATGGTCTCTTTAGCAGCGAAGTTACTCGTGAACACTGGATAAATCAAAAGACTATAGAGGCATAAACCTCTAGACTTGCCTAATTGTTTTAAGTAAACCTGAAATCTATGTTGCCATTAATAATTTAAGTTAAGTAACTTTAAGCAGTCATAAGAATTAAGCATGTTTTAAATAGGAATCTGTTCCGTATTCTCAAATATGTTACCCTTACTGGACTAGAAAAAAATTAATTACATTTATTTTGTTGTACAAGGTGTTTCGTAATTATACCCAAAAAAATCGGGAGGTGATTCCTTATCGAAGATTAAGGGGGGTCTCTCATACAATTTTTTCCATAGACGTCTTCTTTCGGAGTAACACTCTTCCAAGGAGGAGCGGTAAAATAAGGTTTTATTTTATTCTCAAATTTGGATATATGTATGTAGGAGGATGATATTTGGTAGATGTTTTATACTTATTAAAATGTTTCCCATAGTAATATATTTAATCATCTCCCACCTTCACAGGAGGCTGATAAGTGCGACCCCTTTTGTTTTTTTTTTTATCAGAACTTTTTGGTGAGTAAAAATTTTGCAATTTAAAATATTTTTTGTAGCTTGTTTTGCTTAAAAACTTTTTTTATTCTTTAGTTTTTCTCGTAAAACTTAGTTTTTGAGTAAAAAAATAAAATAAATAAACATGAACCATCAAATATTTCAATATAAAACGATTCGTTTTGGTATGGTTACCATGGTTTGTTGTTGTTCATATCGAGTAGAATTGATGGGTGTAATTCATTTTGACGTTTATGAGGCCGCAACGCTAAAACGCCCTGTATATACGTCCATATAAGAGGTTACTGCAACTGCAAACAAAAAACATACGTTTTAATTTAATCATCATTTATTGACCCACGTTACTTTAGCAATAAAAATTGGCAATATTAAATACCTCCCTTAAAAAAAGAGAGAAAAACTTCAAATTTAAACGATATACGTTATAGCCTCTAAATGCCCGTAACATTAAAAAAATATTTGCCGCCCCCGGAGGCGGTATGTCAAATATCAATTTTTAACGGAAGACTGTGCCACCTTTAAATTTACACTAATTTTAGCTTATATAATCAGCAGCAAAATCTTTTAGGCGGCAGTTATTTGGCGGCGGCGTATATTCAAAAATTCTGTCATAAATCTATTGCTGGGTCGATCGGAAGACCGTGCCGCCTTCAAATAGTACCTAGTGAGTAGATAACTAAAAAAAAAAAAAATTTAACCGAGCTAAAGTGAATCCGCGTAAATTGAGGGATTACTGTATTTGTTGTTGTAAGCAGGTCCTAGCAAACTTTAATAAATAAATCATTTCCAGATTTAAAAATATATTGCATCCTTTGGAGTAAAAATATTATATACTTTTTAAGTAAAGATTTTTAAACATACTGAAAATTCTGAGTTCGGTAATGTATTTAAAACAATTTTTGTTTTGCCTAAGTGTAGTTCAGGTCAATAATGCAAAGATTTATTATTTCCAGTGTTTTGCATGAGCTGTAAGTAAGTATACTTAAGTACAGTTTTTAAATACGTTTTGCTTGTACTTATTTTTAAGTTCCTTTTTTGAGTCATTTGAGCATGAATAAATTTTATGCAGCTTTTTATGCTTTAATTAAACCTTTCAGCAATTTTTATTCCAATTCAATCCACTGTTGTAAATAAAAAGTTGCTCTTGGCTGTTTTTAGATTTTTCACTAACGTGGGGAACAAAAAAAATATATCATTTAAATTTTCCAGGATCATTTATAAACTAAGAAATGTTGTCAGACTTGAATTTAGCTTTTAAAGATATACAAGATGCTGAGCTTCGTATTTGGGTCATCCTGTACAACATTTTTGTCCAGTTTGTACTGTACAAACATTTAATGCGAGTGCAGACCGACGAGTACTAACCAGGATGATAAAATTTAAACAAATTTAGTCTCAATAAAAATCTATTTTATATTTTAAATCTGATAATTTGGATCACATTAAATTGTTTAAATTCACACGAGATTATTGTTCTATTCGAATAATTTTGTAATTAATTTTCTCTAAAATTTTCAAAAATTAGCATATTCAAAACAAAATTACGTTCACTTTACTTACAGTGCACTTCAGTTAAAATAAATTAACTGCAACTCGGACATGGGTTTTATTAATTAGGTTGATTCATTCATACAGTAGCCATACCTATGTAGGCGGACAGAAATTAAAAACGCAATTTACAATTACGACACGTAACATTTGACCTAAATATAATTACTTACTTTAAACACAGTCAGATGTATTAGCTGGCCACAAAAAAACGTTACATTCAAATCAGGCTTCGCCCACAGAATTTATAAGGAATTATTTTTGTAATTTTGATATCGTGTTAATAAACACTTAATAAAGCCTTTAAAACTTGACAAGCATTTTGATATCTCTCCTATCCTGTTTTATAACTTTTTAATATTATAATTACGGTGACCATACGTCATTTATAGCAGCGATCCTTAAAGTTTATAATACCATTTTACTTTTTAAAATATTGAAATCTTAAAAAAAAAAGTTTTGCTTCTTATTTTACTCGAACCATCAGAAAGATATCTTCTTAAATAAATCGTAATATTTTTGTTACTACAAACTAGGGGGCCGCGAAAATATTTTTTGAAAACTCAATTACATACTTTATTTTCTAAAAAAAATGTACGGCATTAAATTAATTATTGGTTTATTGTGCTGGCCACATATTATGGAACAATTGTATTAGTTTTGGTATAGAATACTTTCCAGTCCAGCTGATATTGGAAGATATAACAGTAAATATTTATTCATACTTTTATGTCCCTTCAATACGAGTTGAAAATTTTAAGGAAGTTTGTGATGAAATAATTTCAGTATCAAAGACTACTAGGGTACAGTAAAGCTAGGTGGTTGCCTCCCTTACCCACTTTGTTAGGGATTTTTAAACTGTTTGCGCCTCTAAAAATCTACTTTTTGGGGCAGGAGAAATGTCCTACAATCTCAAAATCTTTTTTAATGATCCCTTCGCTAAAGCATGTTTTTTTTCCATTGTCAAGCTTTAACTCTTCATAAACACATTCTGAAAATTGTATCTCAGAATATATGCGGACCTTTCGTTACTGTAAAAAAAATTAAACTTCAATGACCTAAACGTAAAACAAAAGTTTTTACCCGGGAATGTAAAAAAAAACTGCTTCACGACTGGAAAAAAATCACTATCAGAATGCAAAATAGTTTAAAGAATTTGTGCAATAATTTTAATAAACTTGTATTGATTACCTATTTAAATCAGTGAAAAATGCTTTTAAATTTAATTGTTATGTTCGTTCATTAGACGAATTTTGTCTTTTTTTTATGGAGGCAACCGACGTGGTTTGTTATAGGCTTACGTCCGTAGCATGGGCGTCCGCAGTGGGAGCAAACGGGGCATTTGCCCCCCCCCCCCCTGGGATCGAGTAAAAAATAGTACTTGTAAAAATAAAATATGAAAATTAAAAAATTACATTAAAATTCATATATATTATTATTCGTCTCTATGCTTTGCCCCCCTGTAAAATTTTCTCCGGCCGCCCATGGTCCGTAGTGTTATGTTTTTGCTTCTGAACTTTAATTTAGTATCCTATTACAATCTTGAATTATTTAATTATTTTATATATCTTCACTCACAGGGCCGACGAGTGGGGGAGGGGATGATGGGGTAAATTTTTCCGGACCCGAGATTCACAGGGATCCGGACATCATACCACAGTTTGTTTTTTAAGCGCTAATTAACCGTAAAAATGTTATTTATTTTAAAATTTAAGCATGGTTTATACAAATAAATATCTAAAACTTTTCTGCATATATGACTTTAAACAATTTAAAGTAAAATATGAAAGATTTAAGACAGTGATCCCATTTTTTAAAACGAACAAAAGCACCAATAGCTTTAAAACTGGAATATTGTCTGTCTAATTTCATAGTAAGTACTGTTCAAGGCATTTCAATGGTTGTCCTTGTATTTAAACTTTAAAAAACTATCTTGCATAATATGTGACGTCTCTTTTTTACATGAATCACATTTTTAACAGTTTTTTATTAATTTAGGGTGATCAGATTTGCCTCTATTTTTGGTCCCGATGTTCTCAAGATGTTTTTTCGGTACTGTTGTGTGCCATTCTCATAATCTTTAGTTATCGTATACAGGGTGTTTGAAATTCGAGTCTAAACATGACGATCTCACTTATTATAATATCTAGAGTATAGATTTAAACTTGTCAAAGTCGCTTAATTCGTTGCTCAATAATAATCCCAAAATAAATTGGAAATATCTCAAACGGTATTCGAGAAAATTAGGAAAAACCAGAAAATACGATTTTTGAAAATCGTCTATAACTCCTTTGAAATATAAAATATTTCAAATGTGTAAAAGCATTGCCTAACCAACTTTTTAAACCAAATCGGATGGTTATCACTAATTTTTCCTAGGTCAATTCGTTTTTGTTTTATGGCAACTGATAATCAACTTAATTTTTTCTTATAGGCGCAATTTTTGCTATTTACATAACCCAATAGTTTTTTTTTTCTGAATTTGTTGATGTATAACACATAGGCTTGCCAACTATACGCTTTTAGGGCGTGCATACGCAATTTCGTAAAAAGTAGTAATGTGTACGCTGACGCATGCTATTTAAAAAATTCATAGTAATGTACGCTTTTTGTTCATGAAAACTTGTGAGCTATATGAACAAGCAAAAAAATTTAAGAGCATAAGCTCCGTTTTTCCGTTTTTTTTTAAATTAAATTTTTGGCTAAACTAGTGTGACTTTTTTTAGAATATATGTTAATTTTATGTTTATATTAATACTATTATATTTTTGTAATTTTGTTCAATAGACACGTATGTATTATGTATGTGTTTCCTTACCTAAATGGAAATTATTACTAAAAAGTTTTAACCTTATTAAAAATAGTTTCGTGGGGGTACAATCCGATTACAAAAAAAAAAAACATAACTGAGTCCACTGAGTCGTGTATAGGCCAAAGCGATAAACTCCACTTTTTAATTAATTTTAAATTTTATTGATTGATCTTTAATATTTAGGTGTAAAACAATTTTCCTTATTAATTAAGTTTAATAGCATTGAATGTCAAAAAAAATGTGACCCTCGAATAATAAATTATTTGTTTCATACTAAACAATTATTTCAGAATATATATGTCGTTAGATAAAAGCTACGCCTGTTTTAATTCATTTTTACAATATTTATTTGAATTTCAATTTGAAAAGGAAGTTTAAATATGAATGTATAGGTACTATTTCATTACTTTTCTCTACTAGTTTTGTTAATTAATTCGCAAATGAGTGGCTCAATAATAAACAGTATTAGCTTTTTGTATTATAAGCTTAAAGTTATTATTTAATTTTTTACCTATAAATGTTCTGCTTTGTTTGATGAAGTAAAATATGTTTACATAAAAAAACTTTATTCTTTGACAAATTAAATTTTTATTTACTATGTAGCAAAAATAAATTATTTGTGTGGAAGCGGCTTGAAAAAGCCTAAACATATTTACTATATGTATTGATAACAGGCGCCTATTTAAACACAAAACGCAACCCACTTAGCAGGTTGCGCCTATATAAGTATGCAATGTGCTAAACAAAACGCCTACTTTCGGCATTTTCAGGCAACCTGCGTAGCAACGACGTTAAATTAATTACATATCCTTGTAGGCGTAATGTACAGTATGCAACCCACTAAACGTTGCGCCTATTGATAGGAAACCACTACACAAACGCCTACATAGACATGCAACTAATTTGACATAACAGTTACGCAGGTTGTCTAAAAATGACAAAAGTAGGCGTTTCGTTCAACACATTGCATACCTATGTAGGTGTAACGTGTTAAGTGGGTTGCGTTCTTGATTTATGAATTACAATAAAAGTTAAACAATACTGTTCTTATGACAAACAACATTCATTTCTGCAGTATACAGTACGAAGGTAATCGTAAACTTCAATAAAAATCAAAATAAATATGATTAAGATTAAGTTACAAAAGATTTGGTTTTAAACCAGAACTGTCAAAACACATTTATTAGTAGGAATCCAATAAAAATTTAAAAATGCACTATTTATGTCTCAAATATGAATTTATAAAGTATACTGCACTAACTAAATCGAAAAAGGAAATAAAAATCCAACGATATTTGGTAACAATTAAGTTATTAAAAATGTTGTTTTAGACTAGAACTGTCGGAACACAATTTATTAGCAATAATTCAATAAAAATTAAACGATGCAATATTGATGTCTCAAATATGAATTTATAAAGTATACTGCACTAACTCAATCGAAAAATGAAATAAATATCAAAATATATCTGGTAATGATTAAGTTATTAAACATTTTGTTTTGGATCAGAGCTGTCGAAACACATGAATGAGTAAAAATCCAAGAAAAATTAAACGAGGCAATATTTATGTCTCAAATATGAATTTATGGAGTATATTGTACCACGTCAATTGGTAACTTGCCTAAATTTAAAATATTTAAGGTACCAAATTAGTTATTAAACAATTTGTTTTAGTACATTTAATATTTCAATAGAGGGTAATTGTTCACGAGAAATACCAAAGCAAATAAAACGACACTGCTCTATTGACGCTTAACAGATTCGTAGTTTTCAACGGAATACAAATTCTTCACAGTGAACGTGCATTCGTGCTTTAATAATAATGATTCAGATTTTATAAGACTGATATGCTTACCAAAAGCACCTTAACATTTACAGAATAATTATGTCGGTAAAAAAGTTACTGTTGCTGGTTGGGGATTCATCGAAAATCACACAAAAAGCCATGTAAAATTAAATGTAGTGAGCTTTGAGTAATTTTAAAATAATTGTAATTTCCTACATTAGATTCCAGTTGTGAATAATTTGTAATGTGCTGCGGTGTACAAATGAATCAATGTTAAAATGAACACGAGTCTCCTTTGTGCCGGTGGAGAACATCGAAAAGACTCTTGTAACCAGTGATAGCGGGGGTCCTGCAATGATAACGATTTTCTAAATTGGTATGCGGGTGTGAATAAATATTATACTCACGTATTTCCATACATCACACACCAAACACCGCCCTCTTGTTCTTTTTTTTTATGTTCTTTTTTTACACTTTCAACTTCTGGCAACCCTACATTAATATTAAATAGCCTTTTTAAACAAATTAGAATTAGAATATGACAGAATAAAACCTTAACTTACAAAAGCCCCCGTTATAAAATGTAATCGATTGATTTTAAAATATGTGCTTTATTTTTTAGTTACAAAATTAAAAAGATAAATTCAAATATTTTTACTATAAATAACACATTATTGTTAACCTTAGTAACAAAGCACAATATTTATACAATTTAAGCTTGCGTGTTCTCTCTTTTACAAACTTTTACAAGTTGTTTTACTTTCGGCAAATGTAAAGATGTATCATGTATAGAACTCACTAACTCGGTAAAATAATAACATTTGGTATCTATAAAATCATGTGGTATATCTGAAAGCATAAATTATAACAAATTGTAAAAGCATACTTGCACAATAATGTTTTTACCATAATTGTTGAAAATAGTTGAAGGAAATAATGGTTTGTTGGAAAGATGAAATACTGTTGCCACACTTAATCTTCCTTTCGTAGAAGTCAATTTTAGATGCCAAGTTGCTGGTCTATTACTATAAATAATAAATTATTACTTTTAATCAAAAATATTGATATTACAATAAAACCTCACATTTGCAATGAACTGACGTCAAAGTAAGTTAGGGGTACCGTTAATTCACACAATTTATTATCCACCAAATTTGATAACGTTACTGAGGACTTATCAGTCAAACACTTTCTGCTAGTGTATGTTGCCACAGTTTGTAAAAGTTCTCTCGACGGTTGGCAGTTCTGTTCAACAATTAGAAGAAGCTCCAGTGATGCATGTATTCGTGACAACTGATCAAGTTTCAATAACATTTCTGGTATGTTAATGACAGATGTTGTTGAACTTAACGTCGTCTTCCGTGTATACCTCAGAGCTGGCTCTAAAGACTTTGTTTTCAAATGAGTATTATTGCTTTCTGCCTCTTCTTTCATTGGCAGGATTTTACTGTAATAAAAGAAATGCATTAACTCTTGTATATAACAGTAGCAGCATTAAAGAGGCATGTGCAGACTAAAAATGTAACAAATTGTTCACCATTGGTATTGTCACACTAATATTTTATAAACATTTAATAATGTAGATTTGTTATTGTAAACCCATTTCGTAAACTCCGTTTATTAGGTTACATGTTACACTATGCACAGTCAGCTCTATTTGCAATATCTAATATGTTATAACCAGGGGTTTGGAGCGGAGCACGGAGCACAGAGCAGTGAAGCAATGGGTTTTTGCCTGGAGCAGGAGCGGAGCCCGGAGCCCGGAGCAAATAATTTTGATTGCTCCAGTTTATTATGTACAATTTAAAAAAAAAACATTTTTTTTTCTTCTTTTTTTTAACCTTTGAAGATCAATAATCTGTTCTTTCAAACATTTATTTAACTTCATTTGTTTGTTAGGGTCCAATATTGCAATTTTTGACCAACTTCCACATATCCAAAAACAAACGAACTTTGTTTTTAAAAACAAATTTTTTGCAAGGCAGTACAGATTTTTGTCAAAACGCGTTTTTTAATTTGCTTAATTTTCAGTTATTGGAAAACGAAAAAGTGATATTGATTACATTTATGGATACAGAATTTTTTTCTCTACAAAAAACGTATTTGCACTTTTTTTCTAAAATAATTAGGGGAGCTAGAATACGACTTTTAAAATTTTACCATTGAAATTGCTATGTTGCGTGATCCGAGTCTACACCCTGTATTTATGGAATGAGAAAAAAATAAGAAATTTAAATTGGTCATAGCCAACTATCGCTCCCATTTAAAAAAAGGTAAGTTTGTGCCATACCTTTTTAACGGCAAGCGTAAAAAATTTTTTTTTAGTATAATCAAATTAAACATAAAAATGTCTAAAAATAATCTACATAGATATTTTCGATATTTACAACAATAACGGAGATATGACAAAAAAACACTTTTTATTCAATAACTCGAAAACCGGAAATGATAGAATATTTTTGAAAACGGTTCTAAGTTTGTCTCAAAAAACTGCACATTTTTGGTAATTTAACCGTTTCTCTATCTTAAATATTAACCAACATACCCATGCAATCCCATCGAATTTGGACCACCCTGTATTTCATTTTTAATTCAATTGTAGTAAATATAAATTAGAAGCAATACCAACAATTTGTAATTTTTAATGCATACTGGAATTAAGTAATTCGTAAAACAACAAAACAACTAAAATGACTTAAAACTTAACAACAACAAAATCCCACCAATTTCTAAAATATGATGAAAAACTTTAATATAATTTGAATACAACCGTAGATTAACTTTAATATGACAGTTAACTGCTGTCTTTTGTTAAAAACAAGCACTTTTTGATTCCATAAAAACCAACAACCACAAAAATTTCACAAAAGTAACTATCTTTGTTGTTTTTTTGAAACACATGTAAAATATATAATTTTTTAAACACTGAGTCATGGTTAATTCGGAAGTACTTATCAAATTTAAGTATAACTATCCAACCTCTTTATATCATTTTGTTTAATTTTTTAAATTCAATATTTGCCTACAAGGAAAAAACGTGCTGAACAGAGACTAATTTATATTTCTTTAAATATTCTTAGAGACCTTTAACTGATGATTTTTGCCTCTATAGTCCAATATAAGCAATTAAGATTTTAAAAAATCTACAAGTCTACAAATTTAAATAAATCAAAATATAACACTCAGTCGCGTAGTGAAGGTAAATGGCACCCTGGGCATATTATTTTTTTGCTCCCCCCCATCGTCTGCATTTTTATTATAATTTGCGAGTTTCAAGTAAAATATTTATTCAATGTACACTGTAATGAAAATGTGAACCAATTTTAAAATTATATTGGCATTTTAGTTTTCTGGCTTTAAATTTAGTGAAATAAACACAAAAATATTGTATCTTCGCGACGCCCCCCAAGACTGGCGCCCGGGGCATCGATACCCCCTTCCCCCCTGTCGCTATGCCACTGATAACACTCGAATCTTTTAAATAACATTGTATTAATAACCCCTGCAAAAGTAAATAAATGTTTTTAATAAAATATCAAACTTACTTCCATTGATCTAACAAATCATCTGCAGAAAAAAAATCATGTTCGGTTATGATGAAGAAATAATCACGCTTCAGTTTTTCAATTCCCAATTCAACGAATAATTGCAATGACTGTTTAAAACTTAAATTAGGTATAGTCGTTTTTCCGTTATATATTCCACTAATAATACCAGATACCACAGTTTTATCATCTTCTGGTAGCTACAAATAAGATACATTTAAAAATACGGAATAAAAAAACTAATTAACTTACATGTATTCTTATAGAACCATTATTTGCCAATTCCTCAAAAAGTACATTAAAACAGTATTTTAAGTCACCTGGATTTTCACAATCTGCAATAACAAATGAAACACATTTGTACAGATGACCATCATTTGGTCAATTAAATTGGTAATTTCAAAAATAAAATAAGTCTCATAGGTGGTTTTCAAAACCGACTGATTCAAATGTAAATTATTCACAAATGGATTTTACATCACAGCCTCTATACAGGGTGCCCATTTTTCTAAACTGTTGTATGCGTAACTCCGTTAATGTTAAAGATACAGAAACGTTTAAATTAG
Source organism: Elmis aenea (assembly GCA_947652605.1). Classification (NCBI taxonomy): domain Eukaryota; kingdom Metazoa; phylum Arthropoda; class Insecta; order Coleoptera; family Elmidae; genus Elmis; species Elmis aenea. The sequence goes on from OX393576.1 coordinate 18,484,452, forward strand.
CAAATTTGTGCAGAATTTAAAGGGAAATCTGATGCCATTTTCAAATTTGACCTACCTCATCAACTTTTTGAAATATTTTGAAAAAACTGAAAAAGGTCGATTTTTTCAAACTTGAATAATTCCGTAACCATATGAGCTAGATCCAAAATGAAAATTGGCTTTTGTAGATGTTTTTACGTAGATTTTAAATATGTTAACGAAATTTTCATAGCACTCTCGATTTCCGAGTTATAGCACGAACTTGCATTGTTTTAAATGGAAGTCATAGTTGGCTGTGGCCTTATTAAAAAGGTAATTTATTTCTCGTTTCAATGATATAAGGTTTGTTATGCTTTACTCTTGTAGTTTTTCTTTAAATAAGCAAAAATCATTTTACATGTTCACTGCCTACTAATAGATGGGAGTTATCCCGTGTTGATGTTCTTTTTTTTTTCGATGTGACCTTTAAGAGTTGTCTCTTATCGTTAGTGTAGCAGTTATTAGCCAGTTACAAATTTTAAAAACAAAACCTCAGAGTTTGTCAAATAAAATTTAATGTTTGTTATACGTATAAATCTCTCTCGTGTTGATCAAAATTTTTGATTGAGTTTATTGTAAATTTCAAAAACAATGTTTTCCAATGAAGAAATATTATCAGGCTTTTTGGTATACACATTATCTTTAAGCATACCTCACAAAAAAAAAACAAGTTTTGCTAAATCCGGTGATCTTGCAGGGCCATTATTGCGAATCCATCTAGGAAAATGATTAGACAGATAATCAGACACAGTTCTTGAATTGTGTGCAGGAGCACTGTCATGTTGAAAATAATTAAAATTTTGCACTAAATTCAACAGAACTTCATCTAACATGAGACCAGTAAATATAATTGTGTCTGTTGAATATCCCATTATTTGTAAATTTGGCTTCATCAGTAAATAAAATTGTGTGAGTAAAATTTGGGTTAGTATTTGTTTCTTCTAAAAACCATCGGACGTAATTTAATCTTCTTTGTAAATCATTAGGATACAAAGTATTGCCAATATGATGTTTATATGACTTAAATTGATTATGTTTTCAAATCAGTCGAGCCTTTTCAGTTGACACACCACATTCAAGGGACAACTCCTGGGTAGATGATGTTGGTTTATAATTTACGTATGCCAGAACTCTCTCTTCATCTTCTTGCTTAAATTTAATTTTCAAATCTTTGGGTTTTGTAAATGACCCGTATTTTTTTAAATTCATTTCTAATAACGAAAATAATATCTTTCTTGGTTGCTTCCTTTCCATAAATCTTTGCAAATACATTTCACTTGCATTGCTACTATTTATTGCTACTATATATAGAAAAGCATGTCATTTTTTTCTTCATTAGAAAACATTGTTTTTGAAATTTACAATAAACTCATCAAAAATTTTGATCAACACGAGAGAGATTTATACGTATAACAAACATTAAATTTTATTTGACAAACTCTGAGGTTTTGTTTTTAAAATTTGTAACTGGCTAATAACTGCTACACTAACGATAAGAGACCACTCTTAAATGTCACATCGAAAAAAAAAAAGAACATCAACACGGGATAACTCCCATCTATTAGTAGGCTGTGAACATGTAAAATGATTTTTGCTTATTTAAAGAAAAACTACAAGAGTAAAGCATAACAAACCTTATATCATTGAAACGAGAAATAAATTACCTTTTTAATAAGGCCACAGCCAACTATGACTTCCATTTAAAAAAATGCAAGTTCGTGCTATAACTCGGAAATCGAGAGTGCTATGAAAATTTCGTTAACATATTTAAAATCTACGTAAAAACATCTACAAAAGCCAATTTTCATTTTGGTTCTAGCTCATATGGTTAGGTAATTATTCAAGTTTGAAAAAATCGACCTTTTTCAGTTTTTACAAAATATTTCAAAAAGTTGATGAGGTAGGTCAAATTTGAAAATGGCATCAGATTTCCCTTTAAATTCTGCACAAATTTGCTAATTTAAACGTTTCTGTATCTTTAATATTAACGGAGTTACCCATACAACAGGTTTGAAAAATGGGCACCCTGTATAGTTAAAATACTTACGGTTCAATATATTCCACAAATTATCCAAAATATTTTCCTGTTTCATATTTTGCATATTCTGAATTGCATCAACCAAATCAACTTTTGCTTTTTCTTTTGCAACATAATATTTAAGACCTTTTGATTCACATAGTATGTGGTAAATTTCCGAGGACAGTTTCTCCTGACCCCATACTTCACTCGCTATTGTTACATTAGTGACATCTTCTACACCGGATTGCAAGACACGAATGCAATTATTAAAAAACAACAGCTGTGTCCAAAACCAGTTCAAATTAGATACCTTATTGCCAATTACAGCTTGTAATGTCTGCACATACAAAAAAATGTAAAACAACTATCATGTAAGCAACAAAGTATTTTAAACAAAGCAGAGCCCTAAGGGTTCCCTAGACTATTTCACGGGTATCACAAGACAATTAAAGTGATTTGCAATTTAAAACAAAATTTTCTTTTAATGTTTTTAAAATGTCTCAGTTATAGTTTGTAGTATGTTAGCATCAATAGATTTAACCTAAATAATCAAAAGCTGTTGGGTGCTCAATAACGTTTAAGAATGCAAAAAGGTCCTCAAAAAAAAATTAAGAACTGATAGTATGAGAAGTAAAATTTATTCTTAATATTTTTTATAGTATTATAGTAGATTGCAGATCGGATGTCGTACCACATGATTTTTATATGGTTTAACATCTTCTTTTTTTTCACAGCCAACACTTTGTTTCTATGTTAATCTTTAAATAAAATTTAAGAACTTTTGTAACTTTCGAATTATTGACGATAACTACATCAACCCTTAATATATTTGAAATGAGAAAAAATAAGAAATTCGTATAGGTCATGGTCAACTATAATTTCCATTTAAAATAAGGTAAGTTTGTGTTATAACTTTTTAACCGTACGAATAACATTTTTTTAAAGGCTTTTGAAGGTAATACTTCAGTCATAATAATAAGAAAACAACATTCAAAATTTTAGCTACTGAAACACTACAAATTGTCAAAAAATATGTACTGGAGATCTTTGGCTTCCAAATAAATACACCCCTACTGCATTTTTTTTTTTTAATTCAGCAAAACCTTGTTAAATATTTGGGTAAAAACAATTCTACTACAACTGTTTGGATGGTTTAAGTGATTTTAAGTTCTTACCATTTTTATTGAAGCCTTATGTTGAGGTATATTAAATTCACAGCTATTCCAAGAAGCCTCCACCAGAACACTTCCTTTATGTTCGTTTGCATCTGTTATTTGATGACTTTTTAAATTATACCCATACAATTCATACAGACAAAATACTTCACTTTTGATCTGCAAACACAAATGTTTATAAATTTTAATGCTCATTCAATTAGCAAACTTGTTGATTATTAATTTAGATCATTTTTAATTATTAAAGGATAGTCATGAACATTTAATGTTAACTTAAAATGATTAAAACCAAATTAGAATCAACTTACAATAGGTTTATTCGCATGCGTGAACTATGTACTAATAAATGTATTGGCCAGTATTAGCCATTGTTGGAAGAAGGCTTTTACGACTGGCCTAAGTGTAAATGACATTTGTGTCTATTGGGTTTATAGAAATGTGAACATCGCTAGGGTAAACACCTTAAGAATCCAGTACTAAATGGGATTGGGAGGGCAATGCATAGCTACCAGAGCTCACGTTAGTTATGAACAGCGCATGCGTGTAAAAATCCAAGTGCTAGAACATGCCTTCATTCACGTACTGTTTTGATCGCACACTGACTAGTTTTTATATTAATTTTATAACAGTTGAAACAGCCGACTAACCGTCCGGCGAACTACCAGAGACTGTGCTGGAACGCGATATCGATACTGCACAGAATCCTGATAGTACATTGTATCGTGCATAGCGTTGTTGGAACAAACCTAATTTAAAACTGCCTTAGGATAACGAAACAAGCTTATTTTAAACATATCAGATTTAAAAAATATCTTGATAATGTTCCTTTTAAATAAATACAAATTTGAAACAAACTAATACATTACTTTTAATTTTTGACCACAAATTAAGATGCTAAAAAGTCTTTCTTCAACATAAATAATTATTCATAGATGCTAATGGTGAACTTAAAACTGAGTCACTTTAAACATCACCAAAGTAAAAAAAAAAACTTACTTTGGGTACAGGCTCACCCATGTTCAAGTTATGTTTTTGTTTCATCCCTTCAATTTGCTGTTTTGTATCATCAGTAACGATAAAAAAACCCCTCATAAAGACTTGAGTTGTAACTAAAGCAGATTTTGATTGGAGTGATCCCAATAGGATAGTGTGATCTTCGTCTTGGCCATCGCACACACAAAATATCTTCATGGGATTATTATCCCCAGATTTATAGAGAGCATTTTCTCGATTAGATTTATTGATAAATTTTCTGTAACATAATATTTAGTTCATTTATTAAACTACGGTGTTTAAATAAGAATCACTGCGTAGGTACATTATAAAAATCAGATAAAACTCGTTTAAATTCTTGAATTAAACTTTAAGTCGTATAATATTTCAAGTTATTTCATATGACAACAATAAAAATTTGTTTTCGAACAATACCCGCTACGGCAGTATTTAAAAATATGTTGCAGAAACGGATAGAAACGTCAAATGGAAAGACATAAAAAAGCTAGCATAAGACAAAAACATGAAAAAAAGTCAGCACAACACAACTCAACAGTCCTACACCTAACAGTAGGACTCATGACTAAATAAAAAAATTAAAATAAAGCCTCTCTAAAAAAAATTATTTATGCTAATAAATATTTAAATTATTTAGGTGAATCTATTTAATTATAAATATAAATGTTTAATGAAAAATACACTTATCTTAATTTTAAGAAGAATCTCTTCTGTAAGAAAATCTATACTAATTTCGACACTCTGATCTCTTCACAAATTATAATACTAGTATACATTTCCTGCATAAAGAAATTATTCTTAGAAATATGATGACAATTTATAATTTTTTTTTTTATTCATACTGTTTTTAAAAATTCTATCAGTTGAAACCCACCGAACGTGTGGGTGCTGCATAAACACAAATACAGGGTGAATATTATGTTCCAGGCCGATGTTGTTTTTGAATAACCCGGAAATGAATCACATTTTTTTAAATTTGGATTTTTTTATTCAACAGTAGGCTTATGACAATTATGTATGGAATATGACATCGCTCAAGTGACCACCTCTGGCAGCGTTACAAATGCCTGTTCTTTTAATCATATTTTTCATGACATTCTCGCACGTTTCGCGTGTTATTTCCGCAATTTCATGTCGAATATTGTCCTGAAGCATTGGAATTGTTGTTGGTTTATTAGCGTAGACTTTTCCTTTCAGGTACCCCCACAGAAAATAGTCGGGTGACGTTAAATCAGGTGATCGCGGGGGCCATTTGACATTTAGTAATTGGCAGTCTTAAAGAGTAGTCAATTACAATTTATTATGGAGCATCTGACGCCTCAACAACGTGTTGAAGTCATTAAAACATTTTATCTAAATAATCGTTCAATTGTGAATACGCAAAGAAAACTGCGTGATTTTTTTGGACTTCATCATGTGCCATGCAAGTCAACGATTCAACGTATGGTAGACTGGCCCCGGCGATCACCCGACTATTTTCTGTGGGGGTACCTAAAAGGAAAAGTCTACGCTAATAAACCAACAACAATTCCAATGCTTCAGGACAATATTCGACATGAAATTGAGGAAATAACACACGAAACGTGCGAGAATGTCATGAAAAATATGATTAAAAAACAGGCATTTGTAACGCTGCCAGAGGTGGTCACTTGAGCGATGTCATATTCCATACATAATTGTCATAAGCCTACTGTTGAATAAAAAAATCCAAATTTAAAAAAATTTGATTCATTTCCGGGTTATTCAAAAACAACATCGGCCTGGAACATAATATTCACCCTGTATATACCAAAACCAGTTTTTTCTTTCATTAAAAAAATTGTGCTTTTACCTTAGGTACCTAATATAAGTAGAATAAAGCTTGATGTAAACTATGAAATGTTTTTATTTTTATACCCTTTACTTTAATCCCTACAGCTACGTTAAAAAACATAAATCACAACCTTGCTTCTCCAAGTGACATAGGCAAATGTCCAGCTTCTTCGGAAGTCCAGTGATTGCAATTTTCGGGAGCAATAAGTATACTGCATGCATCATCATCATCGTATTGTAAATCTACTTCTAATGGACATCCTGTCAATTCACCGACATTACTTTCATTGGCATTAAAACTCATTTTGGAAATATCAACATGTACCTCTTGAACCAATTTAAAACTTTTCTGTAACATTTTGAATTATCATACCATTAAATCAACTGATTTACAATTCGAGTGAATTTTAAAAACAAAATGTACATAGTTTTTAACTTATAATGGTAAAAAAAGACAACGAAATTATAAATGTACAAACGTACCTCACGATGAACTAATTTGATTTTCTCATTTGTCTTTAACAACTCTTTTAAATAAGAAGGCAATGTTGTAGTTAATACAACTAAATCACTTTCTGTTTTCATGTTAAAGTAATTCATTTACTGACGTTCAATAACAAATGTGACTTTTAAATTTTCAAGGTTATGAAACCGTTAAAACGACAACTTTTGAATGTTAAATATCGTTTTTAGTCGTGAAAATTCGTATTTTTATTCAAATTCGTTATTTTACTATTCATATGTATTAAAACTTTTTTACAAATTTTTTAAACTAAAATAATCGTCCTAGCATATCGTATATTTAAAATGAGCAAGTTGGCCATAACTGTCACATAAAAAGTCAAAATTACATCTTATTAAGCTTTTTCTTGACTTTATTTAGAGTGTCTACAGTCTACAAATATTAATTATTGTAAACTTTTTATAGAAACTATGAGCAATATTGTTTAAAACTTGATATTCTTCATGAATCTGATAAATAAAATACCTTTTATTTGTGAAAATAATTTGATTACCAATATTTGGAAGTTTGATTATAAATTTTTCCTTGTTTGCAAAGCATGTCTTGTCAAAATACTTGACAAGTTTCAGAACTCATCGCTTCCATCAATGAAGGCTTTTAGACAAAAATTACCAAACAATGTCCTGTTATGAAAGTAATTTATTTCATCAAGTAGGTAATTACGAACACAAGTGGTTACATAACTAAAGTAAAAAATGAAAAGTTACATTAAAACATACTGCTTAACTATTTTTGCAAGTGCTAAAATCATTTATATAAAGGCACATTTAGAGTAATGGTATTAAGTTACAACTACAGTTACACAGTCCCCCAGATAAGAATTTTGAATATTGAAATCCCAAAAAAGTTCATTTTGATCATTGATCTAAACCATTTTTAACCTAATGAGCATAGTCAATAGTACAACAGGTAATTTAACATGTTCAATAATATTAAAACACATTATTGACACATCACTTATTATATAAAACTATACAGTAAAGTCATTCTATGCTGGTTGTGAATGTGCCCCTTTCTTGCCGATCAGAGATTTGTGAATATGTGGTATGACACCTCCACCTGCAATGGTGGCTTTAATCAGGCTATCGAGTTCTTCATCTCCTCGAATTGCCAACTGCAAATGACGGGGGGTTATTCTCTTCACTTTAAGATCCTTAGATGCATTTCCAGCCAATTCCAGAACCTACACAAAAAAAAATTTAAAAACATGAATTCTGAATTATTAACGTAGACTTTAACATCTATCAAAGTGTCTTTAAAGTATAGGCGAATTTTTGAATAATGGCGGGAAACTCCGTACATAATACACAAGGCAGCCATTTTCTACTCACCTCGGCGGTCAAATATTCCAATATAGCCGCTGAGTACACTGCAGCTGTTGCACCAACCCTACCGTGGCTTGTGGTGCGATTTTTCAGATGTCTGTGTATACGTCCGACTGGAAACTAGTAACAAAAAATCTACATCAAAAAGAAACCATTAACTAACCTTAACGACATTCAAAACATCAACAGCTAATATCTACAGTACCAGTCACAAAACGTACCGATAAAGAACTAAAAAACACTACATAAACTGAAATTAAAGATCTGCAAACAACTAAATAAAATACCTGTAATCCAGCTCGAGCCGAACGCGATACAGCTTTAGCCTTCGCTTTACCGGAGTCCTTACCAGCTTTACCGCCTGCCTAAAAATCACAACAAATACAATATTAGCAAACAATTAAAAATACTCACAATGTTATAAGTGCGAAATTAACGTCTTGATCCATATGTATACAGTTTCTTAGTTTACGATTAATTATTAAAACCACATAACTCACCATTTTAAGTTCAATTGAAACGTACTACAACTTCTGAACCAAAGCGTCCCTGCTTTAACGACTACGACTGTGTGCGCGCCAACGGCTTGTGCTTTATTGCGCTTGCGCGAATACGTCACACGACACGACAACCAATCAACTTTAGGGAAATTCAATTTCGTATCGATTAGTTATCCCCACTATTTTAATAAACTTCGTTAGGCTTGGCTGTTCAACGAGAAAGATGTTGCATATTATTCCTGGAAATAGCGGGAAAATTATCTATCTTTAAATAAGCAAACAATCCAAATGCAAAATTCGAAACCGGTAACACTGCAGAACATAATTCATTACAAAAACATATGATTATAAAACGCACTTTTTTAAAATAAACGTTTAAACTTTCGTCAAACGAATATGTAACATAAATTTTGAAATTTTCATATTTTTATTTGTTGGTCAAAATTACAATCCGACGAATTTTTTCAACAAAATTATTTTAAACCAAATTGGAATATATAGTATTTACAATATATTTATTAGCTCTAAATACCTAAATTATTTTTTTATTACAAAATATTTCAACAGAATTTTATTTCAATATTGACTGCTATTTATTAACAGCAATTAAAACTATACTTATAGACTCATCTAAGATTATTCGATATTAAATAAAATTATTGTCAATTGGACATAATCACAAAAATAGCCGATGTATGCAACCGGTTGCAACTTAACTTTACCTGTTTTTTAAGAATTTAATAATGCTAATTAGTTGTAGGATCAAGTATACTTACTTTATAAATTGGGATAATGATACTGCAAATAGTAATAAAACGTTGTAGTAAAACATATCTTCATCTAGGATAAAAGTGTCAATTGGTTTGTAAAACTTTACATCTAGCACAATGTTATATTTCATTAAACAGCTAGCAATGTACAATTTGATTGACAAATTATGGCAGTGGTAGTAAATATACAAATACAAAAAAAAATATATTAAAAAACATGTAACTTAAAATACGATAGCACCATTGCATTCTGCAATTATACAAATTTACATTTAATTACAAGTACCAAGAGGAGTAAAAATAAAACAATGAACTATTCTTCTCCAGTAATTTCATCACATCTGTCTTCCAAGTCATCCTAAAAATACATGAGTAAATTAGATAAGTGTACTTATTTAAAATTCAAATTATATTTACCTGATCTAATTTAAGGCATGTGCCCCATTCTTCCAGAGTGATGCGATGATTATCATCTAGATCGCATGAATTTAAGAAAGGGGCAATGCAGTGCTCCAATGCCATTAAAGGAGCACGAATTGGGAAGAGTTCGTGACGAGATACAGACCTTGAAATTAAAATTTTTGGTTAAAAAAATGTAAATAAGTTTTATTACAGAAATAATTAAAATGGGTTGGATTCCTTAAAAAAAAATCAGATACCTAATTTTCAGCTAAATGGAACAGTTTAACTGTGATGTATAATGAACAAATGTGTGAATTTGCCGTACTCTTAAACTTTATGATTCCAAATAGAACAATTTGTGGTTTATATTATTAGTTTAAGTTTCATAGGATAAAATATGCTATCTATTAATCTCTTGCGCCCCTAAGCACTATGGAATTTTAAAGCCTCTTGTGTTAATCGATTTTTAAAATAAATATAAGAATAAACTATAATGGTCCCTTTTTGGGGGCCACTAATTATTGGAAGTCTTAAAATCTTTGCTTAAACCTATTTATCAGAAAATCACCTATCATGAGGATGGCCATCCAGATCACACCATTTCCAAATAGCAGCATTGGTCCATCTACGAGTTAAATTACTTTCAGCTTCACGTTCCATCTTTAAGAAGTGTGGGGTCAATTCGCGTCTGTCAGCTAAATCCCTCATAATGTTGAAAAGCCAGTCGCGCATTCTACGAGGGAAGTCTTCCATTTCATCAACAGAGCATTCCTTGATATTAAAAAAAAATAGAAATTCATCTTCAATGTATCAATAAGTTGAAGGTGTTCCAAATAACTGTCCAATCATTGGCATTTCACTTATTTTAGGATTTAAAGTTAAAAATTGAATGAAAGTAGCAAATATGAAAAGTTCGACGAGTTATTTAGAACACTGTATATATGAACAAAAACCCACCGGCATATCTCTGCATTCTCCATAATATTCAATATGTACGTGTTTATAGTCATCTCCTTTGCAACGTTTATCTTTTGTGTCACACCAGCACCTTTGTTGGTACACGGCACAGTCTGAGGACCATGTCTCATTGTGGTTTGAGCACACTTTTCGTCGTGATTCTGTTTCAACCGGGCATTCAGAAATACAAACACATTGGGGCTCACCTTCTTCATCGAGATCACATATTCTTCCAGCACCACAGTGAACTTTGGAACATGGATCTAAAATTATACATTAATATTTTTATTAAAAAGCATAAGGTAATAAAACATCAATAAATTAATTACAAATTTTAATTTATGATTTAAACATGTCACAAACACAATATCAATCCATTTGTATAGAAATAAAGCATTTATTACATTACTTTTCTTCTCCATAGCGTAGATTTGTATATTGATTAACAACTTGAAATAGTTTCAGGTTCCAAGAAGTTTAAAAATTTAAAAACAGTTTGCTTTACCATACCATACCATACCAATAACATAGAATACTAACCATATACCTTAAAAAAATCTAATTTTTTGAGTTCTTGGAATATAAATATCAAATAATGATTAAATCTTTAAAAATTGACTCCCTTCAAAAAATTCTAGATTTTTTTAAGCTTTATGAGCAGGATTAAACGTGGTATAATGATTAAAGTGGTTACTAGTAGAGTCAAATTGACACAAAATTATGTTATTCATTAATATGTACAGGCACAAAATATGATGGATGCAGTGGATTAAGATAAGCACTACAACTTCAAAATGGCCTCATCAGGTGAAGGCAGAAATTAAGGACTATTTTTATGAAAAATTTCTAAGTACATTAATTACTTTAGATGACTGTGAAATAAATATTCTGAGACCTTGCATTAAATTCTTTAAGAGTTGAATCAAACATGTACTATTTCATCCTCTTAACATAAGTTTAAAAACAACAGATTTACAAATTTTAAAAGAATGACTAATGCAGATTCATGACAAAATTTATATATTTATTACCAACAACAGGAACTCGATTATCTATAATTTCTGAATCTGGTTCGTTGGGAGCTTCAACAACCTCTGAATTTTCAAGGGCTTCATGTGCATCATCTTCTTCCATTAACTTGTACATATCATCCCCTTCAGCATTTACATTTGATTCAGTAGATGTAGTAGAAACCTTAATTTTCCTATATTTCTTGTGTTTTCGCTTAAATTATTACGTAAGTTAGCAAATATGCATCTCAAAAATTTATTTTTACTTACTACTTTTTCTGCATAGCTATCAGTGACTAGAACTAGGATAATGAAGAGAAAAAGTAATTGGAACTTCATGATGTCTGTAACAAAGAAAAAAAACTTTCATAGTTTAACATTCATACTATTTTAAACTTCAAGTAATATTTATTATATCAACAATACTGAACGTTTGTTTCAAACGAATTTTAAATGGCAGTTATTGGCGAGCAAACACTCATGATTCTATATCTTAAAATGAAGATGTTGAATGAAATAAATTATCTCAAAATAATTTTTTTTACCTACAAAAACATACACAAATACATTTTAACACAAAGTCTCTATAAATGCATGTATAAATTATAGTTATACAATCACCTAGAACTCTATCAGCATGTTTTTTAATGTAGTTGGAAACAATTTAAAGCTGATAGTTAAAACAAAAAAAAAGCAACATTTTAAAGTATGTTGAATAAGAACAAAGTTAAGTGTTCTTTGGAAAAGGTGGTATTTGTATAAAAGATGTGTTTTAGAAGTTATTCAACTAATTATTATAATATACGCAAATTCATCAATTGTTAACTTTTGAGACGCAACTCAAGAAGAAAGTGATTATTATAGGACATTAAAGCATAAAAAAATAATTTCAGTGAAATTTTACGTATTTTAGTGTTCCAACGTTCCATTTTTAGCATAATTACTCTTAAGAAGTTTGTTTTTGTTTAATCGTACGCAATCGTAGACAAGTTTGTGCGTATTAGAAAAACTATTTATGATTTAGTATAAAGTGCTACTGCTGTTTCTACACAAGTAACTGTAAAACGCATTTATACCTGTCCAATTTCTAATAATTATTCTTTCATCTACGAGTAAGTAAATCTGCATGGTAACAATTTCTTAAGACACTTGTGGGTGTTTGAACCACAAATAAACCTGTATATTTAATCGTCATACTTTTTACCACACAACAGTAATAAAGACACAATAAATTTTGGTAAATAAAAATAATCATGTTCGTTATATAAAAAAAAAAACGTGTGCAGTTAAAAAAAAAAATGTTTAAAAGAATGATAATTATTTTCGTTACGTGTTCTTTTTTCATTTAACGTTTAAAAAATATTAAAGGCATGCAGGGTTGAACAATTTTTAAGCTGTTGAGTAAAGTCATGTCTTCTAAATTCAATCAACCATAAGGATGTTTACATGACTTAAAAATCTTGCCATAAACTTGCGTATTACCGCATATTATGAGTACTTGTTTATCTTCTAAAAATGACGTGTTTTACGTACCAATAAAACTATAAATGAATATGACACATATTACACAGCAAAACGCGGTGTCTAGTGTTACTACCTCAAAAGAAATAATTCCACAATTTAGAACAAAAAGCAATTCTTATTTAATACTTTGCTTTTGATAAGAAATTAAGTTTAAGTACTTAGAAAATTTTGATTGCGGCATGTATTCGTTCATAAAATATAACACACAAATAAAATCAACTTTTTGTTGATTTAGCGGTTACACCATGTTTAGTGGGGATATCATTTTTTATATCTTCAACTGCATTTTTAAAACAAATGATAACTAAATACACAGTTATGTTTGAAAATTATTGTTCAATGTTCCATATGCACTATAATTGTAATTACAATAAAGAAAATTCAAATATGCCATAAGACCCAACTGCTTTTTTTAAAAGCCACTAACCAATCGTTCATCTCAATTTTTGTAATGTATTTACTTGTTCGATTTCATGTCCATATAAGGAAGTCACGGGTCATAAACGCTTCCTTGACAAACTAACATCGTCGCCTGATAAAAATATTATGCTGTTAACAAGTAGGCCACTTTTTGATGATGTTCACAACATCTGTTGATATAATATACGTTGTAACTCATTAATATAATCTAGCAATTCTTTTAAATTAGAATCAAAGGGCTTAACTATCTGAATCGAGCAGTACTTTATTGACGATATAATGCACTTTGCTTAAATCTTCTGTGTAACATTAATACAAGAATTATTTGAATAACTGCAACAATTCAATAATTATTAACAAGTTTTAGAATTATTATTAATTATATTTTCAGTCTTGTGATATATATGGTAGTTTCAACTTCCTTTTTAAATTTTAATAAGATTGAAAATCATAATTATGAATAGACGACAAAATAACATTGCACTAAAATTTTGTATTATTGAAATACTTGAGTAAAGTTCGTTTATACATATTAATGCAATTAGAACTTATTAAGACAATAATTTACAGTTATTGTCTCCAGTTTAGTTTGTAAACTGTTATAATGCTGGTGTTTTAAATTACATAAACTGAAGTTTACAAACCTTGTTTAATGATTTAATATCACGCGGTCACAATGTCATTAGTCATAAAAATATAAGTAAAGATTGATTCTATTTCTGTCAATGGCACACATTGGATATTGAATAATATTGAACAAGATTATTTGGTAATGGTAACTTTAAACAGTATTTGTTTTTAGCATGTGCTTGCCCGCTAAGATATTGACAAATTTGATCAATCAGATGAGTAAATTTAAAAAATAAAACAGATATTTACAGTTTAATATGGTTTTTATTATAAACTGAATTTGAGGAGGCACCTTAATATTTCAAACCTCAGGTTCTGTAAAGAGTTTACAGCAAAAACTTAAAATATACGCATAAACATAAACCTACGTCTTACGTTCAAGGCTGTTCATAATTTAGGTAGAACACCCTGTATATTTTTATGTTTATAGATTTCTCTTTTAATTTACTTTAAAAAATTTATTGGGTTATACGTGTCTAAAGTAAACAGTTTTCGTATACAGCATCATAGCATTGAACAATGTTCAGCTGCATTTATATTTTACCCTACTGTACAGAGTGGACCAAATTCAAAAGTTTTACGGGGTATCTCGGTTACCAAAATAGTTAGCGAAAATCTAATATCGCTCTCTTGGATTTTTTGTTTGAGAAAAGAATAGCTGAGTAATCAGATTTCTTATATCGCTTTCCATTTTGGCACTACCGACGAAAAATTAAATTTCTTAATTTTTGAAAATTTACTGTAATTTTTTTATTTATTAAAATTAAATTAAATGTTATACAGGCTTTTTTATGCATATTTTTATGCTTAATTTAAAAACAAAATTTTTCTTTAGCGATTTTGACTATCAAGATATGAAGTAAACTTATATTTTTTTAAAGAAAAACCCTAGTTGGCCATGACTTAATATGAAAGAGCGTTCTTTAACTTTTTAAAAATAGTTTATGTATTGGTTGCAAAAAATAACCGAGATATTGCTAATTATGTAAAAACTTTCTTATCAATGTTTGCCATGATTCGTACAAAAGTGTTGTTTGCAATTAATAAACAACTAAACGCAAATTTCAAGTAAATTCTGCAGCAGCCGCTACGTTTTTGCCACTTACAATGTAAATTACTAACATATTAAACTTTTCAAAGTATTCAAGTTTAGCCATGTTCCCATGTTCGCATATCGCAATAAAAAGATGTAAAATACAAAAGAGTACACCAATTTGCTTAAAAGTTACCAATATCAATCACACTAATTATTAAACATTCTTATTAGTTATTCTGCAAAAGCAAAATACGTAAATGTCAAAATGAGCAAAAAACAGAATGCCTTTCATTTATAATATCCCCCAGTCGATTTTGTCCTGTCTTACCAAAACTAAAATCTGGTCACCTTAAGCCTCGTCCACATTTGCGAGCAAAAGTGAGAGCCGAGCCTAGCGCAATCCATCATTTCAGCGAGCCTGCCTCTTAACAGTTTAATACGACCACAGGTTCGCGAGTGCAACAAAACCGGTCAGCCAAGTGTATTTAGCAGGCTTGCTAAAATGATGGATTGCGCTAGGCTCGGCTCTCACTTTTGCTCGCAAATGTGGACGAGGCTTTTACGAGTAGCGCCATGTTTTCTGTTATTTACCTCCAAAGATTGCTAAAAAGATGTTGTTATTAACGGTTAATTATTTAATTTGCACATAGGTAGTAATAGAATTATTTTTATAGCACAATAATTTTTATTCTACATTTAAAAAGTGAATTTTTCGTTGCTACGATATTATAAGATATTCAATATTATTTTTAATTCAACGAAAAGTATAAACTGTTTTATTGTAATAAAAATATATTTGCAGTCAATATGTATAAAACACCCCCAGACCAGATTTTTTTGTTACTCATAACATTTCTAAAATGTGAAAAATACATCGATATAACACACTAGAAAGACTACTTACAATGTAATAAACCTTATAAAACATCATGCCTCAGTTGTTCTGCATTTTAATATGATTTTGAAAAACAAAAGTGATCAATTATATCAGTAAAGTTTTATAAAATATTACGGTTAGTTTCCAAATTTTAATGCAACTGCATTAGTTATTAAATAAAAAATTCAAGAATATAACAAATAGGTCCAAAATAGTTCTTGGTGCAAACAAATTTTAAATCACAACCGATACCAATGAATTTAATTTGTTGCTCTCTTTCTCAATAATATTTGTCACATGTTCGTGACTTTTAATCACAAAGGGTTATCATTACATAAAAAAATAATACAGACTTGAATTTAGTATTGGTATGTTTCAATAGAATTTACATATACAAAATTTATTGTCGGTTTAAAGATCGTTTGTTCGTCCATATTTATTTTCTATTTAATAACAAACCCACAAATGTAAATAGAGGATGTGACTTGGTTTATGTGAATTGCACATCAACACTACAATTATGTTAAGATGACTAAATCCTGTATACATCCACACATATGGTTTTCAAACAACTAGTAATTAAATCTAATTTTGTTAGCAGCGACGTGGAGTTTACCGAATCACGGTTGCTTTTAACTAGATTCAACAATTTGTCAGTTTTTCTCTTTTTTTTTAACAGCGGCCACCTTCAGTTTCCTACGTAATGTATATGAGCAGATATTTTATGGTTGAATTGCTGTTAGCAATTTTGTTACCTCTATTACCGCAGAACGTTTCATAACATTCATGTATTTATTCATCAGCTCAATGATAGATGATTTGATGTGCATGCCACCATGGCTTTGACGAAATGTTGTTTAATTTGATTTTTTTAATACATTGCAAACATTTGAACACTTAATAAATAATGTAATTTAAAAGAACACATCCATACCTAAATAAATACTTTGTTACTGTTGCATTTTTTATTTCACCCAAGTAAAAGGGATAATCTACGTATTTCATACGAATTCTGAATATAATATTATAAGAAAATGTTCTACGGATGTATACATACATAATTATATGTACTTAAAACCCTGCACATGAATAGAGCAATGGAATGTTCTTCTTGTACGTCTGACCGTAACAGACGTAAAATATGTTACAATTATATAAGAGAATTCATCGTCGAAAAATAGTGCAATAATGAAAATATCTTAAAACTTTCAAACGTAATTATTCGGTTTAATAAAATTTGGGCCCACACAATCGACAACTTATTTGTGTGGACACAACAAGTTTCCCTTTATGGTTTGCTTGCGTAGTATCGCCTGTATTTTTATTGTAAATATCTAATTCTTTGTACAGCAGATTTATGCGAATCTAGATTATGTATTTTGATACGAATACGTTTAATATTTCTCACTTCGTATTTCTGCATGTGCTGCAGATGTTTTTGCAGCTCCGCATCTCAAATACATACAACGGTTACGTAATATAAATGTACTGCAATATTACTTATGTATGTATGTACACGGTTCACACAAATTTTATTCTCATGTTTTTAATATCTCACCATAAAACGCTAGCGAACATCATAACAATAAATTATTAAAATATTTATAACTTCTTTTATTTCTCTTTAAATGCTGTTGATTTAATTCATGTTGCATGTGTGTTTATGCGATAATTTAAAAATAACATTTAGTCAGTTTTAATTTAAATTAATAAACAGTTTCGCAGCTTCGCGCTGCTTCGTTTGAATATTTTTTTCCATCATATTATCGCATTTATATTAAAAACAAGCTAAAGTCGACCAGTTTTTCCCGACCGAACATGGAATACTGCAGATATACAGGGTGTTTTGTAAAAAATGCGAAAAAAATCCGGAGGTGATTCCTTAACAAAAATTAAGGGGGGTCTTTTATATAAAATTTGTTCCTTAGACGTCTCCTTTCGGAGTTACACCCCCCTGAAGGGGAGCAGTAAAATTAGGTTTTTATTTTATTTCTCAAATTTGGATAAATGTAAAAGAATGATATTTGGTAGATGTTTTATACTTATTAAAATGTTTCCCATAGTAATATTTTCAATCATCTCCCACCTTCACAGGGGGCTGAAAAGTGCGACCCCTGTTGGTTTTTTAATAAAAACTGTTTGGTGGGTTAAAATTATACAATCTCAAATTTTTTTTGTAAGCTTGATTTATTTAGAAACTTTTTTTATTCTTTAACTTTTCTCGTAAAACCTGCAGTTTTTGAGTAAAAAATAATATAAGTGAACATACACCATTAAATATTCCAATGTAAAACGATTCATTGTGGTGGTTACCACGGTTTGTTTGTGTTCATATTGGGTAGATTTGACGGGTGTAATTCATTTTGACGTTTACGCGGCGACAACGCTAACGCCCGTCAATTCTACTCAATATGAACATAAACAAACCATGGTAACCAACAAAATGAAAAGTTTTATATTGTAATATTTAATGGTGCATCACCACATTATTTTTTACTCAAAAACTGTAGGTTTAACAAGAAAAGTTGAACAATAAAAAAAGTTTCTAAATAAAACAAGTAGGTTTTACGACAAAAGTTAAGGAATAAAAAAAGTTTCTAAATAAATTTAGCTTTTACAAAAAAATTTAACCCACCAAAAAGTTTTGATTAAAAAACCAACAGGGGTCGCACTTTTCAGCCCCTGTATATAAAAAATTAAAAAAAGTTTCTAAATATATGTAAAATAAAAAATATATATTTAGATTGCAAAATTTTAACCCACCAAAACGTTCTGATAAAAAAAAACAACAGGTGTCGCACTTTACAGTCCCTGTAAAGGTGGGAGATGATTGATATTACTATGGGAAACCTTTTAATAAGTATAAAACATTTTCCAAATATCATTCTCCTACATTTATTCAAATTGAGAAATAAAATAAAAACCTAATTTTACCGCTCCCCTTCAGGGGGGTGTAACTCCGAAAGTAGACGTCTAAGGAAAAAATTTTCTAAAAAAAGACCCTCCTTAATTTTCGATAAGGAATCACCACCCGCATGTTATCCCATTTTTTACGAAACAGTGTATATTATAATATTATTAAAGATTTTTGGAAATTGCAAAGTTTTCTTAAAGCTCTCTAAATTAAAAAAAAAGATCGGATAAGGTATTCTAGATATTTTTTTATAACCGGTGCAAATAATGAAATTTAGAAAAAAAAGCAATGTAGGAGTTTGCCAATAATACAATTACTAAAAAATATTAAATACGGAAACGTTGAAAATATCTTTTTGTTGAGCAATTGATTAAATTATAATAAATGTTATTTCACTGCCAAGATAATATTACAAATTTTTGCCCAACAAATATGTTAAGTACACTTTTCAAAACAGGACCGGGGGCCGGGCCTGGATTATAAGACCCTGATACAAATTCGAATTGGGGCGCTCCTTCGAAACAAAACATAACAGTGCTTGAAGCTACTAAAATTTTTCATTTAGAAACATATTTTGTTAATTTTTCTTTCTCCGATAAAGTCCAGTGTCTGCTTGATACGTTAAACCCACGTTACTTCAAAATGTACTAAGATAATTTTTTGAGCAAGAAAGTTACGTTAGCAAATTTTTACATAACTCTTTTAAAAACAATCCAAATGCGATTTTCTATCTGCATTTCCTGTATATGGGATAAAGCAGAGGAAGCACTTTTTTAATGTGATATTACCCACGCAATAAACAGTTTTCTTAGTAAACTGATAAGCTACCGCAATTTAACACAAAAAATTACAGCATCATCGATTTTAACTTCTCAAAAAAAAAGAAGAAATTAATCATTCCACGATTTGGCGCCTCTGAATTTTTGGCGCATCTGAATTTTTGGCGCCTTAGCGGTCGCCTAACCCTTGGTCGCAGCGCTCAATCATAGGGCAATTGTTGTTTCACCTTCCATGATTAACACTTTTTTCTTCAGATATCGTTTCGTTAATTTAAATAACCATTAACAATAATAAAATTAAACTAAAATACTTACCGCGTGTTCCCTGCGACACAAAAATTCTTTAAGCCGATAGCTACTGACAGCTAAACGTTCACTGTGAAGTCTGCAATCTGTGTTGGTCGCCCGCTGCTCGTTCTTCGGGCATCTGTGCATACTGTAAATGCTGCTTTCTTCGTTTAACATCTTGCTCCTTCTTTTACAACAGTTGCATAGCGATATACTAAAAGGAGATCGGTAGAAATGTTTGACGTGCAGCGCTTATTGTAGACGTTGCGACTAAAATCTGCTAAAATAAGTTTGTTATCCGCAAGTTGTTTTAAATCTTTTTAACTCGACCTCAATATTCGCTTTCATCTTCTTCCGTGACGTATTGAAAATTTGTTTAGACGCACATGTGTGCGGTAATTTGTTAATAAAGCTATAGACGATATTAATGTTTATAGAACATTTTCGTCAAGTTAATAATTTTCATTACGCCTTTTGCCATAACATTTTGCAGGGTTGTTGCGAGGGTATGTGCAGCCCTCAGGCAAACTTTCCAATGGCGCCCCTTCCGTGTGTTGTCAAAATATACTGACGAACAAAAAATTTTCATGTACTTTTTGTAATTTAAAAAAAAAAGGTAAATAAAACAATCGTACAACTCTTTCAATTGTAATAATAATAAATAATAATAACATAAAGTTTAAAAGAAACTTATATTAAACAAATCTTATGCATTGACAATGGTGAAAATAAAAGTAATTTTAAAAAAAACATTGGATTTTTGCCGCCCTCCGGCGGTGCCAAACTTGCCTTAATGTTAATGACCCCTCCGAACATTTGCATACCTAATCATAATTGATATCGTAACATAAACAAATTGATTGTAAGATCTATTATAGTTTTTAAAGATTTTGTTTAAAAATATCAATACATCTTTTAAAATAATAAATAAAATGAAGAAAAACAAATCTTTTCATTTAGTGTGAATTGCTGCTCAAGAGGTAGGAACGTTGTATAAGTACATTTTAGCAAAATATAGGCAAAAGCGATAAACTCCACTTTTCGATGTTTTTAAAATTTTAGTGCCAAAGCACTTGATTGATGTCTAACTTTATAGGTTTAAAATAAATTTCTTTAATAATTATTTTATTGACCCTCGAATAATAAATTATTTATTTCAGAATAAACAATTATTCCAGGGATATACTAGTTTATGTATTCATATGTCGTTAGATAAAAGCTACGCCTGTTTTAATTCATTTTTACACGTTTCTTTGAATTTCAAAAAGTTTAAAAATGAATGTATACTAGGTATTTTATCAAAGTAAAATATGTTTACATAAAAAACTTTTTTAAAAATTGTGTTTCTATTTACTATGCGGCAAAAATAATTTATTTGTGTGGAATTCGCTTGAAAAAGCCTTAACATACTTACTATATTTATTGATAACAATCGCCTATTTAAATACAAAACCCAACCCACTTGGCAGGTTGCCCCTACATAGGTATGCAATGTGCTTAACAAAACGCCTACTTTCGGCATTTGTAGGCAACCTGCGTAGTAACGACGTTAAATTAATTACATATCCTTGTAGGCGTAATGTACAGTATGCAACCCACTAAACGTTGCGCCTATTGATAGGCAACCACTACACAAAACGCCTACATAGACATGCAACTAATTTGACATAACAGTTACGCAGGTTGTCTAAAAATGACAAAAGTAGGCGTTTCGTTCAGCACATTGCATACCTATGTAGGCGTAAGGTGTTAAGTGGGTTGCGTTCTACATTTATGAATTACAATAAAATCTAAACAATACTGTTCTTATGACAAACAAAATTAATTTCTGCAGTATTCAGTACCAAGGTAATCGTAAACTTCAATAAAAATCAAAATAAATATGGTTACGATTAAATATTTAAAGATTTGGTTTTGGAACAGAACTGTCAAAACACATTTATTAGTAAGAATCCAATAAACGTTAAACAATGCAATATTTATGTCTCAAATATGAATTTATAAAGTATATTGCACTAACTCAATCGAAAAAATAAATAAAAAACAAACCATATCTGGTAACGATTATTAAAAATGTTTCTTTAGACCAGAACTGTCAAAACGCAATATATTAGTAAAAATCCAATAAAAGTTAAACGATGCAATATTTATGTCTCAATTATGAATTTATAAAGTAAACTGCACTAACGCATTCGAAAAATCAAAATATAAATGGTAACGATTAAGTTATTAAAAATTTTGTTTTGGATCAGAGCTGTCGAAACACATGCATCAGTAGAAATCCAATAAAAGTTAAACGATGCAATTATGGATTTATGAAGTATATTGTACCAAGTCAATCGGCAACTGACCTAAAATTTAAAATATTTATAGTAACAATTATTATTAAGAAATTTGTTTTAGACCATTAAATATTTCAATAGAGAGTAATTGTTCACGAGAAATACCAAAGTAAATACAACGACATTGCTCTATTGATGTTTAATAGACGTTGTGTTCAACGGTATTAAAATTATTAAAAATACTCTAGGCCAGTGTTTAACAAAGTGTGGTACGCGTACCCCCTTTTCAACTGTAGAAAACAATTTATTTGAATTTAATATATTAGAAACTAACTAGTCCCATATTCGGCTGAGACAGGTGTACACCGATAAGACAATTCTCAAAACAGGTACAAAGATGTAAGCTTGGTAAACATTGCTCTACCCTAAAGTGAGCTCGAAACAAAATAACTCAAGTTCTGAGCAGAAACTTCAAATTTAAACTAATTTATATTATGGCTAAAATAATTCATTTTCAAGTTCAAACATCACTGAAAATGAAGTCACTTTTAATCAGTTACTCGATATGTAGGTTTTATTCAGTTTTATTAATTTATAAGACCAAATTTGCTTTTATTAGAAATCGTTGTTTAACAGGTATTATTACACAGAAATTAGACTTCAAAATAATTTAGATATTCGTCAGTTCAAAATCCTGAAGAACCGCCACTGCTGCAAAAATGTTAACTGTAAAATATTCATCTCCTTCGTGATATTTAATTATAATATTTTGTTTAATTGCACGAAAAACTAAAATTATAATTGGTTCAAACCAGGGCTGTGGAGTCGGAGTTTAGGAGAAATTTCTGGTCATTGGAGTCGGAGTCGGAAAAAATGTACCGACTCCGAGTACAACAAAAAATTGCGAGGTGGTCCTTTGCCACAAAATTTAAACTCAAATTTTAAATAATTTCTTTATATTTATTTTTCTTATATTACACACCATAAAATGTCTTAGTATTTAATTTTGCCGGAGTCGGAGTCGACCTACTAAAATTATCAGGAGTCGGAGTCGACTTTTTTTTCCCGACTCCGCAGCCCTGGTTCAAACGACGAAATTTGGATTTAAAACATCAAAGCTTGTGGGGTCAATCAAAATTTACAGGCAGTTTTAGCATTAACATTTAAATAATTAAGCTTTTTTTGTAATTATTTGGTCACATGGAATATTTTAGGAGAACAAATGCAGAACTAAAATGGGAAGATGTTGTCTGATTTGCTGTTTTTGTTACCTGCAAGTTTCTTATGCACCATCCGTGACAAACTGAAGTAAACTGAACATTTAAAACATTAGGATAAATAAAAGTCGACAATGAAGTAACAATCTTCTTTTTAATGAACGTTGCGTTAACAATTTTACATTACAGGAACAAAAAGTGAAGAAAAAACTGAAACATTCTGTTTTGAGACTAGTGGAACCTGCACAAGTCTTAGTAATTAAAAGGAAGAACTTTGGTAATAGTAATATGTAGTTTGAAGGATGCTTAGGTGGAGTGATCAAGAAAAGTACTGGGCAATTATAACAGGAAAGGAATAAATACTGTTTCGTAAAACCCAGGACAACTAAGCTTGCAAAAACATTCCACTTGGCCTACATTAAACACAAATTATAAAAATTAAAAAACACTCACACATTGTTAATTGCGAACTGATTTATTAAAGAAACAAGTTTCAGCCTTAACGAATACATTCATTTACTTTTAACTTGTACCAACATTTGGCATTATTCAATTTAATCTAGATTATAAAACGCTGAAAGAATATAATGCTAGAAACTCAGTGCAAGCTAAAAACAAATGAAAGATAAATTAGTAACCTACACTGAAAATCACTCAAGAGCCTTCATACTCCTTAAGTTCATAAAAAAAGGCCTTTAATTGTTAATAAATACCCCGTGTCACCGGATGCGGTCAATATAAAAAGCGAAAATGAATTAAAAATACAACTCCTGCATTAAAAAAATGAAGCCACTGGTTTTAAAAATATAAAATTTTATATTTTCAAATCTAAAAAACAAATAACAGCAGTGGCATTTTTGTCTAGTGTACTTTTTGCTTTATTGAGTATTAAAATGAACGACCCAAACTAAAAGTGTTATTTTATACAGTACATACATTTATAAATTATAAGATATAAAAAAATTGCATTATAAAATTAAGGTGACCGTCGCGGTGACAAACAGTCATATTTATAGCCAAACCTTCTTTAATTTCATTTCTCATTTTCTTTAGGTTGAGAATATGTAAACCTACATATATGAAAGCTAACGTTTATCAGAATTTGAAACCAATCGTAACGTTAAACACAGCCAATACGTATTTCAAAAGCAACTATTTGTTAGATTGGTTTGTCAATCACATATAGATTATAAATGAGAGAACGTGTGCTGTAGGTGTACCATAAAGACAAGGTTTGCATACAAATATACTGCAGCCGAATTAGTTCACTGTTGGCACTAAAGTTTTAAACAAACAGCTCTACGCCGTCGGATTTAAGAACACTGTACACGCCCATGTTTTTCCATCCACATACAAACTAGAATGATAAGTGTCTGTGTCTTCTTAGGCCGTTGTTTTACGGCTAGATGAGACAAGTATCGGTGTTTAAAAATGGATAGCTAGCGACGGTTGTTATATGTGTTGTTAGATCCACGGTTTGGTGGACCTCGACTAAAATTTGGTCGACCTCCAGAGCCGCTAAGCGATCCCCCAGTACCACCACCACGAGCTGGACCACCAGGACCGCGACGAGGACCACCGTTATCACGAGATCGAGGACCCCCATTGCTATCTGCACCAAGACGGTTACCACCCCCGTAATTGGGACGATCTTTTGTTTTCTTTTCTTCGACGTTTAGAAGGGTTAAGGTTTTGTCACTATTGGTATAATGTATTGGCTGGAAAAAAAATTCATGTAACAACTATGATAAACGATAAACCCAATTAAAAATATTGGAAAAATCAATAATTTTTTTCATGAAATTGTCCACTATTCAGGGTAGAGCAGATTTAAATCATGATTTGAATCAAGTGATTTTTTAAAAAAATCATCGTTTTAAATCAAGTGTTTTTTTTTTAAATAATTTTAAATCAGGGCTTCGAACCGTAATTTTTTTCAATCCGGTTTTCGTTCCGGAAAAAATTACGGTTTTTTTCGGTTTTCGGTTCAGCTCCGAGTGATTACTTTTTATTTTTTTTAAATGTTTTTATTTGCTATAATAATTAGAAATAGAAATATATAACATAATTTTTTAAACGAAACAAATATAAACAAAACACGCGAGTTTGTTGAACATGTACCGAACCGTAATAAACCGTTTTTTTTCGGTTCAGTTCCGGTTTTCGTTCCGACAAAAATAACGGTTTTTTCCGGTTTTCGGTTCAGTTCCGGTTCGAAGCCCTGTTTTAAATCACTGACTATATGAGTACAATATATTTATAATAAAACAAAATTTTATTACTATTAGTAATTAAATACACGAAATGGTGAATAAACCATATCAATTTGCTATTGTAAAGTGAAATTAATTGTGGAAATGCTATAATTCAAGAAATAAATGACAAGTTTTTGACGTTAGCGAAGTGAACAGTCAGTTTTTTCGATTTCCACGGCACTCTATTTGCTTCAACAACGATTTGAAGAAAAATGTTCAATATCTCAAAAAGTACGAGTTTTGGGTATATACTTAACAAAAAATGAAGCTCTCTTAAAGACGAATTCAATGACATAAAAAAATACAGGGGTTTGCATTTGAAAAAATCGAGTTACGAGGTTTGAAAATCATGGACTTTGTCACCTATTTATGAACACCTCTGTATGCGTGATTCAAATTTTTTCATATCGAGTGAATAGAGCAATGTTTTCTGCATGTCCATACCAAATTACAACTCTGTACTTCGAAATAATTTCAAGAGAATTTTTTAAATAGACTGAAAACCTTGAAAAATTTTGAAATCTGTTTTTTTTTTGACGCCGTATAAAAACCTGTACTATTTTATATTGATGCAAAGCTAAAATTAAGGCGGTCAAAAATATTAAATAACAAATGGGGTGTTGTATTTGAAATATAAAAGTTGCTATTAGTTCCAGAGAGGTGACTCACCCTGTATATTTGAAAATATTTGAGAATAAATTAAATGCTATATTAAAAATACAAACGCTATATAGGTATGCTATATAAAAAAAATCAATTTGCTATATAAAAAGGATAAACGCTATAAAGAATGGATAAACGCTATATAGAAAGAATAAACGCTATATAGAACGGATAAACGCTATATAGGGAAGATAAACGCTATATAAAAAAGAAAAACGCTATATAGAAAGGATAAACGCTATACAGAAAAAATAAACGCTATATAGAAAAAAAATAACGCTATATCGAAAGGCTAAACGCTATATAAAAAGGATAAACGCTGTATAGAAAGTAATAATAAATGCTATATTTTGAGTTAAGGTTTACATTAAAACTATGTTTACATGTGAGCAATTGCTTTCTTGGAAACTTGAAAGAAAGTAATGAATATGCTATATACTTATGTCAGAGGGTGCAAAAAAAAGTATTTTTTAAATTTTATTATTTATTAATAAATATAAAATACATTCAAAAAAAAACGCTTTTTCTAGGTTAAAGAAAAAAATATCGAAACAGACTTAGTTATTAGGTTATTACTGGACAACTAGTGCCCTTTTAGCTTTCGCAGGACGTCCCCGTGATCTCTTTCTCCCTATTGGGACATTCTTGCCTTCCACTGGTGGAACAGTGATTTCAGCCTAATGGCGTCCGAGAATATGTTTACACATATAATTTTTTAAATAGGCTGGACACTCACAAATTGCGTTTAAAAAACTTTCTGTTATTGGTAATATAACAGTGTATTGTTCGCAACATACACTTTTGTATTAATTAAAGGTAGAACAATGGGTCAATCTAAACAGATGAATCTTCCTTCGGTGTAAACACATTTTACTGTGGTTACCATTGTTGCTATTGAGATTATGATTGTTATTAACAAAGGTAAGTACAGTAAAATGTGTTTACACCTAAGGAAGATTCATCTGTTTCCATTGACCCATTGGTGTTACTTATGTAATTATCTGGCAATTCTTTTAATTTCTTTCCAGGTATGATGTATTTTGTTTTACTGGATAAATCTATAGTTTTAATAGTTTTATTTTCACGTGCCCAGTTATATGATTTCGTCCATATATTTAAAGATAGAGTGGGACTATCTTTAAAACCTTTTATTTTTGATTTAGGTTAGGTTAGGTTAGGTTAAATTTTCTAATGCGCAAACTCGAACTTATATTTATAGCTAAGTAAATTTTCCGTATAGCAAAAATGTATTATTTTTACAGGGGGAAATGTATAGCAATTTAAATTATTTATTTTGCAAAACCGTTATAATTGTATAGCACAAGATATATAGCAAATTTAATTATTTAATATAGCATTTATCATTTTTTAATATGTCATTTGTTAATTTTGTGTATAGCAATTTTAATTTTCTTATATAGAAATAACGATTTTTTATATCGCGTTTGTTAATTTTATATATAGCATTTTATTCGCATCCAAAATATTTTTATCGTTTTCGGAAGAAAAAACTGTATAATATAGCGTTTGAATCAACTTTATAACTCAAGCCGTTTAGCCACAATCGATCGATCCCGCACTAATGACACCCTGTGTATAATTAATTAAACATCACCATTTAGCACTGATTTTTTCAAATTTTTTCATCATTATATTTAATTTTTCATTTTAACAAAAATTCACCACTGAATTAAATATATTGGTTATTAAATATATTAGCACAAAACAGAAATAGCATGTGAATATGTCACTAAATTCGATAATATGGTACATTTGTTTTAAATAAAAAAATTCTGATTTAAATCAAATAAATCGACTTTTTTTTTTTTTTTTTTAAATCATGGGTTTTTATCCACCCTGCCACTATTGATAATAATTACACAAAAGCACTTCTGAAAGCAAAATGTTTATAATAAATACTTACTCTAGCTGCCAAACAGTTTGTTACTGCTTGTTGATTTTCATAAGTGATGAAACCATAATTGGGTGGAGCCCGTGTTCCTGTTGTACCTCCTTTGTTGCTTGGCTTGCTGTGAATGCGTAAATCTACGATGGGACCAAATTGCACAAAAATTTCACGCAATTCATCTTCAGTTGCGGCATGAGGCAGATTTCCCAGAAACAGCTGCAGACTGTCACCGAAGGATGAATTACCATAACTTTGAGATTTTCTACGATCGTCTAGAATAAAATACACAAATTTTTAACAAAATATAATAAAGCAGCAATTAAACGTATTTCACTTTTATACATTAAATGCTGATTATTATTTAATATTTTGAAAGATTTAGGTATGTAACTATTACTTTGTCTTTTCATTTCATACATAGGGTTGCCAGACGCTCCAGTTTTCACAATCTGGCAAACCTATTCATACAAATAAAAAAATGTATTCAGTTAATTTTGATCAGTTTTTGTTACAAAACTGAGCTATGAATTAATCTGAACAAACAATATAGCACATATATTCCCCCAAAATCAGTATGTGTACATCGATTTTAGGTCTAGATAAGTGCTTTATCACGGCCACTATTTTTACTTTCACCATAAATGTAGTATGAAGAAAGTATTGTGATCGCAAAAATTTTAGAATCCTAGATTTCGACAGTATACACGGACGTTTTGAGGTCCCTTGAACTTGTTTTGGTTATTTTTGCAATGACGACCGTGTGTGTGCGCCAGACATTAAAAATGCACATTTTTGATGGTAGTTATCAATAGAGCCTTTAAAAGTATACTACAAAGTTTGTGCAATTATTCAATTCTTCAAATAATAACTAATATACAGGGTGTTTAAATTGAAACGATAATCCAAAATTATATAAAAACGGTAAAAGATTAAAAAATCCTGTTTATGTAGGATTGTAGTCTATGTTAGTGTCTATAAAAAAAACTCAACTGTTTCTGGTAAAATTTAAGACCACGAAATTATTTCAAAAATTCAAAATTTTGAATTTTTTTTTCGAATACGGCTTAAACAACTTTTTTCAAAATTTGGTACGTTACAGAGTTTATTATTCTTAATAAAATGCCGTTTGTCTCAACTCTAGAATTTTCGTGAAAAAAGTTATGATTAACTAAAAAAGAGTAAAAATATTTTATAAGAAGGCTGTGATTGTTCATGTCATAAACAATAAACACGGTTTACTACACAGGTTAGGAAGCCTGTCAAAAAAATGGGAACTTTTCGACATAACTTTCCGCTAGATGGCGATAAGTCTAAGAACCTGTGCTTGCACTAAGTGGGATCTTAGTTTTAAACAAAACCGACTTAAAAATTTGGTTTAAACATTTTTATATACATCCTCTGATTAAATTCGAATTTTGTTCATTGTTTAAGCGAAAGCTTATAAATCTCGCTATGTCAAAATCTTGTGCACGAACCGGTTCTGAGATTTATTCACCATCTGTGGAATAATTCGCAGAACTAGTTATCGGCCTCAGTCGGTTTTATATGGGAGTTTCCCAACCTGTGTAGTAAACCGTGGTCATAAACAATCAATGAAACGTCATTTTGACAGATGTCATTTACGTCATGTTGACAAGTCGTCATTTACAAAAAAAGAGGTTAATTAGAGCGCCTGGAGCGGCATTTTAAACTTTTTACGGCCACATACACTAGCACTTATGTTGATACACACAATATATTTATGGTGAAAGTCACTTGGTGAACACACCACTTTCGGTTGTTGATAATAAAATTTAAAACATTCTCATTAAAAGCTCTTGAATCATACAACTTTTCCCATTTAGCTAACTTCCAACACTAACAATAATAAAACTGGCAATGAACAAGACATACATAAACTCAGTCCACAATAACAATATTAATAACTTACCGTATCCTACATCATCACCCATGCTATTTTTGCCTGACTGCTGACCACTACGAGAGTCTTGCCTCGGCATACGCGATTGACTATTTCTTGAATTTCGATTAACATTGTTCCGTTGTCCCATTGATCCCGTTCCTGACTGATTCCCTGATTGCCCTTGTCCTATTTGACCGTCGCGATTGTCGTACCGATTCTGTGTGATTGGCTGAAAGTAAATCGTTTTGCTTATGAGTCTCTATCTCTATATATAGGGTGTTTCATAATTGAATGCTGATCCTTAAGGGTGTTATTCCTTGGATGATTTTAAGAAAAAAAGTTCATATCAATGTGGGTCCGCAACCGCCGTATTTTTGAGATACAGGGTGTTAAAAGTTGAAAAAAATATCGGTTTTTTCGTAATATTTTTGATATCGCTTTAGATAAAAATAAAAGGCTATTACTCTCGAAGAGTAAAAGAGTACATATCTAGTTGTAGTAGGCGGCCAGAAACAGAATTTGTTTATTTTATAAGCTCATTGTCATATCTGAAATACAATTTTTTTTCTGAAAAAAATGTGTTTTTATGCCTAGTTAGTACCTACTAAAATTCAAAAAAATATCTAAAGCGGTATCAAAAATATTACGAAAAAACCGATATTTTTTTCAACTTTTAACACCCTGTATCTCAAAAATACGGCGGTTGCGGACCTACATTGATATGAACTTTTTTTCTTAAAATCATCCAAGGAATAATACCCTTAAGGATCAGCATTCAATTATGAAACACCCTGTATATAAAAGAGCTTGTTTGTTTGTTCGCTATAGAATCCTAGGTCCGTTGACCGATCGGGACCAAATTTTGCAGTTATTATTTAGGACCTTGCAGATCTAACGCCAAACTTTAAGTACAAGCACATATTTAAAAAAAAAAAAAAAATTACTTGGACGGGATTCGATCTTACGTCGACAAATACCTGGCCATAACACGATACGGCGCGATGTATTTCACAAGTAAAGATTGTTTTGTATACAATTAGTAATAAATGTACATGAAGTATTATTTTTATTAGTGCATTTTTAATTGAAACAAGACGAAAGAAAATAAATTTGAGTTATTATTCAATTTTTAAGCAATAAATAGTTATTTTTTAAGGAATTATAAGAAAATGAAAAGATGGTTGATCAGAGTATGTCATTTGTGTATGATTTGGAATTATTGGGTTTATTCAAGTTAAAAAAGTAATTAGTAAATCTGCTACTAACGAAAAGACAAGTCTCGGCCGCGCTCGCAGTCTGTGATTGATAAGAGAGAATAATTGTAATCACCCGTGCAACGCCGGGTAAATCATCTTGTTACATATAAATAAAAATTTACTGTTAATAGTCTTTGGAACTTACCGGTGAAACTGATTTGGGAGGTTGCGTGAAAACGGTGGCAACAGGCGCGGTTGAAGTGAAGTTGGGATTTCCCCCACCAGATTTCAATAGTGTTGCATAAGTTTTTGGTTCATTGGACATGGCTGCAATTAATTTTTTAATAAACATCATAAACATAAATAAATATTATTTAAGACCCTCAACTGTCATCCATACTTTGGTATTTTATTTAACTTAAGGCCGAATAAATTTTTGTGTTTACTATCTTAATTTTTGAAATGTTTCAATAGTAAGTTTACGTTGTAACAAAGCTTTGCTCGATCTCCGTCCTGATGATATGGCACTTAAAACGTTAAGTGATAGTATGCAAATGCCACAAATGAAGGTGAGCAGTGGTAAGGTCTACAGCAGAGTTTTCAACTTAAACCATAGACCAGCGTTTCCCAGTGGGTTCCACGAAAAAATTAAATGGTTTTGCCTGTTGGTTGGTGTTGTTTGGCTTATTTTTACAGTTATATTTTACACCCCTAAAATGAAAGCATACGCGATATACAAGGTCTGTCACAAATGTAACAGAAATAGAAATAGCAAAAACTAGTGGCGTCATTTATACAAAAATGTTGTTTTCGTGATATACATCCTTTATTGATGTTTTATCCAAATTTGATGCCATTCGGATCATTAGAAGTCGAGTTATAGCGCCCAAGGTGATAGTATATTTTGTACAACGGTCGAAACAGACGTTCGAACAAAAAGCCAACATTAAGTTTTATTAATTTTAAACTTGATAAAACATTTACCGAAACGCATCAATTGATGCAAACCGTGTATAGCGGTCATCGTCTATCTCGTACTCAAGTTTATGATTGGTTTAAACGGTCTGAGCGAGATCGGGAAAACATTAACGACGACGATCGTCCAGGTCATCCGAAACTGGGAATTACCAACAACGAAAAAGTGCGTAAAGCGATCAAAATTTGTTTTCGAGGATCATACAGTCAATGGTAACTACAAATTGTTCGTGTTCTGCCTTAATATTGTAAACCTGGCAGTTGGGCTCTGTTGCACAATAACACATTGGCTCACCATGTGGCTGCACCAGCTCACCGTGGCCGAAGTAACTGCTTTTTTGGCACAAAAACAAGTGACTGTGTTGCACATTCACCGTATTCGCCGGATTGAGCACCATGTGATTATTTTTTTGTTTTCACGGCTCAAAATATCTATGAAAAGTAAGCATTATGATAACATTCCTTACATCCAAAAGACCACGACGAGCATCCTCAAGAGCATTCCACAAAAGGATTTAGCAGTTGTTTGATGCATTAGTTGGCCTACAAATCGTTGTGTGGCCGTAGAGGGAATGTATTTTGAATAAAATAAAACATTTATCCCCACAAAATGGCTGTGTTTTGTTATTTTTAAAAAGTTCGGTTATTTTTGTGACAGACCTTGTACATATTAAATGTCTTATTAAAATTGGGATGGTGCGTAAAATATAGGTATGATTAGGATTTTGTGATTTTCAAAAAATGGTGTAAGGGTTCAGTGACAAAACCAGTTTGGGAGCTGCTGCCATGGATATACTGTAATGAATGTGTAAATTTGATAAAAATACAACTCTCGGCAAATTAATTATCAGACCGCTTATCTATTTACAAATGATTCATTTTTAATCACAACCAATATATTACTATTAAATAGAAATTAAATATCTTTCATAAATGTTTAAACTATATACAACTTAAGTATTAATTAAAAATAGTGACGAATCTCTTGTAGAAATGCAAAACCAGTTTCAAGTTTTAATTAATAACTGCAAAAAAACTACAATTCTTACCAAAAGTTAACCAAGAGATTTTAAAGTAACAACGCATTTTTGAAAACAAAAATTCTACAAACAAAATAGGCACTTCTTTCTATGTTGAAATGCTTCACACTTTGGAGGTCGTTATAAATTTCTGTTTTTATGGTGAATTTTAATTTCCGAAAAACACTTCCATTTAATAATACAAAAATTATTGCACTTTATCTTGTAATATTAGAGCAGATGGTTAAACTAAACAAGTCTGTGATAATGTATAAGTAAGTACACACATTTTACTAATACGAGTATCGAGTAATATACAAGCGTACATATATCAGCTTTTAAAGACTGAACAAATATTTGGAACTAGCTTATGTTTACCTATTATCGTAAAATAACAGCTTTAAATATCGCTAACTGTGCACCACTGAACATAAGTAGGTATGCAAATTCAGGTCTAATGGTGTTAAGTGCGCATCCCCACTGCTCGCCTTAATTTGTGGTGCATGCTTTAACTTTATAATCGAATTTAATAATGTTGCAGAAATATAATTCATAAATAGAATGTTAAAATTATAAATGTTAAAAACCTTGTTCGGTAGGAATTTCTGATGTTTCTACGACTGGTTCTTCTGCACCTGTGTAACTATCATCCAATGATTCATCACCCAACACATCTTCCACGGGTAGTGATTGATTATCCTCAGCGACAGTACCGGCAAGTGGTGCATTTGCTACCAAACTAGGCTGTAATGCACCAAGAGGTACCCCTAAGGCTTGCCCCTGTGGTGAAGGAATATGTTGGGGAACTTGTGCTGAAAATAAATAATGAACAAAAATTACATGCAAATAAAACTTATTATCTATGGCCAGACTCAGTCCTAGGGTTTTTGCGGAGCCATGTGTGAAAATAATATGATTTTTGAAAATCGTCTATAACTCTTTTGGAGTATTATTTTTTCTCATGGGCGCAATTTTTGCTATTTACATAATCAAATAGCATTTATTTTTCTGAATTCTTTAAAGTATCACACATGGTATTTTACTTCTTCTTTCATTGCCAAATTTCAAAAAATACGTTTTAAACCACTATAAATCAGGTTGGCCGGTCATTGTAGCTTATGTTGTTTCCATGACAACCAATTAACAAACTAAAAGTTTTGAAAGCCTATTACTTGTCAAATTGATAAATTCGTAAAAATGAACTCTAATAACGAAGAAAAACGCAATATGCTGCCAATTTTTTATTCATTGAATAGGAATTGTATATTGTCAAGTCAACGATATGCAGAAACATAAGACAACTCTCGCGAACATATTTTTGTACATTGGACAGAAACTTAGGGAAATATGGGGCTTTTGCCAGACCCAGAAGATAATATGGCAGAAAGGTTTCAGATGAAAATTTAAAAAAAAAACACATTTTTGTTACAAACAGATTGGAAAAAACACTATTTTTCTACGTTAAATAGAAACTTAAGTAAATTTGTTTAAAGCATATGATAAAATATAACCAAACTTAAAAGAACGGTATAAAAAATTCGCAACATCACGTTTTTCTTCGTTATTAGTTATTTTTTACGAATTTATTAATGTGACACGTAATAGGTTTTCAAAACTTTTAGCTTGTTGATTGGTTGTCAAGGAAACAACATAAACTACAACGACCGGCCTACCTGATTTATAATGATTATTGTTTGAAACCCTTTCCTTTTTAATTTGGCGATTAATAAAGAAGTAAAATACCATGTATCATACATCAATGAAAGCAGAAAAATAAATGCTATTTGATCATGTAAATAGCAAAAATTTTGCCCATAAGAAAAAATAAAGTTGGTTGTCATAAAACAAAAACGAATCGATTTAGGAAAAATTTGTGATCACCATCCGATTCGGCTTAAAAAGTTGCTTGGGCAATGTTTTAACACATTTGAAATATTTTATACTCCAAAGGAGTTATAGACGATTTTCCGGTTTTTCTTAATTTCCTCGGATACCGTTTGAGATATTTTCAATTTCTCTTTGAATTATTATTGAGCACGAAATTAAGCAACTTTGCCAAATTTAAACCTATACTTTAGCTATTATAATAAGCGAGATCCCTATGCTTAAACTCGAATTTCAATCACCCTGTATACTAACAATTTCAAGAACCCAGCATTCATCACACTTAAGCGTCTGCAAAAAGCCATATACATAGGCTGTAAGAATGTCAGACTCAAGAGACCACCGAAAAAAGTTATATATAAAAGGATGGAGGAAAACAAACAATTAGAAGATCAAGAGAAGATGGACGGATGGAATTGATGATAGAAGTACGTCAATGGAGTTAAGAGGTGTTGGACAGGGACGATTGGAGGAGAATAATAGAGGTTATAGATCCATAGAAGAAGAAAACTTACGGTAAACACAAAAACTAAAAAAAGACTGCGAATATTTATAAACAATTGAATTAAATTACAATATAGTCATAGTCCTTGGTCAACAAAAATATCGATGAAGTGATCAATACGATTTTCTTGATTATGACTACCACTTAAGAAACACTAATAAAATTGTGAGAAAATGAATAATTTTAAAATTAACTATCAAACTTTTTTATTTTAACCCTTTAACTGGCAATGACAAGCTCAGTTCGACAAGGGTTTTATGTGTCCAAATGGTCACCAAAACGTCTGGTTTATTATGCAACTTAACAATATGTATCTTAAACTGAGGGACCCTATAGCAGAATCATCCTCCAGATCCGAATTTCAGATGCTCGAAGTAATGCAGTGTTGCCAAAATATAGAAAAACGTAATTTTATGAAATTTGTATAATAAGCATTTTCAATTCTTTTTTATGCGAAAAACTTGATAACTTCCTTATTTATTATCGTATATCGGCGATTTTTTCATTAAATTATTCTCTTGGATTGACTAAATCGCACTGTGTGAAACAATTATTCTTCACGAGATTTTATAACTTATGATTAGGTCACTACTATATCGAGACGAAATTTTAACTAAATATTGATGAAGTTTTTGCAACAAACAGAACTTAGATATCCCTAACGGTTTAAAAGATACGCCCTTTTACATAAATGACATTTTTTAATGACACTTATGATAAATTAATTTGCCAGTTAAAGGGTTAAATTAGAACTGTGCAAAAACTAACAATCCACAAAAATTGCCCACCAAATTTGTACAATATGTATAAATAAAACTAAAAAGTGTTCCACATGACTGTAAAACTTTGTAGTTCTGGGTACTGTTGGAAATACAAATTCTTACTCCAATCGCAAAATTTTTTACTGCCTGTCGAGTTACTCAAGAACTGTTGAATGGATCTGTATGAAAAATGTTCATGGGTTTCCAAAGTAAACGATTAGAGTACTTTTAACTCATAAGGGAGGGTCACGATACGTTGTCGCTAGAATTTGATTAAGGCTGTGTTTATTGCATCAAGGACATCAAAACTAAATGTTTTGCAGAGTTATACATGCCACTGGCCATTTCCTTTGGAAAAATAGGGGTCATTTTTACGATCAAGTTGGCCATGAAACCCCGTCAGAGACAAAATCTAAATTTTTTAATTTACCCATTCGCGCATCCTTTGCCAGTACAATGGTGCAAAGTTTAAAAAAAAAATTTAAACGGTTCCGGAGAAAAACGTCAAAAACAAAACCCCTGCATAAGCGGTATGATTTGAGAAGTTGTGGTATATCTGTATAACTATATCTATGCGACTTGCATAGGCTTATAACATAAGGAAACCGTTTTCACAAAGGCCTCGTTTTTCGCGTTTTTCTCCGGAACACTTTTAAGATTTTTTTAAAAACTTTGCACCATTTTACTTGCAAAGGATGCGCGCATTGGTAAATAGAAGCATTTCGATTTTGTCTCTGACGGTTTCATGGCCAACGTGATCGCAAAAATTACTTTTATTATTAAACTTTTTAGTTTTTTCCCTATTTTTCTGAAGAAAATGGCCAGTGGCACGTAAAACTCTGCAAAACATTTAGTTTTGATGTTCTTAATGCAATAAACACAGCCTTAACCTCTTAAGGCTCATGACCGTGTCTGACACGGTCAAGTAAGAGGGTCATTTTTGCTCATGCCCGTGTCTGACACGGGCATGCTTGTTCGTGAAAAATAAAACTTTTAATGCCCCATGAGACATTATTTTGTAGAAATATAATAAGTTTGAAAGATTAAGTTAGTGTACTATTGGTGACGATAGTGGTACAGTTAGAACAAGGTAATTAATTTGCAATTATTACCCCCGAAGGTGTTCAGGTATATGTGCCCTTATAAATAGTCCGAACTAATGTTATTATTAGAACTGTAATTGTGTTGTTGGTGCTGTGAACTGCTGTGTATTTCTGTTCTGTAATTGAATTGTTTGTAGTGAAAAAGGTAAGTATTTTTACGTTTATAATAAATTTTTACCATTTTAATCATCTGAAAATGAGCGACTTTGAATACGACAAAGCAGAAAGCAGCTGCGAGGAAAGTGATCAGAGCTCTAGCGAATCTGAAGTTAGTGACGATAACTCGACTTCAACCAGGGATTGGTTTCACCTTAGTACAAGCCAAGCAAATGTTGCGCCACCGAGATTTGCATTTGTGGGAAACCCTGGCTGCACTTTTACAATAACCGACGACTTAGATGTTATGCTATATTTCCAATTATTTTTTGATGAGACTCTCATAAATATATTGGTAAATGAAACGAACAGATATGCTTCTCAACAAACTGGAGCATCTCCGAACCACTGGTATTCGGTTACCAGGGAAGAAATGTACACATTTTTTTGGCCATTAAAATACTACAAGGCATATAAGAAAACCAACTGAAAGACGGTCCTGGTCAACAGCTGAAATTTTTCAAACGCCTGTTTTTACAAGGCTATTATCTATGCATCGTTATTGTGCAATAAAAAAGTACCTGCATTTCTCCAACAATGAGGATTACAACCCTGAGGCACATCCGAATCCCAAGCTGAATAAGATTGGCCTGTATTTGATGACATAAACAAAAAGTGTTCTTCATTATATATACTGCAAAGAGATGTCACAACTGACGAAAGTCTAATGCTCTATAAAGGTCGACTAGGTTGGAAACAATATATACCGCTAAAACGAGCTCGTTTTGAAATAAAAATGTATGTACTTTGCGAATCAAAGTCGGGTTATTTATATTCCTCCATCATATACACTGGAAAAGGGACTCTAGTAAGCGATACATATAAAGATATGCCAGTATCCTCTCAGGTGGTCGTCACTGATGGAGCCATTATTGGATATGGGCTACTGTTTGACGACAGACAATTTTTATACTTTCTCGCAGTTGGCGGATATCCTTGTAAATCGAAAAACGGATATATATGGTACCATGAGAAGCAATAGAAAAGACACTCCATTGGAAATCAAATATACAAAATTGAAAAGGCGAGAAATTGTAGCTTTTCAAAGAGGGAAAACTATGATAATGAAATCGAAGGACAAAAAAGATGTTTGTCTGCTTTCAACAGTCCATAACGCAGAAAAGGAAAAAATAAACAAACTAGACAAAGATGGAATGCCGATCCAAAAGCCAAAAGTTGTCATCGACTACAATGACACAATGGGAGGTGTTGATCGGCTGGATCAGCACCTACACGATTATCCAACTACCAGAAAAAGAGGAAAAAAATATTTTTTTCATCTTTTGGATATATCTATCTGGAATTCGTTCGTACTGTATCAAAAACAAGGAGGAAGAAGGGATCATTTGGACTTCCATAAGATACTGGTGGAAAAACTAATTGAAAAATATCATTCGAGCATTTCAACCAAAAAAATGGGTTGGCCTAGTTTGCAACCTGCACCATTCAGATTGACCGAAAGACACTTTCCCGAATTTGTACCTCCGACGGAGAAGAAAATTGCACCAAGTAGATGTTGCGCTGTTTGTTGTAACAAACGAGATAAGAGAGGTAAAAAGCTAAGAAAAGAAACACGATATTATTGCAAGAACTGTAATGTTGGCCTGTGCGCTGTGCTATGCTTTATGATATATCATACTCAGTTATATTTTTAAATATTCTTGGCTTGTCACTGACGTCAATTGTCATACATTTTTTCTGATAAGTATATTTATTAATATGTAATAAATATGTAAATAAATATGTATAAAATTATTTATAAAAATATGTGCACAAATATGTATCTAAATGCGTATGCCTACTTTAGTCCAATAAACATTTTTTACCGCCAATTTCAATTTTTTACCCCCCTTCAACGTCCCATAGCACTAAAAATTCAAAAAATATGTTACACTATACCTTACGATTACTTTTCTATAATAAAAAAAGTCGATAATTTTTGGTCGGTAAACTTAAAAACAACTTGAGCGTTAAGGGTTAATCAAATTCTAGCGACAATGTATCGTGACCTTCCCTGGTCAGATTATTAGATGCATACAGTAAAATGCTGAGGGTATACTGCATAAAATCAAAATTGTCGAGAACAAAGTCGTAGGTGAAAAGTGATAACCCGATATAAGTTTTTTTTAAATGACTCGTCATACCTGGCAGAACATTCAAATCTTCTGGATGAACTGTTCCGTTGACCGTAGGAATTGGTTGTGGAGGTAAGACATGTGCTGGTGGTGCAGCCTGTCCATGATGATGCTGTACTGGAGGGATGTTCTGTTGTAATGGTGCTGCATTCGGGCTGTAGTAAGGAATTGGATGTTGAGCAATCTGAGGTACATCGCCCATACCCTGTCTATCCTGACTGATGTCGTCTTCCGTTTCTGAGCGGGATTCTGGTTCACATTCATCATCTGAGACTATTTCGTCCTTAAAATAAAAACAAAATGAATTGAAAAGCATTACTTGCTAAAAACAAAATTGACAAGAGCCTGGAAAAACAGGTACAAATTAACGGAATCAAGTAAACTGGAAGGGACTTTACTACATTGCCCATGTTTTATGTTCTACGGTTTTAATTTGGTCCAAGCCTCAACAATAATAAATAATTGTGAATAATGTTAAATTTATATACCTGATAGCGGAAAATGTCATTATGGACATAATACTTTTTTGGACTCTGGGCAGCAAGTACGAAAGTTTGCGTAAAGCGTCTCATAGGTTGCCCAGCATTCGAAAGTTCTCCGGTAACCTGAACAACTACACCATTTCCCAACGTAGCTTGCGCATCGACCTGTGTGATTTTTGCGTGACAGTCTCGAAAGTTTAGTTGCTGTATCTTTTGATGAATTTGCTTCTGTCCAATCATAGGACTCGTCTCACGGTTAGGTGGGTCAAGTCCACCATGTACAAACGAGGATTGATTATTATAGAACCTAAAAAATTACCACCATATCAATACACTACTATGATGTTCTAAAACAAGCCAAATAGCAATTAAACAGAAAAGCTCAACATCTACATTATTTTATTAAAAAACTATGCATTTAAGTTAAAAAATTCCCAAGCAATTGTAGTGTACTGCACAGAATTAACAAAATACTTAAAATTTAAGTCACGTTTTAAAATCTTGCACAAATTATTGTATAAAATATTTAACATTTCATTATATGACTGAAATTAACAGCTATGTTATATTACCTGTGAAGATGTGTTGGAGCTTTATTGAGAAGGGTGTAGTATTGTCGAACGAACTCGCGTCCAACACTTTGGGGCGAAGGGGGAGCCTCCATGACCATTACTAATATTGTAAGTACCAAATGATTCAAACAAACAGTTAATTGCGAATGTTGACGCAATTAACTACCTCTTGTATAAATCCAGGGAAAAGATTAATTACTACTGCAAAAAGAAAATTTTCCTACATCAATCTTTCTGAAGTAAATTACCTATGATTTATTAAACTTCTGGAAAATTTCTTATCAGTTGCTTACGAAAATATTTAAAAACGCGTTAAGATACTATTTAAACAAAGAGGGGTTTCATTGCCTTGCTGCACACATGGAAGTTTAACAATGCAAACAGAAGATATAAGTTCAAAGAAAATTATATTGCAACTTACAAAGTATTCGCGGTATTTGGTATTGGTTAAAATTACTGTTTTCGATTTCAATAGCGAAAGTAAAAAAGCGTGTTAAGATGAGATATA
The DNA here is from genome assembly GCA_947652605.1 of Elmis aenea. Taxonomy (NCBI): domain Eukaryota; kingdom Metazoa; phylum Arthropoda; class Insecta; order Coleoptera; family Elmidae; genus Elmis; species Elmis aenea. The sequence continues at coordinate 18,525,968 of OX393576.1, forward strand.
AGGTAATCCGCACCTTGGTCGTATTACAAAAACCCGGTTCTTATGAATGTGGAAATGTCAAAAAATTGACGATGTTTTACTCACCGTCAAAAATTACTTTGAAAATAACTGCAAAATCACTGAAGCTGTGGAAAAGTCACTGAAATATGTACAAACGGGCTGAAAAAACACAGAAATCCGATGATAGTGAGCTCGGGTGTAAACTTCGTCAATCGGTTGCAACGAATTAGTGCATAAACTTACCGCAAAATGGCAACAACGTGGAGTGGCGCTTTTACCAGTGCAGCTGCCATTTTAATCTCGAACCCAAACCCAAAAAGGGATCGAGATTATAAAATTTTTAGTTCGCATGCGCCAAATTTAGCGCGAAAATTAGTTCAGTTCAGTTAAGTTCAAGGATAATAGCGCTGATTTTCTAACCAGTTTTTTTTAGGAATATTCCACAAATTTTAATTATGCTGTTAAAAGCACAGAACACTGTTAAAAGTTTAATGCTTTTCTCAAGAAGATATTGGGGCGTCGCTAAATCAAAAAATGGGTACATATAACAACTTATTGAAACAGTAATGTAAAAATAAAATTTTAGTACCATGTCAACACTACAATTATGGCTTAATACCAAAAAATTCTTTATTTTGCAATTTTGTGTATAGTACAGATTGGCTTAAGTGTTAAGTGGCATCTTGTTTTCTATTAAAATAGACGCAATTAAATTATTCAAATACAACAGTTTTCAAAAAATGTGTACCAGTTTTGGCAATTGCCCAATAAGTATTGTAGTAGATTTGATTTACAAGTTGTAAAAATCACGACACAACATTTTTGGCTCATCACATACACCTACCAAATGATTCTTTAATGGAAAAAAATAATGAAAAGGATAACTTCATCAGAATTTCACATAATGACCAAGAATTAATTTCACCATAACTTAAAACTTTAAATCAGAAACTAGTCTAAAATTAAAATTTATTGTTTATAATTAGTAAACAAATGCAACTATAATTGATGAATTATTTTTGTTTCATAACATCCTTCTAAATATATTTTTAAAAAAAACTGTAGATACTCTTTTACCCCTTGATCTGCCTATATTAAAACAAACAATTGTACACAAACAGTTTATTCAAACATCATTCATGGAAGTACAGTGGCCAATGCAAGTCCACTTACAAGTATACCTTAATACGCTAAAAACCTAATTCTATGACACTACATTACAGAAACTTATGTGTTCATGATTATCCTAACCTCATTGGTAAAATTATGACAGTTGCTTCATTTGTATCAGTAAATAAAACAAACTTTTATAAGAACGTAAACATAAAATTCGTATGTTAGACACAAAACTGAATTACATGATATTAAATGGAATGGCTTAAATAATTGCTTTGCTCTTGAAATCGAAAATGAGATACAGCACACCTGAAAACAGATTACACATTTTACAAACTAATTTTTTTAATATTTTAATAGCAGTAGCACATTTTAGAATTTTCATAAGATTTTTAAAAGATCTTTAAAATAAGAAAAATTACTTTACAGTTAAAGTCACTTTTAATGTCTTCCTTCAACATTACAAAGCTCAAATGTTTTTAAATTAAAGAATTTGGCACCTTTTACAAAAATCCTGTGCCACTGGTTAATAAGATAAAATACATAAAACATACAAATATAATATTAAATGTTGATAAGTTTTGTAATATTTCAAAACACTTTTGACTGTTCTTATCATCACACTACATTTGAACAGTATATACAGGGTGTACTAAAGATTATATCACCTAAATTATCTCGTTTGCTTTTAGATAAAACCCAACAAACCTTCTATACCGTATGGAGGTAATAAACCATACAATTGAACAAAAATATATTTAAAAGTGGACATATAACTAAATTTTTCTATTACAAATGTTGGTTGGCTAGGTTTATTTCTAAAACCAAATGAGACAGCAGCAATGTAATGATCTCTGAAATGGTGCGTACTTTTGTTCCTAATAAATGAGTCCTGTAAAAAAAAATTACACATACCTAACAAAAGATCACAATTACGAAGAGTTAATACGGCTGATGTCTTTGGTTACGACCACCACCACCTCCTCGTTGTTTTCCTCCTGCATAACCACCTCCACCTGTAAAACGAAACATTTATATAGTGTTTTACAATATAATAATTTATTTTTATAAATTCCACTTATTACAGTACTTCTTGGTCAAATTTGCAAGTAAAAATAAAATTTTCTTAACAAGCACGATTTGTGTCGGTGCTGTAAAATAATAATTTGAGTAATTACTACTACACTAAAACATGATTGCTGTTTGCAGTACGCAACTGAAAATATGCATACGCTATTTTCATGGTAAAATATTTTAAATACAAAATTGATAGGTACTCGACTGTATTTGTAACAAAACAGTGTTATCAGTTACTCAATTTGATATAAAAATTCAATGGCTGTATCTTGATTAGCAAGTTGAAAGTATATTCAGAACTTAAAAAAATGTTCATTTTACTTACTTCACGATGATTTAAAATTGCTTACACACTGCATTATTCGTAGCACAGCGCATTACATTTGAAGTGGCTATTAAATTTCTTTGACCAAATAGTACTGTAGTAGAAAGTTAACAAGTTAAGCAAGTTATTAATTAATTAATTAATTAAGGGTATTTCCAGTATGGGTATGCTGAATTAAAAACAAGGAATAAACCGACAATACATTCAACACGAAACTAGGCAACAGTAAACTAAACAAAAAAGTTGCATTGTTTACAACTTAAATCGATATTAGCAGTGGTGCTACACAGTACAAAAAAACGTTACGGATACCTTTGCCGCCACGCGAGACGCTGCGTCCACCACTGTAGCCACCATCATAGTTACCATATCCATAATCTGCCGTCGCATAAACATATAAATCAGTCAACTGAACATTGAAACGGGTTATTTTAAAGCAAAAATCTAATTTAAATCCAAAAGACCAACGACAGCATTTGCATTCAAATCTTAACGAGAGCATGAGCGTCATGCAGAGGATATAAAAAGGATTGTGGATGGTTTTAGTTAACGTAAAACTATCATGAAATTGTTTGTAGTAATCCTTTATTCCTGCTGCAGATTTCACAATGAGAATTTTCACATAGACATAAAAAGCCAAAAATAAATGAACTAAAACTGAACCTATAATAAATTATAAACATGTGCAACTACTTCCGTATTTGAAAATATTGTCTACAATGGCATGCAGTGGACCTGCTCTTGTTTTTAACTCAAACTGACTACGGTTACATTGATCCTAAATGCTACAAAATAACAATAGCTGGTAAAACTATTTACCATAGTTGCCATAGCCAGTGTAGTCGTAGCCGCCATAACCGCCGTATCCCCCTCCGTAATAGTCATAACCTCCCCCGTATCCATCATATCCACCCCCGTAGCCTTGTCCATATCCACCACCACCATAGCCCCCGTAGCCCTGGTTGCCCCAATTTTGTCCGCCTCCGTAGCCGCCCCTACCTCGACCACGGCCTCCAGCACCTCGACCTCCACGTCCACTACCACGTACTCCCATTCCCATGGGATCCGGTTTAGGTGTCGCTTTTTTAACATCAACCTATAAAAGAACATAACATTAACATGCAGTTAAAAACTCCCGCTAAGCTGCACAAAATTTCAGAAAAAAATCAGATAAACAGCAGTCTTCAACAATAATCAGAAGCAGAACTGACAATAAAAATCATCATGACAAAGAATACATTACTTTATAACGAAGACAATAATTTATAAAACATGTGCAAAAATATTATTACACAAAAAAATACATAATCATGGGAACCCAAGAAAATATCATTATACGAAACGGAAAGTTGATTGACTAAGTAAAATTTTATTCAATTGCAATTCGATTTTGGAAAAACCCGTATTTTTAACATTAAAAACACAAACATCTCGTACTTTGTTCTAAATTATGAATTTTTTATTTATTAAGAGCTATAAGTATGTAATATTTTATATTTTTCATAACACCGGTAAACCAATTGGGAAGAAACACATTTTGAAGAAAAAAAATTTACGTAATAATACAATTTTAAACGTACCTCTTTATCTTTTATCGTTTGTTTTGGTGTTTTGAGAAGTTCATTTACAACTTGTTCAGATTCAAATGTGATGAAGCAAAACCCTTTCCTCTGGTTCTTTGTTTTGTCGAATGGCATCTCCACTTCTACTATCTAAACACACAAAATAAATTTTAGTTACAAACAACAACCAATTTGAAGGCTTGAGACTTACCGTGCCGAACTGTCCAAAATATGATTTTATGTCATCATCTGAAAGTTCTGTTGTGAGACCACCAACGAATATTTTTCCGTGTCTTGCTTTGGCTTTTTTAGGATCTACTTTCTTATTATTAATAACATGGTCACCAGCTGCAACTACTTTATCTATGGCTTCGGCTGTACTGAAAACAATAAATGCAAAACCTCTTGACCTCCCAGTATTTGGATCTGTTTTAACATTTATGCTTTCAATTTCCCCATAGGTACCAAAGTGATCTCGCAGTTCCTCTGTAAACAAAAACACATTAAATTACACAAGTGAAGTTTAAAAATGGCATTTTGTTAAAAAATTGCTTTTTTCTAATAATTTATACATAAAACTTAAGTGCAAAATTGACTTCAGTAAAATACTGAATAAATGAAAATAAACTTACTTTCTGTGGTCTCCCAACTTAAACCTCCAACAAATAATTTTCTGTGAACAAAAAGAAAGTTCATTAGGAAAAAGCAAATCAACACAAGTTTCCTAAATTCTACCAAAGGATTGTTTTAAAATAATCTTATAAGTTACATTTAATTAATTTAAAACATGACAAAATTGAGCAGCAAAGAAACTGAACTGATCCTAGTTCAATCAAATGGAACTGCAATTCTCGCAAAAAGTTATCTGTAAGTTTAAAATGAGTTACATGTAAAATTTAACTTTTAAGGATAAACTTTAAGGAATTTTATTAAAATGCCACTATGGCCAAAAATTAGGAAAGTAACAATTTGTTACAAAGTTATGGCAGAAGAGGTGCCCAAGGATAAATACCATGGGTCCTGGAACGTCCCACGTCCTGTCGTCTCGTCTTCTCTTACGGCAATGGCTGACACCTGAAGGAAAGGAAGCGTGGTTAATGGCTAAACATTGTATGCTACATTCTGCCAGTCTAAACCACTCACGGTTATAGTATGTTTTGTAAAAACCGCCAAACAATAAAAGCATTAAGACGAATTAAAAATTTTCACTCTATAAGGTAAATGCATCTGTAAACAAATCGTCTGAATTGGAAAAAGCTGAAAATAAAAAATGACTAATAATCGTGGAGATGTTCTTCGGTAACCTTAATAATTTAAGATTGAAAGATAACAGCAATTACGAACTAGACGCTTGGTCCGCCATTCCCTCCGCATCGACCGGAACGCATTAAATTAGGCAATTACTACAGAAATTTGTAACTGAACTCAAAAATATCATATATTTTGAACAGAAATATGTTACAAATGCTACGATTTTACATAACAGATTAAAATCGAATCCTCCGACTAGAGATGCACCTAGATTAATAAAAGTTACAAATACCGGCTCATCGCATTTACTCTACAAATATTAACGTTACTGAGTAATAAACTTCTAATATATAATGAATATTTTGGTAATCGATCGTTATAAGTGTAACTAAATATAAAACATAATAAACAAACACACCTATCATCATCACGACCCGGTGCGTCAGCACTACCGCTATCGGCTAATGGAGCATCACCAGCTCCGTTTTGTCCATTCATTTGATCGTTTTGTTCGAAATTCTGATCCGCCTGAACGTCTTGTGAAAAGTCTTCTCCGTTTTCCATTGGACAATCTTGACTATTTGCCATTAACTTATTAATAAAATAATTTTAACGATTTCAAGAGAGCACGTCACACCCAACACGCACTCTGAAAGAACGACGCTAACGGCGGAAACCAACTCGTAACCTTGCCTATATTCAAGGGCATTGTGGGTAATACTGATGCCAGTTTGTGGCCAATGAGAACGCTTTTTCAACGGAAATACGTATAAGCTCAATATGTTATAACCAATAAGGTCTACACCGGTACAGTATCGTACATAAAATCGACCACCGTAGATTTTGCCCTACCAAAATTGCGGGAATTTAAATACTGAATAACATGCTTAACCGCAGGGCATTTTAACCGTTCAGAATAAACTTGTGTATAAAATACTCACTACGTGTTTAAAATATGGTATATGTATATTTTCACAAAGGGTTTCACAAATATTAATAAATTCTACTCACTAAATTTAAAAACCCCTTTATAACCGTATTTTTTTTTTGCCGAATCAGTATAACAACAACGTCGAAAATTTTCGTTACAATACAATACAAACTGTTTGATTTGACTTGTGGATATAACTTATTTGAGTAACACTGTTTTATTACATTTTAAATTTACATTAAAATTTATGATACCAGAAATAATTTTAGTAAAATAATATGATCTTATGTTCCATGATATGCAGTTCAATTTTATTTTCTTTCAAAAAGTGACAGTTTTGTACAAATTTTGGTAACGGGCGTTTCTTTAAACTTTTGTATAAAATGCATTGCAAGGTAAATTAAACACTTTTAAAAAGGAAGATTTGTTTCTAATATCCTCACTATCTGTAGGAAATTAAATTAGGGGATGTTTGGAGGACATGCAATAAAATAAGAGCAGCTATATTTCGTGTCGGACTTAACCTGTGGGAGTATTACTTGCCATTAGATCCAGACAAAAATTGTTTACTTTCAGGTACATTTTTATACAAATGTAATGTTGTTTTATTTATAGTAGCAGCATGAGTAGCAAATATTTAAAAGTAACACTTGAGCAAAAAAAATAAAGTTTGTGTAATTAACTAAATAAAACGAAAAGTACTAGTAGCGTAGCAATAATAAGTTTGTTTTACTAAAGTGCCGGTTTTTTGTTCCTATAACTTTTAGTGACTTCTTATTTTCTAAAAATTGTTAGATGTATTATTAAAAGTAAATAAAATGCTTTAATAATATAGAAAATGGAACTAGCATTTTTTAAATTCACGATAAAAAAAAGTCCATTTGGTATTACTTTGTGTTTATAAGCATTAAATGCAAAGATTTTGCTTCAAAACATCGATATTCACAACAAAAGCATTGCTAGGTTAACGAGTAGGTATAAAATTTAACTAACACCAGCTTAAATCTGTACAAAGTGTAATAATAACTTGGAGATAACGGGATATAATATCATAAAATCATTAGTGAAAACTATTTATAAGGGGTTAATGGGGGCAACGACTTAATTTATATTGTATTCTAAATATTAACACAATGACATTCACAGTCGGACCGAAATCTCAAGAATTTTTGAATTGAATCTTTGAATAATAAATATTCATCTATCTAAACACGTTACAACAAAATTATTTGGAATAGTTTAAATTAAAAATCGATTCAAATTTTCATTTTTTAAGACAAATAACTCCAGAAATATTAATCCTAGACATAAAACATCGCGAATGTTTTTCAAACACATTTATAATAAAGTGTTAAAAAATAAATTGTGTCATTTTTTAAGAAGTTTACTTATTCATGTTTATAATTCAGGTAAATGGACAAAACAAAACCAACAAACAATTTATTATTTTAAAAGTTTAACTCTCCAGAAGTCACTATAAGAGTTCTATTAATCAGACTTCTAAAATATTTTACACTAGCATAGTGGTATTGTTAAATCGCTAGATATGAATATTTAGTTGAAAATCTGTACCTACTCGTCTATATTTTTAAAAAATAATTAAAAAACTTAAGAACTATAATATTTAGGAATAAAAGCCTAAAATATTTAAAGTAAACAAGTTACTTATTGGCGCGAGAAAACAAACACTTGGTGTAGATCAAAATAGGTTATGAATTCATGTTCTCAAAAAAAAATCTCATAAAATTTGTTTTTCTATTTTGAATAATAAATCAGATATTAAGGAAATACGCACTTGGTGGAAACTTTGTACTACTTTTTTTTTGCATTATCAATTGTAAGCAAGTTATTTAAGATTTACAATTTAGTCCAATTTTGTTAGTCCAAAAAACGAATATTATATTCAGATTAGATTATTTTTAATATTTTAGAGTCCCAGTTCTGCTCAGTATTATCGGGGCCATTAAAAGGCATTATTGGTTTATCGGAGCAGGAAATAGGAGAACTTGCCGATTATTTCAGAGTACAAGATGGAAGAATTTTATATACACAACTTTGTGAAGTGATTCATGACAGCAGTAACGTTTTCATTCTATTTAAAAAAAAAAAATTTATAACGCAAAGAGTTTTAGTACCCGACTTTGCCAAAAACGAAAACTTAGTAACTGGGTTAGAATGGGAGGACCCACTGCAAGTAAATCGTCTAAGTATCAACGAAGAACGACGATTAAGTCTTCTTTTGACAAAAATAGCAGCTTTAGTTAACATCAGGAAGTTAGTGCTTAGACCATATTTTCAGGATTATGAACTTGTAAGAGTTAAGTACTAACACAAATCGGCATGAGAGCTTACATTTATAGATTGCGAAAAATGCCGGTACTGTTACCATGGCCCATTTTGCAAGAGTATTGGCATATTTAGGAATATTGGTCTCAGCCGAAGACTTTAATCTTCTGGTGAAGAAATTCTTGAAGGACTGCTACACTCTTAATTACGTTGCATTTGTTTCTGCGATTGATGCCGCCGTAGCATATATGGACCGATACGGAATGCTGGATTTGGGAGGGGTAATTATTTCAAGCAAGTGTGATGTAAATCATGTTTTGTGTTTCTAGGATCTTTTAGGCCAATTTCCTGGCAGAATAATTAACGCAGAATTACCTAAATTACCAAGACCAGAAATCGGAAAGATTCTAGCTTCAAGTATATTTGGGAAGCAAACTATTTTCCATTCAGCCCTAGATGCTCCAAAACAAGCAGATGACTTAATAACAATTATAAGAAGAATCCAGCGACATGTGATGGAAAATCGTCTGCGTGTTAATGAATTCTTCAGAGTAATTTCGTTTTTTATTTAATTCTTATGTTCCAACAAAAGTAAATTGAGCGCTAAATGACGTTTCCATAGTACCAATAACGATATTCCATAGTCAACGAAAATTCTTAAGCTTTGTGCAACATGACTACAATCACTTAAGAATTTTTTTTTAGGATTTTGATCCACTGCACTGCGGAAAAATTACCATGAATCAATTTCATAGAGGATTGGATACTTTAGGTATAAGTGGAATACAGAGAATATTTTTATCACTGCCCGAAATTCAGGCTTTGATGATACAATATCGTGATCCATGTGATCCATCACGCGTGTGTTGGAAAACATTTGAGGATGATATAGATCAGGTTTTCACCACAAAAGTAAGCTTCAAGTAACAATATGTACGGTAATAATCTTTTTAATGGACGCGTTTAATAGGAGCTGGAAAAATGCCCTTGCCTAGAAGTTAATCCTCCGCCATTGGAAGTTGTTAATCTTCCTAAGAAAGGAGGCCAAGTTTGGCAAGATATTAGCCTCAGTAACAGAGATTTGTGCGAAGATGCAGTGGCAAAAATTAAACAAAAAACGAAGAAAAGGGGCATTATGCTTAAACCGTCATTCAGAGATTATGATAAGTGAGTATGTAACTCGCTCTATATCACTTTACTTTTTTTTTTCATTTGTTATTTATGTAATGAGAAACCAGTATTCATTGCTTTCGTAACGTGGATAAACATAGTATAATTTTAAGTACATTTTTAGCACTTGATTTAAGACAAATAAGTTTGTACAAGTCACTTTTTCGTTTTCGCAGTTTATATTTTCTTTTTTTTTTAATTTCAGACATAATAATGGACATGTTTCTCGTTCGCAAATGCGGCAAAGTCTCATCTTAAATGGTATTTTGTTATCAGATGAAGAATTATACGCACTAGAACATCGATTTAACGACGATATGGGTTTCAACTACTTTTGGTTTTTGAAAGAGGCCGAACCAAAACCATACGAAGAACCATTAGTATTTAGTCGAATAATTTATTTTTTTTGGTGTTTATTGTTGATGCTTTTAGTTCACAAACTTCGTGGCTGACATGATAAAGGTTAATGCACCTAAGCCACCAAGACCAGCCGAAAGAAAAGAAAAAAATATTGTAACGGTTTTAGCAAAAATTAAAGGCAAAGTTGTACGTGAGAGAATCAGAGTGATTGAATTTTTGCAAGGATTTGATTATTGCAACGAGCAAGTTATACGCAGAGCCGATTTTAAGAGAGGATTGGCAACTAGTGGTCTTGATTTGACCGAAGCAGAAGTTGAAACAGTGATGGATGTGTACGTAATTATTCTGATGTGAAATATATTCTCTGTATCTAATTTATGTCGTGTTTGTTTAGGTTTGCATCTCCAGAACGTCGCGAATGTATAGACTATAAACGATTTTCAGAAGTAGTAGAGGAAGCGTTTACTCAGGCGTGCTTAGAGAGGGCCCCGCTAATTATGCCCATGCAGCATGTACCCACGAGGGATTGTGACAGGAATTTCCTCAACTTTGAAGAAAGAAGGACCGTATCCATCGCTCTGCAAAAACTGTCGGCCAAGCCTGACATTCAAATGAATCTGATATCTATATTCCGGGTAATTTTATACTTCACATTAAAAAAACATAATTTAAAAACTTTAAGACCAGGATTGCAATCAAAGAAAATAAATAATAGAGCCACGAAATGGAATACTTGCAAAATTCTCACGAGAAATTAATTTGAAAAAAAAAAACTCAAATTGGCTAACTTCACGCTACTATAGCCCACTTTTTTGAAAATCTAATTATATTTCAGTGTTACATTGTTAGCACTTCGTGAGTACTTGTAAGTACAAAATTCTATTAATCATTGACACGTTGGTGCATTCTATAGGCCAAAAAATTTTAAATTTGTGGGACAGGCAAAGTACGCACCAACTAAAAAGGCACACAGAGCTACAGAAACTTAAGTAAGTCGGCACATATTTTACCTGTCCCAGCAAAACAAACTAGTTTTAGTTCTAAAGTAGCAAAAAAAGGCGACAATTTCAGAGAATTAAAAATGTGTCTCCAAAACTAGACCTGTACTGTACAGGGTAGTCCAAATTGGATGGGATTACATGGGTATCTCGCTTAATATTCAAGATAGAGAAACGGTTAAATTACCAAAAATGTGCAGTTTTTTGAGACAAACTTAGAACCCTTTTTAAAAATATTCTATCATTTCCGGTTTTTGACTTATTGGAAAAAGTGTTTTTTTCATATCTACAGGATGATTGAAATTCGAGTTTAAGCATGGGGATCTTGCTTATTTTTTAGGCCGAATCGGATGGTGGTCACAAATTTTTTGTTTTATGACAACAAACTTTAGTTTTTCCTATGGGCGCATTTTTTGCTATTTACATAATCAAATAGCATTTATTTTTCTGAATCCATTGATGTAACACACTTGGTATTTTAGTTCTTTATTAATTGCCAAAAAAAAAGGAGATTTTAAACAATAACCATTATTAATCAGGTAGGCCGGTCGTTGTAGTTTATGTTGTTTCCATGACAACCAATCAACAAACTAAAACATTTGAAAGTCTATTACTTGTCACATTAATAAATTCGTAAAAATGAACTTTAATAATGAAAAGAAAACGTGATATACTGCGAATTTTTATTCATTGAATAGTAATTCCATATTGTCAAGTTAACGATATGCAGAAACATATCCAGAAAGAAGACAACCCTCGCACACATATTTTTGTACGTTGGACAGAAACTTAGAAAAATATTGGGCTTTTGCCCAAAATATGGCAAAAAGGTTTCACATGACAATAAGAAAAACATTTTTATTACAAACATATCCGCAAAAAAACACTACATTAAACAGAATTTTAAGTAAATGTGTATATAAAGCATGTGATAGTGTATAACAAAACTTAAACGACCGGTATAAAAATTCGCCTCATATCGCGTTTTTCTTCGTTATTAAAGTTCATTTTTACGAATCTATTACGATGACAAGTAAAGGACTTTCAAAACTTTTAGTTTGTTAATTGGTTGTTTTATGTAACATTCGATTTAAAAATACTCTTTTCAAATGTTTTTGATATTTACAACAATAACGGAGATATGACGCATTATAAATAGGTATGACAAAAAAAACCTTTTTTTCAATAACTTTAAAACTGGAAATGATAGATTATTTTTAAAAACGGTTCTGAATTTGTCTCAAAAAAACTACTTATTTTTGGTCATTTAACTGTTTATCTACGAGGGCGTATTGAAAAGTAAGGTCTCCAACGATGCCATTTCCGAACGCGAGTTGCTAGGCGAAATTTGACAACAGCGCTGCATTCCTTGGTTCACCCACCACAGTGTAGAACCATCCGCGAGACCTTGGAACGCTAGGTCGCTGCGTAGCAGCCGTTAAGGATGGGGCTCCCTCTTAGCTCGCCCGCCAGGTGCGAACTGCGCTCAGTCATTCGATTTTTGAATGCAAAAAAGGTTTCTCCGATAGACATTCATCGCCAGTTAGTGAAAGTATACGGTGCGAATTGTATGGAAATAAAAAACGTGCGGAAGTGGTGCCGGGAGTTTTCTGTGGGCCGGGAAAACGTTCACGATGAGCAGCGGTCGGGGCGGCCGAGTTTGCCGGAATTAACGGCAGCTCGAATCGACGAGATGGTGCGCAATAACCGGAGAATAACCCTTCATGAGAAGTAGCCACACTCTTCATTAAGACCTTCCTTTATCCCGTACACTTCCACTAACTGGCGATGAATGTCTATCGGAGAAACCTTTTTTGCATTCAAAAATCGAATGACTGAGCGCAGTTCGCACCTGGCGGGCGAGCTAGGCGGAAGCCGCATCCTAAACGACTACTACGCAGCGATTGAGCGTCCCAAGGTCTCGCGGATGGTTCTACACTGTGGTGGAGGAAACAAGGAATGCAGCGCTGTTGTCAAATTTCGCCTAGCAACTCGCGTTCGGAAATGGCATCGTTGGAGACCTTACTTTTCAATACGCACTCGTAGAATATTAAGCGAGATACCCATCTAACACTATCAAATTTGGACCACCCTGTACAGTGTACACGGTTATATATAAATACAATAAATTGATGAGCAACCCGCGGGCCGCATGCGGCCCTTCACTTATTTAAATTTGGCCCTCAGAGATTATTCAATTAGCTAAATTGAAAAATGGTTTCGTTCAACACAATGTGTGAATCTATTAAATAATTTTTAAGAGACCGTTCGTAGTACAGAATACATATTTTTAAATTAATAAATCAGGTTTTGTAGAGTTGCGACCCGTACGAATTAATAGGTTTCAGTTTTGGCCCGCTGCAAAAAAAAAAAGATTGCTCACCACTGCGGCACAGCATTATACGAAACTAATTTGGCAATTAATATTTTTAAATTTTAAAATCTTATTTTTGCATTTAGTCTAGAATTTTGGTTAGTGGTATGTCGGCGTAGGTGTAAACATTCCCTGGAATAACGACCTGACTTGTCTTATTAAAAGTTACGACCGTTAGCGAAACAAAATAAAGCAATCTTCAAACATGAAAGGTTTACCAACATACCTCCGAAGTCTATGAGATTATCAACTCAAATTACACTTTCTCGTTAAAAATAACTTATTGCTACTCGAAAACTTTTAATTATTACATGTTCGTGAAGTCGGTCGTCAGTTTGCATTATATTTTCTCGCACAATTTTCGTTTCAAAGTAAATTTGTAGGCGTAAAATTGACAAATTTATATTTTTAATAATATGTTACTTGGTTACGATACAATTTTTTTTTGTTAAGAGTGAAGAGCTATTCATCGTTTATCTTCATGTGCCATTTTCTCGAATTGATGCATTTTTAATAGGAAAGGACAAACTGAATGCATTGGGGATAAAAACCATTGTTAATATTTTCAAAGGTTTTAATAAGAATATATTCAAAGTAATTCACTTCACTAATGTAACTTTTCACTCCTTAAAAGCTCCTACCCAAAATTCTTTTATAATACTTGCAAATTAATCGTGAATTGTGAATCGATATCCTCATCAGACAAAAACTTTCTACCCCTTAAAACTCCGCAAAACCCAAAAATAATCGCAAGTCGCACGTTGCTAGTAAGTCAGGTGAGTACGGTGGATGCTCCATTACTTTTTTCCAACCAAAAAGCTATCGTATAAAAAAATTGCATTATCGTGATAGAGCATAATTACGTTCACCGAAACTTATTGAATACTTCAGTCAATCATTTTTCTGTTACCATTTCACTGTAATTGTCTAATGTGTAATAATTAATTCCTCTATAGAACAATAATAATCAATAACATTACTTTTTTTATTGCTTGCTGATTTTTGGTCATTGATGGACGACTCTTTTGCTGAATAGAACTCTTTCTAGCTAAAATCCTTTACATCAGCGGTTGTAAATTGCAACCAAGGAAAGCGCTTGTTCACTAAAAACTGAATCTGTTTCCTTGCACTCTTAAGCGTTTAAATCTTTTTTATAATCGTAATAAAGTGTAAGTCAAAAATTTTTTTCGATTAGCTAGTTTTTTCACTACTTCCACTATTTGAAGAAATTAACTATAGGGTCTAACCTACTTTACTTCGAAAATGAAACCTTAAATGGCAGACAAAGAACTAAAGATTAGAGTAAAGTGCCCTAATATCGAACAGTTACTTATTATGGAATACATCAGTTTTATGACAATGAATAAGCGATATCTGTTGAAAAGTATATGTACCTATTTGTACATTGATCACACATTCCCAAATGTAAAATAGTTAAAGAATATTCACTAGATTACATAACAGTTTCAAATATATTTTTGACGTGCTACTGAGTTTTTATGCTAAATCTCTCAGTGCAAAATATTATATGCTAGGGTAAATAATATAAAATATTTTATTGCATGTTTATTTAGCATGAGCCTTTACATTTCAATTAAATAGACCAAAATTTTGATTGGGACCATTTCATGTTTTACACATACCGATTTTTGAAATGTCACATTGATACCTAATATGGAATACATAGAGGTGCCTTATAATGAAAATGATTATGGTCACTAAGTACAGGAATATGAGTTCAGTGTCAAAAGTGTCAGAAATTGGCACATGAAAAATGCGCAAAATACCCAAAAAAACAATTATATTGTCCTACCTGTAACAAATAAATAAATTATCAACATTAGTTCGAATGACACTTGAATTATAATTTAATTTACATAAATAACAGAGTTTTGGTTTGGTTTTAAGTAATAATGTAAATCAAAAAGAAATAAACGATTAATCTAGAAGCAGTTGTTCATTTTAATGTATATTTCCGATATAATTCTATATTCCATATTAAGAACCCCTAGCATTCCATATTAGGTTCCTCGGGAGCTTAATATGAAATAGTAGTAACATTTAAAAAAAATAGCTATATAAGAAATATCTACAGTAATATCGTACCAGAACTCGAGTAATGTGTTGCTTATTCATTACAAATTCCTTATAATTTTTTTTGCAAAATTTTGTTGAATAAATGTGAATATTATTGCCGAAAACAAGAAAGTATTCCATATTAGGGCACTTTACTCTAAGATTTTGCATTTTTTTTTTTGATTGCCTTATACTTTTTTTGTTCTTAATCTTAATAAATTCAGCCTGGCCGTCGTATGTAGCTTTTTCAGACTGTTACCTCATACTTTGCATGATAGCGAAAAACGACTAAATCGTTATATTTCATTTTAAATTTTAATGTCTGTTCAAGCTAAATTGTTTAAAATTTAGAATTATTTACGTACCTATTGTATATGTCCTTTTTTGTTTTAGGATTATGACCCTACAAACTGCGGAACCGTTTCACAAATTCAATTCCTTAAAACCTTATCGCTAAGGGGAATGATGCATCTCATATCAAGCAAAGAATTTGAGTGTGTGTGCAAATGTTTCAGTTTCGAGAGAGGTCTCAGAGACGAAGTCGATTACAGGGCGTTCATTAAAACCTTAGATATTTTGTACGCGAATAGTAAATACCTTCCGTTCTAAAAACATCGACAGATACTTTAAAAAAATATTTTAAATGATTTTTTGTATAATCTTTTTAAATTTTATTTTATAATTGTATGCTAACATACATTAAAGTGTTGTTTTAATTATGCTTATAATAGATTTACGTAAAAATAAAACTTTGTAGTGCTAGTAAAAATAAAACTAATTGGAAGCGTAAAAATCAGATTAATGTTTTTTCTTACAAATTATTTTAATTTTCTGTTTGTGACTGTTTATCTTAAAAAAAAGAAAATTGAAAAAAACAGTTTTTAAGTAAAAAGTTCAATCAGTTTAACATATTTTTACAAAAAATAAAGGCCACTTTAAAAATTTTAATTTAGATTTTATATTCAACGTAAGTTTCAAAATAAAAAACAAGGGGATCTCGAAATCGTTAGAGATAGAAGAATGGTTAAACCTAAATGTCAATTAAAATTTACAAAAACGTTTTTTGGACAATTTTTGACAAAAAAAATCAATTTATGCAGGTCACACTTAATAAAAAATTAAATTTTGGTTAAAAAATTATTTGAGGTTATAAAATTAGCCAAAATAGTGCAGTTGTATCCAAAATCGCTTCCTCTTTCTAAAAATGTAAAAATATACATGTGTTCCATTTAAAATAACAAAGCTGGGGTCATTTCCGGCGAAACCGGAAGTGCATGTGCTCAAAAAATCAGGTTTTTTGCACATATAAATGTCTAAAATGTAATTAATCTAAAATCAAAACTAAAGAAAAAAAAGGTGGTGTACCACATGTACACCCGGTATATCCGAACCACCTGAGTCGTTGTGTTTTAATTTTTATCATTAGACTTCTGATTTTTAGATTCTTTTTTATCATTTCGCTTTTTATTTTGTCCATTTTTGTCACTCCCTCAATTTTTCTTAGAATCTTCATTTCGCAAGCTCTTCTTCAATGCATCTAATGAGACCCAGGTTTCGCACCCGTACATAAGAATTGGGACCAGCACCGCCTCGTAGATTCCGGTTTTTGTAGCTTTCATGGTTTATATAACATTCAGTACATTGACATTACTTTGTTTATTCTACTGGATATTTCTCGTTCTGTTTTTCCAATTTCCTCCACTTGTGATCCTAAATAATGCAGTTGGTGTTTTACTTGAATTATTTCGTCTTGTATTACTATTTCTACTTTTTCTGTATCTTTTCCTATCACCATAATTTCCGTGTTATTTAATTTATTTTCAGGCCATTATCGTTTTGAATTGTTTACCTATTTTTCTATTCACTAAGCAAGCTATAACAAAGTTAGCAGCGCCAAGCTGCCAAGGACATTTGTTATACCTCTACTACTTATACAAAGAAAACTAAAAAATTAAAATTTCCACTTTTTTCACGATATATCAGAAAATGGGCACAATTTACTCGATTTAAGTTGAGATTCTTACTAAGCAAGTAAAAACACACTTCTTTGCTAATTTAACAATTCTTCTATCTCTGTTTCCGAGATCCTCATAGGTCAATGTTCTCCACGTTGACATATTCATATGCTCGTAGTTATTGTAATACGTTGTTGGATTTTTTACATAAAAAGTATTCATATTGTTTGTGTTTGTTTAAACAACAATAATTGTTAGGAACAGGAAATTTAAATGGTTCGTAAGAAAAATTTATATACAGGGTGTTTCGTAAAAAATGCGAAAAAATTCGGGAGGTAATTCCTTATTAAAAGGAAGGTAATTTTTACAAAAAAATTTCTTTTGACGTCTCCTTTCGGAATTACACCCCCCTAAAGGAAAGCGGTAAAATTAGGTTTTTTTTTTATTTTGATAAATGTAGGAGAATGATATTTGGTAGATGTTTTATACTTATTAAAAGGTTTCCCATAGTATTATTTTTAATCATCTCCCACCTTCACAGGGAACTGGAAAGTGCGACCCCTGTTAGTCTTTTTATCAGAACTTTTTGGTGGGTTAAAATTTTAAAATTAATTTTTTTTCGAAAGCTTGATTTATTTAGAAACTTTTTTTATTCTTTAACTTCTCTCGTAAAACCTACAGTTTTTAAGTAAAAAATAATATAAGTGAACATGCACCATTACATTTTCCATATAAAACGATTCATTTTGGTGGTTTCCATGGTTTGTTTATGCTCATATTGGGTAGAATTGACGGGTGTAATTCATTTTGACGTTTACGCGGCGACAACGCTAAAACGCCCGTCAATTCTACTTAATATTAACACAAACAAACCATGGTAACCACCACAATGAAAAGTTTTATATTGTAAAGTAATATTTAATGGTGCATCTTCACATATTATTTTTTACTCAAAAACTGTAGGTTTAACAACAAAAGTTGAAGAATAAAAAAAGTTTCTAAATAAATCAAGCTTAAAAAAAATGAATATTACAATTATTTTAATCCACCAAAAAGTTCTGATTAAAACACCAACAGGGGTCGCACTTTTTAGCTCTCTGTGAAGGTGGGAGTTGATTGAAAATATTACCATGGGAAACCTTTTAATAAATATAAAACATCTACCAAATATCGTTCTCCTACATTTATCCAAATTTAAGAAATAAAATAAAAACCTCATTTTACCGCTACCCTTTAGGGGGGTGTAACTCCGAAAAGAGTCGTCTAAGAAAAAGATTTTATATAAAAGACCCCGCTTAATTTTGGATAAGGAATCACCTTTTTTTTCGCATTTTTTACGAAACACCCTGTATATATTATTATCTATACCTCTAGACTAGTCTCTAGATGTCTAGATAATAATAAAGCCGTTATTATTTCTGCACTTTTTGAGTTATTATCTATATGGACTATCATTGAATTAAAAATACAATATTAATTGTCGTTTCTTTCATGGCACACTAATTTGTTTAGAATTTTATTTATTTTTTATATTTAACTGGCGCTGTTAAGTGTGAAATATTATTATTTTGTTAGTTACAACTGTCAACATTTTCAATAAATATGTAGTTAGTATTTATTGATTTAAGGTACAATAAATTTCATACAATTTCGAAAGAAAATTTTACTTGGAATAAAAAAATTAAAAATATAGTGTTGTATATAATATAAAAAAGTTACTTGTTGGTACGCTACAACAAAACACTCAACACATTTGCAAATAATTTTAGCTTACGTGGTTATTGATCTTAAACAACTTCTGTTAAAAACTTTGATTAACGAGTGAGATATGCACGAAATACGCGTCGGTTAACATCCTGTAAATAAAATGATATACACTTATACAATTATACACCAAAATAATTCATAATAATATTACATTAACTTTTATTTTTTATTCGGTATTTTTGTATGACAGTTTTACAAATCAGCTAAACGGGTTAAGCACTTGGCAGAATTGTAATTGTAATTTTTATGGCGAAGAAAGCTTTTATTACTTTTCGCCTTATTATTAGTCGTGTAAGATTCGTCCACTGCTCGTCAAATGCAACAGATCAGCGATTAATTTCGAATATTTTATATCTTTCATCAATTTGCCCAACGTGACTAGCTGTAATTTATATCCAATGAAACGATAAGTCGACCTTACATGGACTAGTTATTTAATTAATAATTTAACATTCGCCAAACGTATTAAATATATTATTTGACATTAATCACTAACCCATAAAGCTTTTTTATCCATCATTTGCTGAAATCAAGTTCTTATTGAATAGAAAACATAAACTGAAGGCGTGTTTGTTGTCTAATAACATTTAACATAATTAGATCATTTTTTGCTAGTGTTTTTAAGGGGTTACAGAATGTTATTTCTCCACGAAAGAACATAATTTAACCCGGAAGGCGTCGCTATGATAGTGTAATATGGATAAAATTAAACTGATATTACCATCATTTCATAAATCGTAATCGTGATCAAGACAATTCGAAATTTTAAATTAAATTTCTCGCCTACATATGCAATAAAGTAGAGATAAAATGATTTGGTATAGTGATTAGCTGTAATTTCTCATAAAATCTCTTTTATTTATTTTCGTAGAAATCATTAAACGTTTAAATACATTCTTGGTATGTGTTAATAGTTAAATAAAGTGCCTTGGTAAGATTATGATGAAGTTTGTAAATAAAAAATTGAATTAATTAGATAAGTTCGTCTTTAACGTTAAAAGAAACTTTTGCATTTTTCTTGAACAAAAGGAAACAATTTAGAGTTAAAATATGAAAACAATTATTCTTGTATTCAATCTTAACTACTTGAGATATCTTAAAAACTATAAAAGATGTAAAGTTGGTTGGATCGGACAAAATGCGTCCAATTTTCTGACTTTTAATTAAAGAATCGTTTGAATAAGATCATATGCTCTGTTACTTTAAAAAATAAATATGACTTGTTATAAAGCTAGAGGCATTTATTGGTTCACTATATTATGTCTGTATATTTAACCCTTTAGCAGGTAATGACGAGCTCAGTTCGTTGGGTTTAATGTGCCCAAACTGGTCACCAAAACGTCTGGTTTTTTTATGCAACCTAACATTATGTATCTTAAACGGAGGGTTCCTATAGCCGAATCATCCTCTGGATCCGAATTCCAGATGCACGAAGTAGCGCAGTGATGCAAAAATAGAGAAAAACGTTTTTATGAAACATGAAAAATATGCGTATTTAAATTTTTTTGATGCGCAAAACTTAATAACTCTCTTATTTATTATCTCGGCGATATTTTTATTAAAGTATTCTCTTCGATTGGCCGAATCGCACTGTGTAAAAAATTATTGTTCACGAGATTTAATAACTATTATCAAACAAGTTTAAAGGTCCACCTCGTAAATTTTGAAAAGTGCGGGCAGCGTAAAATGTAACGCTAGAACTTTTTATATTTTTATAAATAGGTCACTACTATATCGGGACGAAATTGTAACAAAATATTAACGAGGCTTTTGCAACAAACAGAACTCAGATACCCCTAACGGTTTTAAAAGTTATGCCCTTTTAAATAAATGTTATTTTTTGGTGACAATTATGATAAATTAATTTGCTAGTTAAAGGGTCCAGTTGTGGTATGTAATTATCTTAAAAATTTTATGTTAAAATTATAACTATCACTAAAATACAGGGTGGTCCAAATTCGAATGTTTAACGGAGTTCTCATTTACCATTTACCGTAATAGTTAGCTAATATCTGATATGTCTCTTGGGTTATTATTTTTTTGAGACAAACATGCCTATGTAATCAAATTTTTTATATCACTTTTCATTTTGGCACTACGGACAATATACGAAATTTTATCGTTTTTGACAATTTTTTGTAATTTATAAATATTGAATTAAATGTTTAACAGGTTTTTTATAAATATTTTTATGTCCAATTTAAAGATGTTTTTAAAAATTGGTAACGGCTTGATTTTTGAGATATAAAGTAACAGAAACCCTAGTAGGCCATGACTTTTCTTAAAAGAAAAATTTCTTAGCTTTTTAAAATTATATAGTATCAAACATTTGTTGCAAAAAATAACCGTAATATGGCAAATTTTTTGATTTTTTAAAAATCCAAGTTTGCCATGATTTCGTAAACAAGTGATGTTTGCAATTTAACAACACCTAGAAAAGCCTCATTTTCAAGTGAATTCCGCTGTTTATACCACTTACAACTTACAATGTAAACTTCTAACATATTAAACTTTTCAAACTGATTAAAATAGATTAAATTCGTATTTAGCCATTTTCATAATATCAGATTAAACAGTTATAAAACAAAATAATACACGGATTTGCTTTAAAATTTAAAAATGTACTTGGATATGAGTTAAGTTGTTTATTAATTGCAACATCACTTGTTTATAAAGTCATGGCAAATTTTGACAAACTATTTCATAACCAACTTCGCGGCCAAAAGAAAAAAATGAGGTTAGAGGTAATATCTCAAAAATTGTAGAGAGAAAAAAATCTAAAATAACAGTTACATTCTACATTAAAAAATATCCTAAGAAAGTACTAATAACATTGATTTAATGATTAAAACAAGAAAGTTTTTGCTCCAACTTCTGAGTACGAGAAATTTTTTACTTTTAAAAATTGATTATAGCCCCTTTCATACTTAGGAATAATTTATCTAATTTAAACAAACCTGTATCTCTTTTCTTATAATAAGCGAGAAACTGCGTGGGAATTAAAAATATTCAAATAGCATTTCTATATTCTTTTGGAACTTATTTTTACATACAATAAAACCAACGACATAACAAAAATGTTTACAAAAATGACTTTTACAATACACTTTCTTAAAAAAAACTTTGGTCATTAACATTTTCCAATTTATCAACTTATAGTTGCCAGTTGGTCTTTTATTAGTTTATCAATTGGTGGTTCTATTCTTGACAATAATATTTTAATACTTACAATAACGGAGCACGATTTTCTCATATATTTTTATTAGAAAATCTCAAGAGTATCACAAAAACCAAACGCTCTATGTAGGTGGTGATTTATTAAGGTATGAGTGCTATTGACTTTAAATTAGTCCAATTCCGTTAAATATACACAATTCTTTTTGTCCATTTCTCGTTTAAGGCAAAGAAGCAGATAAAAATTACCGCTAAAATATATTAAAAATTAAAAGCATTATTAAAATAAAAAAATACTCATTTTAATTTTTTTATGATATTTTAGAGATTATTTCAAAACCACGCTTTTATTAATTTTTAAAGATTATTTAGATCCTTTTAAAAACATATATCTATTCTTTTATAATTAGATTGTGTAAAACAGGAAGTAGCAAAAACGATTAGCACTAAGTTGTTTAAAATGACAGGCAGATAATCAAAAGTTAACAAAAAAATGGTTTAACAATAAAAATACATATATTAAACAGTTTCCCATAAGTGAGAACGGACGACAAGTAACGAGTTGTGTAAAATGAACCGGTAGATATTTTCCAATGAACTGAGTTTTCTCAGGAGAGCCTTTAAATCGCATATTCTGTTATCTTCGGCAGAGCACCAACAAATTGGATCAAAATAGAACAATATCCATAATTTGATAGTTACTATACGGAGTATAGTATACTGCCATTGCGTTAGGAAATAATTTGACAATAAGCAAAGCAGTTATTTTAATATCGCTCTACATCATTTTAAGTTATTAAGCAGCTTTAAGCTTCAAGATAATTAAAAATATTTCCGAACTATTTGTAGCGAAGGATGCCACATACATATTAAATTGGTTTGATCAAAATCAACATGTAATGAATTTTTTCCAATCAAAAACTTGATTTGGTTTCGTTTTTTTTAGATAATTTTGTTCAATAGAGCAAACAGCTAAATAAATTATCCCATTCACTCAAATTTTAATGCATTTATACATATCAACCCACGGCACAAATAAAAAATCAATTTTGAAGGATATTAAAATATTTAATTTGCATGACTTCATTCATCGCTGTGTGGGTGTGAAGGGAAACTAGATATTGAAGGCAATAAACACATCAATAATAGGACATCTATTTTTATTAACATACTCTATATTAAAATACAGAATATAATGACAAATGTCAACAAAATCAGTTGCCTATCGCTAGTAACTTCCTTCGCAGAAGTCGTAAAAGACGAAATGTGAGCAACAAAATTTATAGTGTCAATCAGTGACCACTGTTTACAATTCAATTTAAAGGAGATTTTCTTTTTGTATGGAAAACTCTTGATCTTATAGCGACTGCGCTTCGGAAAATACACAAACCTGTACCCAATCGTATCATGGTGGAGGAGCCACAGTCTTTTTTCAACAGTCTTCAAGTTCAAACGGACTGCTTAAAGAAATTCTTCGTTTAATGATATACGTTCAGTATATTCAGTACAGTTAAAGACAGTCATTTATTTTTTTCTAATTCGTATAGGTACGTTTGAATTATTTAAACAATATTTTATGTAAAGTTAATGTTAGTTATCTTTAGATGTGGTTTCCGGTATCGACGGTTGCTGCGCTCTGCGTGATCTTAGATGTTACAGATGCTACTTCCGCTGATAAAGATTTGGAGATTATGTTTAAAGAAAGGTAAGATTAGTAACTAGGATAGTGAAACCGTGGGCCAAAACTGATTTTATTGAGAATAAAAACTAGTAGGCAGTGAAAATCAAAATCCACACATAGTTCTTTACATATCATTTGAGGTTTAATTATCAAAGTCAAGTTGGTTAGCACCTAGCTTATTAATTTTTTGAAATTGTGGAAGTAGGGAAAAAAAGTTTAAGCGCTTACGAGTGCTAGGAAACTTTTAATTCCGCTTTTATTAAACAAGTGCTTTCCTTGGCTACAATTTATCGCGATATCGCGGATAAAAAAAAATAAATTCGAAAAGAGTTCGGCTGAGTTAATGGATAGTTCGTCCTCAAACTGCTGTTACAAAAAAAAAAACATTCTGTTGTTAAAAAGATTGTTAAAGATGTTAATAAAACCTCTTACGTGATGTGCCAATAAGCCATCAAATTAAGATTGGATCTTCAGCTGTTAGAACCAGGGCATGAAACCGGTTTTTTAAACCGGTTAACCGTTATTTTTTGTCAGAAAAAGTGATTTTTAACCGAAACCGAAACCGTTATTTTTAAAGGCAGAAAAAACGGTAACCTTTAACCAAAATAATAAAAAACCGTTTTTTAACATCTTTTTTTAATAAAAATTACGATGAAAAATACAAAATCTGTATTATATGCGATTAGTTTACCAGAAGTCATTACTGAACGCTTGAATGTACATTTATTATAAAATTATAAATAAATAATATCTTTTCATACTTTGCATTCCCATCTAAATAATTTTAAAAACCGGTTAATTTAACCGGTTTATAATTTAAATCGGTTTTTTACACTAAACCGTTTTTTTACGAATAAAACCGGTTTTTCAACAAAAACCGTTATAAAAATAAAGTTCTCGATTTCGGTTAACCGTTAACCAAAATTTTTTTCGGTTTCGAGCCCTGGTTAGAACAATTCTCCACGATCACCTGTATTTGAAAAAAGTCGTCAGTCGTATTGTGCCGCATCTAAACTCCAAAAAGTAGATTTTAAATATGTTTTATCAAAGTTTGAATCTTTTCAATAATTAACCAAAAATTACGACCATGTAGTAGTTTGAATAGAATGACGGGATAGTGGTCATTAGGTTTATAAAGAAAACTCTTTACATCAGCTAAATATTTCGGATCTTTATTTGATCCTTCATCGGTAGCTATAAACAAAATACAAAAAGTCCTTAGAATTATAATTTAAGTCTAATAAGGTGCTACTCACCGATGAGCGAGGATGTTTGAAAGCAACAAGGATCCTTCGTACCTTTTATTTGTTGGATGTTGATCTATCCTAGGGATATAGTGACAAATTTTCAACGAATCCACATGTTGATTTTCTCTTTATAGCTTCAATTTTCAATTTTTCAAATTTTAATTTATTTTTATTCAAGAGAAAACACGTGTCGACGATTAATAATTCAAGCAAATTTTAATGAAGTACTTCCATCAATTTTAACCATTTCATCTTCGAGAAAATTTTTTTTTAATGTTCACCTGTTTGTTGCTTTCAAACATCCTCGCTCATCGGTGAGTAGCACCTTATTAGACTTAAATTATAATTCTAAGGACTTTTTGTATTTTGTTTATAGCTACCGATGAAGGATCAAATAAAGATCCGAAATATTTAGCTGATGTAAAGAGTTTTCTTTATAAACCTAATGACCACTATCCCGTCATTCTATTCAAACTTTTCAATAATGGTAGACACAATTTTTTTTTCAAAATTTTACTTATTTGCCAAGAGAGTCATTTATAACTTAACGAAAATAAGCAATAAGAGAAGTAATTTACGTAAGCAGTTTTCTTCAGGAGTACGGCCCTGGTCAATGCAATTAAGTTCCATCGCGATAATACATCTTCTCATACGGCAGCATCAAATCTTCAGTTTTTATTTGAAAAAAAGATAAAAAGTATTAGAGCAGCCCTGTAGTCATCTTGGCATTTGCGGGGTAGAAAGTTTTTGTCTGAGAAGGAAAGATTGATACTGCCGTAGTGTCGTTCACGATTATTTTGCAAGTACACTGGTTGAAAATTGGCTGAAACTTAAGTGGAATGTAATAATGTTGAAAAGCATTAAAGCTGAAGAAAATTTACTTGAAACTTGGAACAAATTTAAAATTAAATCTTAGAAAATATTCTCGGTTAATTTAACTTCTTAATAAAATGTAATTATTTCTGATGTAGGTATATTAAAATTTTCGTTATTCTGTAAAAATGAAGAATGCGATAAGTATTAATTTTGTTAAAATAACCTCAAGATTTACTTAAAATTTAACCAAAATAATAAAAAACTGTACAAAGGTGTTTCAAATTACAATTCTCCGTTTTTATAGCAAAAGAAGACTGAGTGTACTTTTTGTACGTGGTAATTCTAGTGCAAAATATAAAAAAAAATGATTTTGTATAAATAAAACTTATTTGATGCAGAGGGTACCTAAGCCAAAAATTTTAAAACTGCTATAACGGTGAAATTACAAGTTTTATAGAAAACGCTTTAGGTATTTGAGCAATTCATATAAATAAGCTTAATCGAAAATCACATATCTTTTTTTTTAAACATCAATAAATAAATAAGACTGCAACTGGTTAACAGACGAAAGTCTTAAAACTGGTTTTGCACTTAACAAGAAATACTTTAAAAAAAGGGGATAATTATTGTCCTTAATTAACTGACACCAAAATCATTATAGTCACCATCCATAATTAAACAATAAAAACAAAATACAGGTGAAAACTTGCTTGGTGGTATAATGACGCTTGTTTGACAGCGTAAATCAACAAAATAACTCATCACCATGACAACCAGCTACTTTTCGGCCTAGGCCGGTAAAGACTTGTTATTACAATGGCAATCAGTTACTTTCTGGCCTAGGCCAATAAAGATGTATTTTCAAGTGTAAAAATTGATCAGTAACAATAGATTTTTTGTACAGACGCAGAAAAAACATATTAAGAAGTCACATGAATTATTTGATTAAAATTTGTTCCAATTTCATTTGTAAAAATAAATAATTATCTTATGGTTCAAAGGAGAAAAAATCTTTAACTAGTGTGTAAAAATATTTAGATAGTTATTTAAAAATTGCGTCGCGTATCAGTTTCATATGGTAAACAAAAGAAAAATTGAAACACGCCAAAAGCTAGTAAAGAGTTTATACAGGGTGTTTCTTATAGACGGTGAATACATTCGGGAGGTGATTCCTTATCGAAAATTAAGGGGGCTTTTATATAATTTTTTCCCTTAGACGTCTTCTTTCGGAGCTACACCCCCCTAAAGAGGAGCGGTAAAATAAGGTGTTTATTTTATTTCTCAAATTTAGAGATTTGTTAAAGAATGATATTTTGAAAGATGTTTTGTACTTATTTAAAGGTTTTCCATAGTTATTTTTTAATCAATGTCCAGGGGGCTGAAAAGTGCGACCCCTGTTGGTTTTTTATCAGAACTTTTTGGAGACTCAAAATATTGCAATTTAAATATTTTTCTTGAAAGCTTGATTTAATCAGTTTTATTTTTATTCCTTAAGTTTTTGCCGCAAATCCTACAGCTTTTACGTAAAAAATTAAAATAAGTGAACAAGAACCAGTTGAATATTCTAAAATAAAACTATTAATTTTGGTGGTTACAATGATTTGTTAATGTTCATGTTGAATAGAATGGGCAGGTGTTTTCGTGTTGATGTGGAATTATACGGTCGGGATATCTTTTTTCATATCGCACATATCAACATTTGTGTAATTCATTTTGAAGTTTAATAGGAGAAAACAGAAAAAACACCCGTCCATTCTATTCAATATGAACATTAACAAACCATGGTAACCACCAAAATGAATCGTTTTATTTTAAAATATTGTACAGTTCATGTTCACTTATTTTATTTTTTACTCAAAAACTGTAGGTTTTGCAGGCAAAAATAAGGAAAAAAAGTTGCTTAATAAATTAAGCTTTTAAGAAGTTTTTTTAAAATGCAAAATTTCAAGCCTCCAAAAAGTTCTAATTAAAAAAAAAAACAACAAGGGTCGAACTTTTCAGCCCCTTGTGAAGGTGGGGGGATGAAAATATAACTATGGAAAACCTTTGAATAAGTACAAAACATCTACCAAATATCATTGTCCTGCACATCTCCAAGTTTGAGAAATAAAATAAAAACATAATTTTACCGCTCTTCTTTAGGGGGGTGTAACTCCGAAAGGAGACGTCTAAGGGAAAAAAATTATATATGAAAGACCCCCTTAATTTTTGATAAGGAATTGCCTCCCGAATGTTTTTGCAATATTTAAGAAATACCCTGTAGGTGTAACAACTTTTTAATATAATTTACATTTACAGCGTTACCAGTTTGTCGAGACATTTGGCCCGCGTTATAATTTTTTTTTTTGTGTGACTGTTTAGAACTCGTTCGGACTGGGAAGAAGCTTGGCATAGAGAAAAATACGCGAGGTGCAGGGAAACGTTGCTCCAACATTTATATTGGGCTTGTGAAAAGGACATCTACCGTTTGACTAGAAGAAGTCCACCAAATACTATTAAAACGTATTCAAATGAAGTTGAAGATGGTGAGTTACATTCAGTTTATAATGTACAAACGTTAATAAGTATATATAAAAAATATAGCTACTTAAGTTTCCTTACATGAATAAGGATGGTGTAATTATAGACACCACAATGACGTATTGTTGTTTGAACTAAGATAATGACCCCATATTTTATCATAATGAAAATTATTATCAGATAAATTACATTAGCTTAAAAATAGTCATGGGAATCATTCAAAATAAACATGTAAATTGATAAGATGTATTTGTTCTTTGAAACATCATCATAAGGATTAATGAAACTGCCACAGTGCCAGTCAAGGTGTTTCTATTTCTACAGAATTTTTTTAATGTACGTTGTGCTAAAATTTTAATTCATACGTTACACGTGTTCAAAGATGTTTTAGGTTCAAAAAAAGTTGTATGTAATTTGCTGCCCTTGCGCTCTTTCTGCCGAAGACTGCGTATCGGGCTGCAAAATTTCACGCTCTGGCTGCAAAGTATTACTTTTCACTTTTGTTATACGAATAATTATTTTGAAACCGAAATCTTTGTACAGTAAAAGTTTACATTTGAATGATTTCGGTTAAATTTCAGTTAACTATCCATGGATAACTGGAATAGAAGCTCGACAAATAATTCGCAATCGCAGAGGATCTCGTCGCCGTGGAGGTTCATCTATTACTGCTGAATGCTGCAGCGTCAATGGTTGTACTTGGGAGGAATATGCAGAATATTGTCCAACAAACAAGCGACGTACAACCTTTATCTAAATATAAAGATTCAGATAAAAAATAATGTTACTCTGTTAATAGCTGCCGTAAATGTCTGATTTTGACACCTGATCTTATTTTGTGAAAACACACTGTATATTATGCCAGCATAATTAAATAAACATCTCAAGCTACGGATTAGATTAGTAGTGTAATTTAACTAATCCTAATCCCCAACCCAGATAAATATCAAATGGAAGAAAATTAGTTTGTCAAAACGCGTAGGATAAAAAACCACATTTAAATTATGGTAATCTCACTTTATATAAATGATACAAATTTGATTAAATTAGCAAAAAGTTACATGCAATAGAATTCAATTTGTAAGTTGTTTTGAAAAATGCGTACTTAACTTTATAGACGCTACAATTTTATCATATTTTATTTAATTTCAAGTCTTTTCAGTTGTAAAAATGAAATTCTTGAGTTTTAGTAAATTGTCACAACTTCACAAGCACAAAAAATCTGGTGAACTCATTTTGTGACATAAATATTTAGTTACGGTTACGATGATGTTAAAATTAACTTTTGATTTCCTAATTCAGCGGTTCTCAACCTTTTAATTACCGCGTACCATTCAAACAAAAGCTCGGAAAATTTGGTACCACCACCTTATACAAAAATAATTCTCCCGCGATATATTAAACTGTAAAGAATGAGCAATCTAGCATAAGCATAACCTATCAAATAAATTGTATTTTGTGTACCACCTACCCCACTTATTTTTAGAGTATCACCATTTGAGAACCACTGTCCCAATGGATGCCAAATACGATACGTAGGGACGGGCTCATACTCCAGAATGCTCATTTTCCAGAATCTCGCACACGTAACGTATATATCGCTTCGGTTATATTCGACTAGATATTCGGTTCGATTCGTAACGTTCAGTTTTGGTTTTAAATTTTAAATGAAATAGCTAGCTACTTAGAGTGAGATGATTAAATGCCGACGGACAGCAATTAGATTTAGTTCATTTCGTTAATCTGTCAAGAAAATTGTAGGTTATGTAATTGTTTATTATTTGAATTACAAAAGCAGAATCCAGATATAAGTATAAGGAAATGTTTATAAAAGAAAACCGTTACAGAAAATACTGTAATAATTTATCAGAAACTATTCATACAATACTGAATGTATGTACTGATATGGTATATTTTTTCAAATATTTTTAAATTATCAGTGAAAATGTTGACAATGAATTAAACTTGCAGTTAAAAGATGGTGTAGAAATGGAACATATTTCAGTACTTAAAATGTTTTAGTAGCGTGAAACCAGCTGACCATCAGCTGACGAAGCAATATCAAGAAACAAAAGCAACAAATTAAAGTTTTACACTTGTAATTTATAGACAACAATATAATGTTAATGTTACCTATATCTTTTAAACAACTTATTATACACAATTATTGTATCCTTATAAAGTTTGTTATCATAAAACATTTATGTTACTAGCAGCTACAAAATTTAGTGTTTTTATAGACAATTGCTTGAATTATTTTAAGCTGTTCATTTAGTATTTTAAAGATTTAAATTACTTTTAAATAAACCTATTTCTACAATACTAATGTTTTTGTCATTAATAAAAGCTTACTCTTGAAACAGTCACTGATTTAAAAGACCAGGTAGCTAACCGTAGTAAAAAAATTCTATGTGTCTAGGTATTACAAATACATAAATTAATATAACGGCAAAGCATAAACATAGGGCACAATAATTTTTCTTTTCCTATTTGACAATAAATACTGACGGCTAGCAAAGGCCAATTAAACACATTTATTAGGAAATGTCTGGGTTATGTTATGTTAACCATTTAATATGAGTATTATAAAACAAGAATGCAGAATCGAGATACAACTAAGCTTAGAATCATTATTAGAGAAGAAACGTACAGCAATATATATGATTAACTGTATAACATTGCAAGTTTGTATCAGTATTATGTATTATATCAAATATTTTTAATTTTCAGAGATAATTTTAACAGTTAATTGAACTTGCAGTTATTAAATGGTATAGATAAGGAGTAAGTAACCTTTTTTAGTGGCGGGCCAAATCAAACTTGTCTGATGTAGAGTAGACTAGGGTCATAATTTTTAGTGGTTCAAAATACAAAAACGTGAAAATGATACATAATAAAAGATATAATATTATTAACATTGTCTTTATATTATTTATCGTTACATGTAATTGTATAACGGAAAACAATACTAAGAAAAACACAATGTTAATACAAAATAAAGTACGATATTTACCACTGCTGATATTTTTATAATTAATTGATATAAGATGCGATTTTAGTAGTGGCAATGGGCAAAGTGCTCCAAATTTTCATTGTGTGCCACGAAGAATTTTTTGATATTCTTTTTTCCATCGACAAGGGCCTGAATTTTTATAAAGTTCATTATGTAATTCCAAAAATATCTTATTTCTTTTCTGCTAAGAATTCTAGAAATTCCTTCGGGACTTTTCAAGAATTTTGTTTATAGTGAATATTATCAAAGAAGATAAAAATTTTAAAAATAGGTATGTTTTTAAAATCAGGGAACCTTTTTATGAATTCGTGCAATTTTATTGATATCGATACATTTTTGTTTTCCATAAGTATTGAAAAAGCTGTGTGAAATGATGAAAAATAAATAAATTGTTGTTATGTATTTAAATCTTTTGAAATGTATGGACATATCCACACAATTCGGTGACTATTTGATTTTCCTTTTGTAATTTTGTATGCTGATGTTCATCTAAATGGGTAGTTATGTCAACCAAAACCAATAAATCGCATAACCATGCTTTATTGGTCAGTTCTGCATAGAAGTTGGACACTAGGGAGTATAAGCAATAATTATGTTTTTTATAAGAATTTTTTTTTTTTGTAAAAACAAATTAACGCGTTTTATAAAGGGCTTATGCATCTTTTGAAAATGTCCACGGGCCAGATTATAGACTTTTGAGGACAGGAGGTTGCCCATCTGATATAAATGATTAAATGGGCAGAAATAAAACATATCCACATATAGGTGTTGTCTCTCAAGTACGAAAATATCATGATACAAATTAAAATATTACAATTATGTTTATTATATCCTTAAAACAACCAATATTTTATTACACTTGTATCCTTATAGTTTAAAAAATTATTTTATTTATTTGTTTATATTTAAGCCAGGGCTGCAGAGTCGATAAAAAAAAAGTCGACTCCGACTCCGACTCCTGATAATTTTAGTAGTTCGACTCCGACTCCGACTCCGACAAAATTAAATACTAAGACATTTTATGTGTAATATAAGAAAAAAAAAAGAAATATAAAAAAATTATTTAAAATTTGAGCTTAAATTTTGCGACAAAGGACCATCTTGCAATTTTTTGTTGTACCCAGAGTCAGAGTCGGAGTCGGTACATTTTTTCCGACTCCGACTCCACTGACCAGAAATTCCTTCTAAACTCCGACTCCACAGCCCTGATTTAAGCAGCTAAAAAGTCCATAATACCTTTTTACTGTGAATACCAATAACTAAGCATACTTTAGGAATAGTGGCCGATTTAATTGCAGTATGTTTAAAGCATTACAATTGATTACTATTTAGGTAATATATATAAGTACGTATATACAAACAGATGAGCTCCTACTAAATGTAGTAGTTGATACTCGTATTGCCATATTTTTTATTGCATCTTAGTTGGAAGTTGAAAACTATGAACATATATAAGTATTATTTCATATTGTTATGTATTTGATCATTCTATTTATAGTATGAATTATTTCATGGCTTGTGGAAAGGTTTTTAACACTGGGGTTTGTGACTGCGCTTTATTTTTATTTATAGGTTTTATACTCAGAAACATTACTAGTTTGAATTTCGCGCCCTCAAAAATTAAAAACAACCAAGAAATTTTAAAGTTTTTTGCCTATTTTAAAAGAAATCTTTTCATATCTCTCATCTATGCTATAAACAGCTGAGGATGGTCATGTTTTTTCAACTCTTTTAATACTTTTTTGGAACAAATGTTTTTTTAAAGTTATTTTTAAATTATTAAAATGGCGCGAGAAAAAACTTTTCCATTTGTTGCACACTTTTAAATGACACAGTATAAATATTTATATATAATGGGAATATCTCTGAAGTATGTTATGCTGAATAAAATCTAAAAAAAATTATCATGATCTTGTTAGTTTAGAAGTTATTAAAAAAAGCTGAATAGAACCTATTTTCTTTTTTTTTTGTTTGTGTAATTTTAAAAGGTTTAAAAAATAGTTTCACAGAGCATTTTATTATTTAAATTACAATGACAGTAAAAATTTCATTATACAGGGTGTGCATAAACTGGCGGAAGCGCTACACGAGGCGATGTTCTTCGTAAAATTCTAAGTCGAAAATCTTAATACAAAAATGTTGTACCATGCTTGCTGTGTCTGCAAGAGGCCCTCAAAGTTTTGACATTGTCCTTTAAAAAGCGTTATTATTTAATATTTTTTAATTAAAAAGCTGCCATTTGGAATAAAAATAAATTTTGAATAATAATTTTTCCTAGATATTGTGTTTTTCAAAAAGTGATGTTGAAAATATATTAATCCTTGATTTGAATGAAAATAATACTCATAGCAACATTGTCATTAGCTGTCATCTCTGTTTTTCTCGTAATTATTTCTAGTTGGTGTTAGGAGTTAGACGATACCTAAAAGTTTGCAGCTATGTTTACGAACTGAAGGCTTTCAGTTCGAACACAATATAAATACCTAAGTAAAAATTGCTGATAAAAAAAATGTTCAAACGCAAATCAATGGATCCAATGTTGCCAAATTTTTGTTTCTTTAAATGGTTTCTGAGGCCATAGGAAGCATGGTACAACATTTTTAGATAAAGATTTTCGACTTAGAATTTTACAAAGAACATCGTCAAGTGTAGCGCTTCCGCCAATTTATACACACCCTGTTTAAGATTGCAAATAATAATTTTATAAAAAATAATAATAAATCAAATTTCTCTTTTTACTTAAAATTGGTAACCACTAAAATCATTAAAAGCCGAGAAAAGCTGCATACAATGCAACAACATAATGTTTGAAATTTTGATATGTACATTGGAAAAATTGAGAAAGCAAATCATACACAAATATAAGTTAGAGTGAAGATTTTATTTGTAGACAATTTACAGTTTTATTATTTCAAAATATTCACATTCCTTGACCAATTGAAAATTCATTAGTATATGACATTGCATAATAATGTTTAACGAAAATGGTTCAAGTCAATTTACTGTACCACTGTACCTAGTTTAATTATACACTGGCTAAGCAAGTTTACCTAGTAAAACCATGGCATTTTACAATTAAATTCGGTGTGTAACATGAAAATTTAGGAGTATAAAAAAGCTTATAATCATAGTACAATTTAATAAATATTGAAAAGAAACAGTATTTTGTTTCTTGTTCTTATTTACTAAACAAAACCGGACTAAAATATGGCTTCATTCAAATGAAACGGATATTAAAATAATTAAAATTTTAGGATATTGAAATTCAATAAATATGAAAATGGTGTAAGTCCATTTATGACCCAAAAATAAAGACATTGGTTTAGTTCAGCAGTCGGCAACCTGTGGCTCTTTTACTTAAAACAAAAAAATGGGATTTTTTTAAGCTATTACTATTATAAGTAATTAAGAGATTAGGAGGTGTTATGTTTTGCTTTAGTGATATTATAGGGTAGAGGATATTGTAGCAGGACCAGCATTGCGACGAAACAATAAGCTTTTTTTTTCTCTTAATTTTTTTAACAGGGTAGGATTTTATTTTTTGCAGGAATAAATGGTTCTGCGAAGCGTTTTTTTTTTTTTTTTTTTCAGTAATCACTTTCACCCAAGTCAACTTTTCATTAGGTGATTATGAAAAGTGCACCGTAGTACCAACCGTGTGAGTTGGATTTTTATGCTGTGAATGGTCACGGTAGCGTTTTGAGTTTTTCTAGTTTCCTTTCAAATTTTATTTTTGTGAAAGCTAAAATGGTTCGTGAATTTTTATAAATCTTTTCTACTTTGTCTATCTAGTCTTGCCATAAATACTGGTACAAAGTTTTGGTTTTCTTTAATGGAGCGAACTAAGTATTTTGGTTTCAACATACTTACAAAAGTAAAAACATAAATATTATTCCAAATGGTTGCTTTTAGCCTTAATACATTTTTGTGGAAAGTTGGCTGCTGCAGTGCTCAAGAGCTTTTTACAACAACTCAACACTAGAATTTTTTTTGTGTATACAATACCCTTCCAAATGGATTGAGATCTGAGCTGTATAAAGGTCATTCTGATAAAAACAGGAAGATTGTGTTCTAGTCAACGTTGAGTATGCCCCGGCTCTGAATTTTGCTGAACAGCCCACAATTACTAACTATTTGGTACAACTTTCAATTTAAAGGTTTAACAGACAATTTCAGGGAGGTTTTTTGGTAAACTTTAGCAGATGCCTCACGACTTTTCACAAAAATGAAGATTTGTTATTCTAAGGTGACCTACCGTCCTCCTTTTGAGAATACTGTCCTCCCTCGAAAAGTGTCCTCCTACATGTCCTCCTTTTCGATACATTGACAAAAAATATTCATTCAGGGGAAAAGTACTCATTTAAATAATAATTAATAGGCATGTAAGCATATTTACATGTTACAAATATCTTTATTATGCGCATTTTTCATATTATAGTGTGTTATTGTTGCAATGAATAAAATGTTATTTCCGGTATATTTTTCCTCCTTTTCATTGTGTAAAATTGGTCACCTTATTATTGCACCATAAAACCATCATCAAAGCCGAATGACGACCTCTTTGAACCTTCTTAACAACTGTAGGGGCTTCTAGAGAACTACGAGCAAACACCTTGTTGTATTGTTTGCCTAAAGTTTCTTCAACCGTAAATATATTTTCATCTGCAAACCACATTTTTTACCTACATAATAAGAAAGTAAGCGTTTGACACTTTTTCGTTTTAGGGCCTTTGTAAATAACTTTTGTAACAGCATTGATGGCAAGACTACGTATATAATAAAAACTTCAACTTATTTATGTTTCAGTTTTGCTGAATTAAGAAGTCTTTCTTCCACAGATTTGCCAATTAACCAAATTATGTATCTACTTGCATAAGCAAAATTAAACGTTTGGGGGCTGAAACATACTACTTTTAAATTGTTTGTTTTTATTTAGAAATCAAAACACCAAACATAACCTCAAACGTGTTTGTCAACGCTAATTTATCATATCCATCACATTTTAAATGTACTTTCTATCAACAAATTTGACAGAAAACTAACCAAACTCGGATCCTACGAAAAAAGCCGAAGTACTTCCGAATATTGCCGAAAGAATCTCCCGGTCTCGTGTTTCATATTCTGGAATATGAGCATTCTGGCAAATGCTACCGTCTCGATACGTACATGAGCATACAGCATTTGTTTTTTCCAGGGCTTCGAACCGGAACTGAACCGAAAACCTGAAAAAACCGTTATTTTTGTCGGAACGAAAACCGGAACTGAACCGAAAAAAATATATCGGTTTATTACGGTTCGGTACATGTTCAACAAACTCGCGCGTTTTGTTTATATATGTTTCGTTTAATAAATTATATTATCATCATATGTTACGTACTTAAAAAAATTAAAAGTAATTACTCGGAGCTGAACCGAAAACCGAAAAAAAACGCAATTTTTTCCGGAACGAAAACCGGAACCGAACCGATATATATTTTTTTAATTGAACCGAAACAAAAAAAATTACGGTTCGAAGCCCTGGTTTTTTCAACGAGTTTTTTAATTTATTGTATGGGTACTAAAATTCTGCAAGTATTAAAAAATTTCACATAATTATGTAATTCACGGCCCTTACAATTCCGTTTTGTGTCTCAAAATTTTTAAGATCGTACCTGTACTAAATGACATCAATTCTAAACTGATAATATAATTTTTTTGCATCAATAATAATAATAATTGAAATTTACTCGTATGTTACTTTACATCCAAATGAAATTAACTACAGCACAACTTAGGCTCATCACAATTTTTGCTTTGATAAATGTTGGTATGTAAAACAAAATTCAAAATGTAGGATATTTATATACAACTAGGCGATTTACCCGGCGTTGCACGGGTGATAACAATTCTCTTTTATCAATCGCAGACTACTCGCGCTCCGCGCTCGCACCCGGCGGACGCTTCCGGTCGTTCCCGGGCATTTCCGGCCGTTATTTATACGGCGTTTGATCCGTTGGGTCCTAAATAGTAACTGTGCAAAATTTGGTCAGACTACTCGCGCTCCGCGCTCGCACCCGGCGGACGTTTCCGGTCGTTCCCGGGCATTTCCGGCCGTTATTTATACGGCGTTTGATCCGTTGGGTCCTAAATAGTAACTGTGCAAAATTTGGTCCCGATCGGTCAACGGACCTAGGATTCTATAGCGAACAAACAAACACACAAACACACAAACAAACAAACAAGCTCTTTTATATATATAGATAAACACAGCTAATAAGATTTTTTTATTTATTTTTCCTTTTTACACTATTTGGTACAGTATATTTACTCATAAAATAAACATAATATTTTAAACAACAATATATCACACCAAATGAACAATATACAGATATCACCATTAAAGGTAAAAATGGCAATTTATTTGATAAACCTAAAATTTTATGTACAAAATTTTCATACAAAAACACAGGAAATAATCCAAGTAAATATACACTTTCGAATTGATTTAGTAATGGCAAACTATATTTATACAAATGCAATGGATACATGTTGGATAAACTACAAAATGCATATGTTGAGTACAAAATATAAATTATACATTTAATTAGGAATAACGAATTTGGAAAAAGCAAAGGAAATAATGAATAATGCCCCACTGTCACCAACATTAGAAATACTTTTGCATCTCCAGGTTCTGTGATGGCCAACAAACTGAAATTTATTTCATTATGCTACTTAACTACATAATTTGAAGAAAAAAACTTACCTTAGAGGTATAATAGCCATTAAAATTGCTTTTTCATGGACATGCCACCCAAATAAAAAAGACGTAAAAGCACATATTATAAGGCATCTTATAAAGTGTAAAGGATTTGGACCTAAACACCAAAGTTTTATCATTGCTGGTAATGTTGTTACTGCGGTGAGTATCATAGTTACTAATGGACTAATATTTGGTAAAACAGAATGAGTTACTTCTTGTACTAAACCACCTGTCATAGAAGCTACTGATGAATTAAAATTTAATCCTAATTTGGAACCTAAAATTATGAATAAAAGTTGCTTTGTAATATGCACTTTGTAAATTCCACTTACGAGATATTTTTTCCTATAAAATACGACATAAGAGAGGTCAAAAAAACTTATTACATTAAATGCATAAATATACTTTTATACAAAAAAAAAAAACATGACTAAAGTACAGAGTAAACAAAATTCGACTGTTTTATGGGGTATCTCGGTTACCATAATAGTTAGTGAAAATCTGATATCGGCCTTTGCTTAATTTTTAGAGATAAACACGCCTGTGTTATCAGATTTTTTATATCATTTTTAATTTTGTTACTACAGACGAAACATAAAATGTCATAGTTTTTGAAAATTTACTATAACGTCTTTATTTATTAAAATAAATGTTATATAGTTTATTATAAACATTTTAATGTTTAATTTAGAGAAATATATTACATATTGTGAGGTTTGAAGTAAACTTGAATTTTTTTTAATGGAAACTCTAGTAAGCCATGATTTTATATTAAAGTGACTAGTCGTCCTTGATTCTCGGGGACAGTCCCCGAAACAAGCCACATGCCTCGAATTATTCTTGTCCCCAATATTCATAATTTTCGCATGAACTTTTAAAATAATCTAAGCTATGGTACGGTACAGCCATTGTTACCAAATTATGCAAATTTGATAGTCTGGCAACATTGTCACAGTATAACTGCTCATTGGATACGAAAACTGCAGTGGGGGGAAGTTTTGAAATGTGCGAAAGTGTCCGGTTTTTACTTTCCGCTCTTTAAATTGAATTTTTCATGATTTTCACAAAAATTAGAAAAGGATTTTTTTTTGTAACTCTAGGTTAGTGTCCCCGAAAGTTCGGAGAACAATATGGGCACCTTACTTTACAGGTAAGAGAATATTTTAATCTTTTTAAAACCATATATTTTTGTATGTGTTGCAAAAAAATAACCGAGGTTTGGCTGATTTTTTAAAAACTTAATTATCACAGTTTGCCATGATAAATAAGCGATGTTTGCCATTAAAAAACAACAAACATTAATTTTTATATAGTTTTATATAGTTATATAAATTTTACAGAAGCATCCACGTTTTTACCACTAGAAGTTGTAAATTCTCAAAACTGATGAAATTTCATTTTTCATCTGTAGTGCCTAAATAGAAAGTGATATAAAAAAAATCTTATAATACAGGCATGTTTATCTCAAAAAAAAAAAACCAAGAGAACAATATCACATTTTTGCTAACTAATTATGATAACCGAGATACCCCTTAAACATTCGAATTTGGTCAACCCTGTACACATTTTGGTAATGTATGATGGAACAAAAATTGCTTTTGGGGTTTTATAATGATTGACACATTTTTCATTGACAACCACACAGATAAACGGCAAAATTTTAAAAAAATTTAATAAAACAAGGAGGAGGTATGAGCCCCATATTGTTTACGATTTTTATGGACAGTATAATTAAAAAATGCAAACGAAATGTTAAGAGTTTATTAGTAGGAAACAAAAATTTACAGAAAGTCGAAGTATCAGAATGTGCGTTCGCAGACGATATAGTGATTATGGCTAAGAATGAAAGGAACCTAAAAACCAATATAAAAATTTGGAAAGACGTACTGGAAGAGAATGGAATGGAAATTAATCACAAGAAAACAAAAGTGATGACGATAAACGAAGAAAATGAGAATATAAGCATAGAAATTGAAGGAGAAAAAATAGAAACCTTACAATATTTTGACTACCTCGGTGTAACGATTGAAAATTCAGGACAACAAGAATTAGAAATAAATAAGAGGATCGAAAAGGCAATAAAAACCTTTTACGCCATAGACAAAACCTTTATTAATAAACAAGAAGTCACCAAAAAAACAAAAATGAGCGTGTACCGTGCGATATATAGACCAATTTTGACATTTGGGTGCGAGTCATGGGCATTAACATCGAGCCAAAAAAGTAAAATACAAGCGACTGAAATGAAATTTTTAAGAAGAGTAAGAGGCGTAACAAGAAAAGACAAAATACGAAATGAACAGATTAGAAATGAACTGGAAGTAGAATCTATTCTCGAATTCATCGAAACTAGGCAACTGAGCTGGTGGGGGCATCTACAAAGAATGGACACAAGAAGACAGGTAAAGAGAGTGTGGGAAGCAAGAATACAAACAAGGAGGAAAAGAGGAAGACCGAGAGAAACATGGGAAAAGGCAGTAGCAAAAACCTTGGAGAAGAAGGGAAAATCGTGGTGCGAAGCGAAAGAAATGGCGCAGAACAAAAAACAGTGGCGAAAATTCATGTACAATACATAGATGTGCACACCTCCCTACACCTACGGGTAGAAGGGAATTTGATTATATATATATATATATATAATAAAACAATAGCTTTATTAAAAACAATTATTAGTTTGGGAATCTTATTGAATAATACACTCACCTACAAGAAATCCTATTTTATCAGCTACATTATACAAGGCCCAGAAATTCGGTGCCCAATATGCATGGCATAGACCTCTTTTAAAAGGAAACATTCTAGAAAATACCTGAAATGGCAACTTTATAAAATAATTATCGAGTAAAAGTAGCAGCCTTACCTGTCCTATATGATTATAAAATGGTAAAAAAGTTACCATGAACATTAAAATTACAATAGTACCAAGTTTCAAGGTATTTTTAAACGAAAAAGATTTTATTACATCCACAAACTTTTTAGCTGACGAATCAAAACAATAATTTCGTAATAAATAAATAAAATATGCCGGTGCTAAGTAAATATATATGTGCTTCATGTTCAATAGCATCATAAACCATAACGCGCTGCTTAAATGATTTCCCTGAAATCAAGTTTAAATTATAATGTATTACATAGTTGAAACTATAGAATTTTCATTGTTTATAAATTTTTTTGCCATTTATCAATTTTCATGAATTTTTAGCATTAAATTTAATCAGAACCATAATTTAAATATATCTTTTTTCAAAAATCAATATTATTTTATTTTAACTGATTTGCACAATGAGACAGAAAAAGTTACATACATTTTATTGTTCTATTTTCTGTTATTTTAGAACACTGTAATAAATACCTGTATAGCATTAGCTAGTGATACAAGAAGTATTCCATACATTATACCATTATACTGAAAATGAATATGATCGACCATTAATAAGCCAGCATTTGTTATTAAAAGTAAAGGTAACACTACGTCACTTCGCCAACCTTTTGGAAGAACCAAACTACACCTAGAAATTTATTTCGATATGTAATTTAATAAAAATAGCTTATTAAATGAATTAATATGTTTTATAGCAAATATTTTAAATATGTAGTTTGATGGCTACAGTATATTTCTAGACATCATATTCAACAGTTACTTGTTTTAGAACATAATTTTTTATTATTAACAATTTAATTTAACATACCGATGGGCTCCATACGCAAAAACCAAATCAGTGATTATCACTGATAATCGTTGGAATAATATAGTAGCATCCGATGCATAGTTTAAGTTACTTATTTTGAGCATTTCAAGATCAAAAATTTGAGCAAAAAAGCTGAGGAAATATTCGAACCAAGCAAACAGTGGTGGGTAATCTAAAGTCCATTCTGACGATTTCTCAAAATACCACTTGTTCAAAGGTAAATTATAAGTAATTGCTAACCAGTTTCGGTGTACTTCGAAATCTGTGGAACGACTAACAGTTTGTTTTAGAAATTTTAAAAACCTGTAATAAAATATTTAACTTACTATGAAGGTATAAGTAATGACTTTATGCAAGAAGTAAATAAAACTGCCATAAATATCATAATTAATAATTATTCGAATAAATTACAAACATAACAAACATAACTGATAACATTACTATTGATTACAATCACTAAATTTCATCATTTTAGGTTACGTACACAGAACACCGAACCGAAGACGTTGGAAGTACTGTTATCCAAAATACTGTGTGTACATCTTATTTTTTATAACATAAAATTAACACTATTATAAATTATAATTACCTACAAAAATGATTAAAACAACAAAGTGTTACAATTCCATTAAAGTTTCGTTCTATTTTGTTTATCATCAGACTATATTATTATTATTATTAATGCAAAAATCACGATAAAAACATTAATTAAATTAATATACTGCGAAAAAAATTACCCCAAAATGTCTGTATGGTTTCTGAAGCACTAAATTTAAATTAAAAATAACGCACTCTTCTACTGTCCCAAGTTATTTATGTATATATTTTTGAATCACCCTATATAAAATCCACTGTAAACATCACGTAAACATAACCTATGAAATCTGTTATTTGTGAATTGGCTCTTAATTTACGAATGTAATAATAGTAATAACAGCAGCAGCATCATGTGAAAGGGTAATCATTTTTTTCCGTATATAGCAGGAAAATAAAATTGTTTCTTTACAGACTGCATATATTTTTCATCGACAACTAAAAAATGGTTATGCACAGAGCTATATTTACTTGGTTTATTTTATTAGTTTTTTTTATATTGCTATGTTTACGTTTAGAATCTCGAACCCATTGGAACTGGTTTATAATTTTTTTGCCGATGTGGGCATATGATTTAATTTTGTTAATAGATGCATTATTTCATATTATTATTCCATGTAAACATGAAAATCTTAAAAAAATACTTAAAAACAAGAATAATCTATTTGTGTTAGTTGTAGGATTGAAAATAACTACTCAGATTGTAATTTGTTTGAAATTAGAGTATCATTCGTTAAATCTGTCGTTGTACCATGTGTTTATACCTTTATGGATACTTTTACCGATTCTTATTGTGGACGTGTCTGTAACTTTATTTAAAAATGCCAACAGTTACTGATAAAAATCAAAAACTATCCTTAATTTTTGGCAAAAAGTATGAGAATATCGGAAAATTGAAAGTGTCGAAGTGGGATATCGGATATATTTAACTTTTGTGCATAATTGTATAACAGGTCTGGCGTAAAACTATTAAAGGTGTTAAAATTTACTGAAAATATTTTGTTGTTAGGTGAATTTATGTAATTATTGTATTTTTATTTATGTACTGTTTTTGATACAAAATATTTTTAACTTTGTATATAATAAAAATATCAAAAGCTATTTATTTATTAAGTATAATGAAATAATGTATTGCAAGGTGATAGGCACTTTTGCGTTTTGAAAATAAAAATTATATATTTCTTGTATGATGCAGTTTTTCTTTCAATTAATATAAAATTTTGTTGATGTATAAGTATTTCTTTTTATATAGTGTTATTTAAGTATTTTGTAACCAAATAATAATGTTTTCTGTCATGTTTTGTACAAAAACTATTCAAACTGAAATGCAATAAGAATAATATTTGTGAATGAATCAAAACTCTTGTTAAAAAAATTGTTACATTATGGAAAAACATAGCCCAATCATGTTCATAATATATTCTAAATAAAATTTTATTACAAATATAAAAATTACATAGTGTCTTGTACAATGTAGGGGTATTTTTCTCTACAATTTTCTCTTGACAATTTTTTTGAACGAGTGCACAACAGTTTAGTTCCTAGAAGATGCATAATCCTTTTCATAGAAGATC
Organism: Elmis aenea; assembly: GCA_947652605.1. Classification (NCBI taxonomy): domain Eukaryota; kingdom Metazoa; phylum Arthropoda; class Insecta; order Coleoptera; family Elmidae; genus Elmis; species Elmis aenea. Next base: position 18,570,266 of record OX393576.1, read on the forward strand.
CTTTTGTTATATTTATGCATGGTTAGATCAAATGATATGACAGTAGTTTAAATGACACCTTTAAAATCAGAACACTCATAACCCTAAAAATAGTTTCAAATAGTAATTTAACAATTTAAAGAATGGTTCTTTTAAAAGGATGGCGTTATGGAGCTTTTGTTTCTGGTTTAGTAGTTTTAATTGGCGCAACTCTGTATCCTACAGTTATTTATCCTATGATGAACGGCGAAGAAATGAGTAAGTTAAGCCTTCATATTCTCTAATTAATTTTTAAATAGAAAATTCACGATTAGGGACTATTAGGGTTGCCAGATATCTGGCATTGTGCCGTAGTCTGCGGCATTGAAATTACATCTCAGGCAAGCCAAATTCCCGGGTAGGAGAAAAATTATGTTCAAAACACAGTTTCAGATTGCATAAGTGCTGATCTGTAGTCGGTCAGTAGGAATTTATGCAGGGTCGCATCAAGTATTTGGCGTATGCATGAGTGGGTTATACTTCATGTAAATATATGTAATTTTTTTTTACCTCTCAAATATGTACCGATACCTCCGGCATTGGTATGAAAAAGATCTGGCAACCCTAGGAACTATATATTATGTTCATTTAAAATGTCTGACAATTGCAATAATTGATAACTGTTATTATTTAATTAATTGTGCATATTTTATCGTAATTTTTGTAATTATTTGTTGGCAACATGTATTCTTATCACAGGAGATGTACTTATACAATTTTTTTTAATTATTACGTCAAAATAAGATTTTTAAAAACAGAAATTTATAACCTATGGTTATTATATTTCATAGTAACCATTTATTAAATACGTAGGCTAGTAAATAAACATTCAGTTTTACTGCTTATCCCTGTGCCGTTCAACTATTTATGTGACACTAGCGACTTTTGTGTATTTTTGTTTTGTTTTAGAAAAGATGCGGAAGGCTATAAGGCCAGATGTTAATCAGGAAAATGTTCAACCGGGTAGTAAGTATTTAAAATATTAACGAAATATAATAAATTGTTCACAATCCAAAATATTGTAAACATATGTCTTTGTTTTTAATTTATTATGATGATTCTATTGTTGCCAGTATTTTAGTTTTATAGTTTACTTGTTCCAATGCATTTGTTTTTTATTTGTTAGGTTGTTGTTGGTTCCTCTCTTTTAATGTAATTTGAGTACAGGTTATTTACTTTCCAAACTTAAGTCTTGTTAGAAATACATTTTATACACAAAAAGTAGATGCTAGTTTATGAAATTTATCATTGAATTTTGTTATATGTTGGAATTACAAATTAAATATGAATTTATTAATAAATCTTATGTTTGTAGATGTGAAAGTTAAGAATTGATCCCCTCAGAAGAAAAAAGTAGCGCTAGACTATGTATATAACATTAAAATTTGTGTATTATAGTGTTCTTTAAGTAATATAAAATATTTTATAAACAACTGCATTTTATATTATATTTTAAAACCTGTTTTAAGTATTTATTTAATATAAAACTCTTAAATTACATATGATTGCTTTTAAATTGTGTAATGTAGATAGTTAAAAAAACTTGGGTATATTTATTTATATGTTTATTTCTTATTTTACAAGTCTTCTGTCACCAGAATGCTAGTGAAAAGCTATACGAAAAAGAAATTAGATATTGCCAAATTGGAAAAAACCTTTGCAAACAGTTTGTCGGTGGTTTAATCAGTCTCGAGTGTTTTGTATTCTCATTTCTAGAAAATAGAATTGAATATATGCTTGACTCGATTAAGCCACTGCTAACTGAGTGCTTTGTTAATATATTAGACGTGTTGGAGACTTCATCAGAAGAAAGGGAAATATAAAATGTGGATGCTTTATAGTGCTGCAAATTGGCCCATAGCACACGACTTAAGATCAGCTGTTAATCGCTTGTTGTCTGAACTGAATGATTTAGATTTTGATGCTGAACATCAAAAAGTTTATCGATTTTGGAAGTATGAGCCAGATTATTTAAATCAATTAAGCGAAAAATACAGCCGAGGTATTGAATACTGTGAGCAGTTTTTAGAAGATCAAATAAATGTTGAAGTGTTGCTGAACTAATTCATTGCTAGCGAGATGAAACATTTTATTATTTATATGTTTATTTCTTATTTTACAAGTAACAAAACATTACTTAAAAAACTAGGATGTATGCAATTATATGTAACAGCACCAATATTGGTCAAATTAATAAAGTCGGTATTTGTGTACACTCAACACTTATTTTTAAAAGTTCAATTTTGTTTAGTTTGCACCATTTTAAATGTTCTACACTTAAGATTATTGCATAATATCATCATCATCACAGACATCAAGGAACACATCAAAAGCTTCTCTGTTACAATTTCCATCTTCATTGAAGACATATTTGTGAAAAGTTCCATCCAAACAAATAGCTGTTTAAAAAAATATAATTGGTTTTGTTTAATTTAAAAATTATTATTTAATTTTTGCGCCTTACCTATAACAGAACTATTAGGTCCAAATGCACACACACAAGCACATTCTGGAGGAACTGTGAAATTAGCTAATGCCCATTGCGAATCCCCATAATTACCTAGAATTCCTAAATTCGATAACCTACAATTTAATTTTATTAGATTTTTGCTATCGAGTATCGATTTATAACAACTCACGTCATGCGTCTATTTAAATTAGTATTTTTAATAGCAAATATATGCACAGTTCCTTTATCGCTGGAGCAGCACAGGAAATCTGAATCCCTACTAAAGTTAATACTGAAATGGAAATAAATATTACAGAAAAATTGATAAACTATACAGGGTGTGCCAGATATTATTTCCAGCATGGGATCTCTCTTATAAGAGATACAGGTTTGCTTTAATTAGATCGATTATTAAGTTTAAGTATGACAGGAGCTTCAATATATTTTTGAAAGTGCAAAATTCCTCATACTTTAAAAGTTATAGCAAAAAATATAAAATGTTAAATTTCTCTTTTCGCTCATAACTTTTTTGTCCTTATCATTAGATCAATTTTATTGGTATTTTTTTATGCAGAATGTAGCTTTTCTTTTAGATTGTTTTTTTATCACCTTCCATTATTGAGATAATACCCCTAATTTCAATTTTTCTTTAGTGTGCTTTACTTTTCTTTTTCTAATAAGATATTACTTGACATATCTTTTTTATGACTAAGAAAATTAGGAAAAGCTGTGCAATAAACAACCAATTAAATGTCAAGTGACAGTATCATTTGTGTGCAGTATCATTTATTATAAATTTAAAATATTGTGTAATTCAATACACTTTGTAATAATTTTGTTATAATTATGGCTACATTTAAAAATAGTGAAAAATTGAAATGTTGAGATATTACATTATTTGTCATAAAAATTGTGTAGAAACAGCTTAATATAATTCTTCATTGTTTTGTTTTGGATATCTGGGCCCTGTTTCTGGAAATTTACAAGCCTTGTAATACAAGTCCGTAGCTTAGCTACACATGTAGTTTCCATGTGTACCTACACGTGTAGCTAAGCTACGGACTTGTATTACAAGGCTTGTAAGTTTCCAGAAACAGGGCCCTGGTTGGTTTTTTAAAGGAACCATATTTTTTAAAATTATTTCCAAATTTCTTGTGAATGTAGCCATAATTATAATGAAATTACTACAGAGATTATCAAATTACACAACCATGTTTTAAAATTCTAATAAATAATACCGCAGACAAATAATACTGTCATTTGACATTTAACTGGTTGTTTATTTCTTCTTTTTTCATAGATTGCTCCATAAGTAATGGGTAAAATATGGTTTACCTAATTTTCTGAGTCATCAAAATAGAACTGGCAAGTAATATCTTATTAGAAAGAGAAAAATAAATCACATTTCACTATTCCAAAGCTAATTTGATGACCCATAAAAATTGAAATTAGGAGTATTATTACAAATAAAACTGAGCTAATGATAAGGACAAAAAGTTTAAGAGAAAAATAAATTCAACGATTTCATATTTTTTGCTATAACTTCTGAAGTATGAGGAGAGGAATTTTGCACTTTTAAAAATATGTATATTGTGGCTCCTGTTTTACTTAGGAATAATTAAGCAAACCTGTATCTCTTATAATAAGAAAGATTCCCATGCTGGAAATGTTATCTAAGACACCCTGTATAAAATTAAAAACAAATATTGTAAAACTTAATCAAAACGGCATCTACAAACAAATAACAATATTATTGAACAAACATCTTAAAATCTAATGTTTCCTAAAAGCAAACATTTTTAGAACTAAATAAAAAAATTGAAATAGATTTTACATCAATTACAATAGCCAGATCACAGAGTTCGTTTTTAAGATAACAGATACTTAACAACATAGAAGTTTTTGTTATCAACAACAAAAACTGTTTACCTATTTTTTATCTGACACAAAAAATAATTTAAATTTGAAATGCTATAATTTACATTTTACATACCAGTATACTGTAGCTGGGTCAGAGCCTCTCCGTAATTCTACAAGTAATATTTTAGATGCAGAATCCCAAACACGTATTAATGTTCCTTTGTTTGAGGCTGTAGCTATACGAGTGCCTTGTTGGTTTATGGCGACGCATCCCAATTCATTTCTGTGCGCGGGTATCCAAACCGGAGCACTTGATATACCCATTTCAGTACTAGTCAAATCCTGTGATTTGAAATGTTAAAAATTAAAATAAATTCTCGTTAAAACTCAGTAAATATTTGTTCAGAAAGTTAGAACTGTTCATATATTTTTGTTAGTATGTAATTTGGGTACATTTTTAATTACCACTATTTGAACGCTGCCAATTTTATGTCCGGGAAATATGAGAATTTGCTTTTCTGCTGATGCTAAAGGACTGACTTCACACAACCCACGAGGATTTTCTCTCGTTTCCAAAGAAAATAACCTCTGTGTAGGTGTAGGAAATGAAAATACATGTATTTGAGTCAACAATGCTACAATCAATCTAAAAATTACTAATTGTAATCGATATAATGACTTTATGACTTGAAATTTACTTGTCTCTTCTTAACCGAACAGCTCTAATTGATGAAGAGAAGGTCAGTTCTAAAATGAATTTTTTTGATGCATCGTCATATAATAACAAAGTATTGTCCGCAAATTTTGGGCGAGAACCACCAGCAACTATCGCTATTATATTTGTGCGGTGCAACATTTCACAATGAGCAATACTTCCCATCAGTTCCATATCTAAAATAAAATATATCGCTCATAAATTACCCCAGATTCTGATAATCTATACATTCAAACATCCCATTGAAATTTTAATTTTTATGCAGTCTACTGTCATCTTGCTGCAAATATTAGTAACTAAAATACTACAGATAAATCAATGGTCATTAATGATTCTACTACAAAAACAAGAATAAATTTTACACTGAAACTTTTGTTTTATCACAATCGTTATTATTTTCTTTCCATATTTAATGATCTAATTTGCATTGCAAAATACAAAGGAAACAGCCAAGGATAAAGTACAAGTTAAAGTAAAATTGTACATTACTAAATTCTAAGTATTGAATTGGGTCATTTTAAACAAAAACTGGAGTATTTTAAACAACAATGTTTTTGTTCAATTAATATTTATTTATAAATAAAATCTGAGATGAAATAATAAATTACCATAATGTGCTTTTTCAACCAAAGGTTCAACATTATATATACGCAGGCCACTTTCCATAGAACAAGAAAAACAACCTAAAATAACAAAGAATTATTGAACAGCTGCATAAAATAATAAGAAAAACAACCTTGATCTTGGTTAAACTTCACATTCAAAACTCCTCTGTCACCACTCATATTGTCTAATAACCTGAGTAACTTCATTTAAATACACTACGCAATTTTTAAGAAAGTTCTTCATTAACTATTACTTGCACAAGTTTTCTTATTTACCAGCTGATTTTAATCATGCTGCTGTCAAAGTCTGCTATGAAGTTAGTTAATACTAAAACTTTGGATGAATCAAACCGAAAGTAGCGGCATACCTTACAAGTAGGTTCCAAAACTAAGAGCTACCAGTGGCGGCTCGTAGAATTTGTGATGGAGGGGCTGTAAACGTGACCAGAATTTTAACCATGAACGGGATTTAAAAACTCACATTACCAGTAAAAAATAATGTAAAAATATTATTTATTTATAAAACTACTAATTAGGAGTACATTTTTACATTATCTATTTATATTGAAATTTTATTCTTCGCTCTTTTTGGTTAACATTAACAATACATGACGTTCAAAATTTAGCTAAATGAACAGAACAAAATAAATACTGTGTATTTTTTTAAAAGTTACGTTTCTTAGAAATACGCCATTCAGAAGCTATATAAGAATATTGTTAATTAAATTTTTACTATATTTTACACTGACATATTGTTAAAGCGCTAAATATTTTGTTAAAGATCTGCATCGGTATACATTTTTAAAACAGCGTTAATAATTGAATTTAAGTACAAAAAACCTTATACATTTTTGAAAAAAAAAAATTGAACTAAAAACAAAAAGTGCAAAGTATGTAGGGTGTTGTATTTAAAGTAAAGAAGTTATATCACAGTATGGTTGGTTACATATTGGTGCGCGGAAACAAAACTCTCGTTTTAGCGTTTAGCTGAAATTAGTTTGAGAGTATGTAACTCTTGATCTTGAACTAATGTTGTTGTTAAATTTTCTTTCTATTCTAAATAGTAATAAAGATATGAAGGAAATTGGCTTGTAAGTTCGCAGCTATTAGTTTGCTTGGGCTGAAATCATTGCAACCCCAATAGCAAGTAGAGGGTTACCAAATGGTACGATATAAAAAAGAGTACACTTGACACCTCTCCTTCCTACAAAAAAAAAAACATGTACCGTATACGTGAACAAAATTTTACGAACATAACACTTTTAAAGAAACTAATATTTATTCATCCTCACACCCTCTCTCGTGCCAAAATAACATAAAATTTAATACACATTTTTCGGTGCCAGTACTTAGGTTAGACCGCCTGCAACTTTTTCAAAAAAGGAATATCTCATACAATTTATACAATTTAGCTGCAACGCTACAAATTTATTCATACAATTCTTTAGGGTGCCGTCGAAAATCTCTCGCGTGCCACCTATTTGCCATCCCTGCTCTATACTCTATTCTGCCTGTTAAAATTTATTTGCGCAATCAAAAACAGTATAAAAGAGGACAATAGAAAAAAGTAAAGAGTACAAAAGTGGCATACCTCAAAAAGAGTACATGTACTCTAAAAAGAGTACGTCTGGTAACCCTAACTGCAAGTATATCACGCATCGCCCCACTCCATATCTACTTGCCGTTTCTTATATGTTACGATAGCGGTCTGGGGTTGCAGAAAATCCAACCCCCGTAATGATTTTATAAAACACTGCCGTTGTTACAAAATGTAAATATTGAGCGTAACTGCACTAAAACGATAAATAACGGTTTTGAGTAAAAATTAAAAGAACATGTATAATTTTATTTAAATCTGGAAGGGCTGCAGCCCCTACAGTGTAGGGCCTACACCCAGTGGTGAGCTATGAAATTTTTAACAAAGGGCTCGCTCATAGTTAAATAAAAACAAAAAATAATGTTAATTATATGTTGGAAAAAAATGGCATTTTAAATTCAAACATGAATAATCGAGTGATTGTACATAATTCAAAAAATTCTATTGTGCGACGGGTTATTCTAAATTTAATCGTCATTGATAGGCATGACTTCGTCGCTTTACAAATGTATGTAATGACAATGATTTTAAGATATATTTTTTCTTGAGAAAATGGTTAACAAGAAGAACAAGGGGCTCGCAAATTAAGGAATAATTTAACAAAGGGCTCGCGCGAGCCCCCTACAGCTCACCACTGCCTACACCCTACACCTACATGCTGTAGTGGTCAATATATAGCGTGTCCTAAATTTGAGACTACATCTGGCTAACCTTAAACGCTGCATAAACTTATAATCATCATAACTTTTTTGTTGAGAATGTACTATAAACAAGTAAAAAAATATGATCTTATTATGATAAAGATAGGGACATAAGGAAATAAAATGAGAAAAATTTAATACAATAGTATTTTAATAAAAAATACTAAAACACATTGAAGTGATTTGTTCATATATTTATTTTATCTATCTTGGTAATTCGTAATTGTCTATGTTTATATATTTCATAAAAACAATTAAAGTCTCCTACAAACCCCTGCCAAAAATAATTTCGTTCATAAATAAATAAAAAGAAAATGTTCCTAATAACAAAGTAACTTGAATGCTGTAAAAATTAAGAAATATGTTAAAATAATTTAAAAAGTAACAAAGATAAATGATTTTTAATTAAACAAATGTACATATATAAGACTTGGTTTATACTTTCCTAGACATTAATTTTAGATATTAACATTAACTATTTACAGTAAACAGGCATAATTTGATTAAATTAAGAGTCTATTTAATATTTTTCTTTAACTTCTCCAAAATCTGTATCATCAGTTAGATCTTGAAACATATTCTAAAACAATTATTTAAAAATCATATGAAAACGTATTTGAAAGGAATAAATAAGCTTACATTTTGTTGACCATGGCCATAGTCAAATGCTGGATTATCTTCAATACCAATAAGATCTGAATCTCCACTTCCAATACTAAAATATGAATTGATGTAAAATAAAATATTTAAAAATACGCGTATGTGCTTATTTAAATTCTTTATGAACCAAACTCATAAATAGTTATTTTTAAATTACTTTAATAATTTTTGAACCAAAACAAAAAAAAAATAATTAAAATTACAGTATTTACATATTTTTAATAGTTATAATTTACCTAGTAGTATCTAATTCTGGCATTTTTTTCTCTTCATTATAGACGGGATTTGATCCTTCAACTGCATGCTTATTTGTACCAGGAGCGGAAACACCAATTCGATTTAAACCAGATTCTTGTGAACCAAAGTTCACCGTTGAAAGCTTGTTAAGCCTTTGTTGTAGTCTAAAAAAGTGCAACATATATGATGATGTATAGAAGGCAACCTTTTAATGTGACAATTACTTGGATGAAATTCAGTACTTACGATCTCGTTTTTATAATATATCCCATCAAAAATATTAAACATAATGCCCCTAACACAACAGATACTCCAATGAGCCAAGATTTAAGAAGTTCCTCATCATTTTCCGTTGTAGATGATGATTCACTAAAGCTTAGGAGCAAGATACCATCTTGCAACAAAGCATTTCTAAGTCTCATATAAAATTGTACGTCATTTTCCAACCTAAATGAGAATTATTACTCCTATTAGTTTATCAACACAAAGTTAATTTTTATTTTAAATTACCCTTGTATTTCACCATTAGATACAGGTACGTTGGTTTCTGGATCAATGAAATGCATAGTCGCCTCACTTTTGTTTCCTTGTCCATTGCTGTCAACATATGCATTTATTTTCTCTATATTGCAAATATATTTAAACTCTTGCTCTAAAATTTCTTTAACCTGGAAGTTTTAATACTACATAAAATTACACTTCACGTTGTTTCAAACTTACACGTTGTTGTTTAGCTTTAAGTGTGTCAACATCATTTTCAAATCTAAATTTGACTCTGTTTTTATCATTTACAATAAAAATCTTTATTGTTGTTTCACTTTCATGTGGCGGTGAGGCTGAAATTAAATCAAGATTTATTTATGTTTCCAATTATACAGTTAAAAATCATTCTATTTTTAATATTATTACAATTGCATTTAGGTTTTTACCTGTTGATTTGCGAAAATGTATTCCTAGTTTACAATTTTGTTTATGCTTTAAAGCAGGGGTTGGCGAACTTTTTGGACAACATTAGCGTTATAAAGGATAGCACGAATGAAAAAACGATTTTTATAACAACTGCAATTCTTTTAAATTTCTAACGAAATGCAGTCATTTGTTAAATAATATCGAAATTGTTCATGTCCAGAGCCGTAGCAATGTTTTTGGCGCCCTTGGCAAATACCTAAAATGGCGCCATTTTTTTAACGTATTTTATTTTAAGAAATATTGTTATAAGATTTATAAGTAACAATTTATCATAAAGAAACAAAAAATAACTTCAAAATCAAATATTTAATATGTATAGGATGGGCCTGACTTTATGTACCTACATCGACGTAGTTCGGATATCGATGGAGCCACAATTTTTTAAGTAAATATTCATAAGAATGCTGACTATGACTATTGCACATAGGCGCATAACTTAAGTATGTACTATGTGCAATGTATATGTAACATACGTAACTGATTGATCTATAAATGCTCTGCTCATCTGCTGCCAAATTACATAAGAAAATTGACTATAAACGGAAAAACGGGGATTTCCAGTGTCAGCTCTTGAATTCATCAATCAGGTTAACGCGCAGGGCCATTTTTACTATTGGTTTAAAAGCAGGGCAAGAAACCGGCAAAAAACAGTTATTTTTTGTCCGTAAAAGTGATTTTTAACAGAAACCGTTATTTTTAATGGCAGAAAAACGGCAACCTTTAAATAAAATAATTAAAACCCGTTTTTTTTAACATCTTTCTTCAATAAAAATTACTTTAAAAAATACAAAATCTGTATTAAATGCGATTAGTTTACCAGAAGTCATTACTAAACGATTCTTTGTAAATACAGGTAGGTATATTATAAAATTATAATACCCGTTTTTTTTTGTTGGAAAAATACGGTTTTTTAACTGGTATTTAAACCCGTTTATAACCAAAAACCGTTATAAAAACAAAGTTCTCGATTTCGGTTAACCATTAACCAATTTTATTTTCGGTTTCGAGCCCTGTTTAAAAGGGGAATCACCGTGCACTGACGGGAAATCACATATACATATTGGGGCGGCAAGATTTTTTGCAAAGGGCGCTTGATGTTTTTGTTTTTTAAGGCTAGGGTGCAAAAATGTTTGCGCTTGGCGCCCCTCGCGTCTCGCGCCCTTGGCACCTGCCCCGTTGCCAATGCATTGCTACGGTGCTGTTCATGTCCCTCCATATTTAATTATTTGAGGGGGAGAATAACTAGGGTTGCCACCTCAGATCTAGGTCTCACCCGGAGACGATAACAAAAAAAAACATACATATGTTTAACTTTTTTATTTGTATAAATTATTAATAAAAGATTACAATCCGCAAATTCCTACCAGACAAGAGCCACACGCAAGCACGTCCAACGCAAAGAGTGGGATTCTGTACACGAGATACGCGCCACAGACGTCTTTAGTCCTTTACACGCTTTGCATGCAAGTTCTGAATTTCTAATACACAATATTATTTATTTTTATAATTACTACACTACCCGGAGCCCAGATACAACTCGTTGAAACCCGGAGTCTCAGGGCCAAACCCGGAGAGGTGGCGAATAACGATAAGGTATTGTAAGATATTTAGTTGTAAGTTTATAACTTATAATCAATAAACAATTAGTAAATCTTCAATATAAACGGTAAAATGTCTCAGGTATGCTCCATGTGTACACAGGCTCTGAACAAAAAATCACCTGGCCTTGTCGGTTATTAAGTGTAATCTGTTCTTACACGCGAAATGTGTTGGTCGAACGACCTGTGCATTACATGTGAAGGAGTTTATTGGGGATGTAAACAATGCTATTTTAATCGTAATTATTTTATTTCATTAATTATTGATCACGATGAAGATGATCAAAATTATAACATTCAATATATGTTGCGAGCCATTAAACCAGGATTAGCAGCCCTTAACACCAAATTTAATAATCTATTGACTTTCAATGACTTCATTTTCAATCAAATTAAAGATTTAGAAGGTCAGTTAAAGGAAATTAATAATAAATGCAAGCTAATAAAATTGAGTAAGAGAATATAGTGTCAAAGAAAGAATCTAACGATCTATGATCTAGATTCTAGATAATCGAGTAGTCTAGACTAGACGCACTTGAACAAAGAAGTCTCCTAAATAATATTAAAATTAAGGAACTTCCCAAAAAAAATAAAAAATACACAGCTGTATGCGAAATTGGAAAAGCGATTTATTTTGCAATTAACGAAATCGATATGGAAATAGCACATCAGTCTCCCCCCGAGTACTTATTCCTGGTAAACCAGATAGCATTGTTGTCCGATATCTAGGCGTTTTCGAGAAAATGTTTTGGCGAATACAAAAAAAACACAAGCGTTCTGGTATATCAATGAAGAACTCACCACACATTATCTACAGGGTGTTGACTGAGACAATCGTACATAGGACTTTACCATGCAAAATTAAGTATTGCAAATATTGGCTTTCCTGATTATTTTACGACAAAAGTGTAAATATAAAAGTTTAGAATCAAAAACTACGTAAAATTCTACACTTGCATTTTCAATTTGGTTAGCATTTCTCTTCGATTGAACGTATCGTACTGTATGAAAAATTATTCTTTACAACATTAAATAACTGTCAAACAAGTTTAAAGGGCGACCTCACAAAATTTGGAAAGCGCGTGCAGCGTAAAATGTCACATGCGAGAACTTTTTAAAATTTATTAAATAAGTTTCAACTCTGTTGTGTGTATTTATCTCCTGCGGATGTTGCTTCTTTCACGGAGTTTTTCGAAAATCTTGAGATGATAATCATCCAACTGAGAAGTTTATAATTGTTGAAGATTTTGGTTTATCAAATAGTGACTGATCAGATTCTATTGAAGGTGAATTAAAACCCACTATTGTTAACAATGATAACATTTAAAGACATCGATGTTTATTACCCATCACTCTATTCATTTAAAAATCGTTTTAAACCAATTCTATAATCATAATCCACTCATTTAGCTAACCATCCTTTTTAATTAATTTATATGTTTTGCGTATTTTTTTTAGTATTTAAAAACGAGAACTATGTTCAGGTTCATCCTGTTTTGTTCTGTATTTGTTGATAAATTAATAAATAACAGTTTTGCTACGTATAAAAAATAATTTCTTTTGAGAGTGATAGTGGCGTTGGTAATTCAAGTATTTTATTTAATTATGCAGATAAATTTTGTCATAAAATGGCTTTTTTCTTCTCATGTATATGAAAGTTGTCATTTTCTCACTGCCTACCCTACATGAAAGTTTTACTTTCGTCCCTAGTGGCGAAAATTAACTTTCCCCACTAGTGACGAAAATAATGACACTGTCATGTCAATCAAATTGTAAAATTTACCATGTTTTTTAACTTAAACTCATAATAAACTAAAATTGCGTTACTATTCTTATCAAATAATTTAATTTTAATGTAGCATTTTATATAAAAGCCTAAGAATGGTACAAAAATTAATTAATATTAAATATATTTCGTTTGCAGGTTATAATTTTATTTATGTCAATGTCAGTATGAAGGTGTCGCTATGGAAATGAAATGATTAATTAATTCTTGTCATTTAGTTCGTTTACATTAACTTTCGTTCTATAATTTATAATTTTAAATTCGTAGAAAAAATAGCATTTACGAGATGAAATCAGTTTATACTATTTTCCGATCACTATGCAATGCTGTAAGTTCAAAATATACGGGACCATTTTTTTTTAAAACATTTTTTTGGGCACTGGCGGGCCGGATAAAATTCCTTGGCGGACCGGAATTGGCCCGCGGGCCGTAGTTTGCCGACTCCTGCTCTAAAGTAAACGAATAAATTGTATAGCTACCGCATATTGTATTCGTAGGAGCCACGGTCACATTTGTGTTAAAAATCACCAAACATAAAAGTTTGCATAATATATTCGTTCAGCTTACTGGATGATAATTATTTAAAGTTTTTCTTACAAAGTAGTATTAGAAAGGCAGTGATGCCTTGCGGATTGAGAATACGTTCTAATTACAATAGTCAAATCTAATTTTTTTGTTTCATATTTTTGAACGACTGAAATTGTTATGAAAAAATTATATTTGAATTACCCACCTAAATCTGTAGCCTTTGATTTAAAAGTAAAAAAACCATTCATGATATTTTTAACAGGAAAATTGAGCATAATATTTCCTGTGTCACTCTCTACAGAAAACGGATCCTTCACTTGTGATATGCCATCTCCCTCAGTTTGTAACGATCCATCAACAAAAGAAAACGTAATTCGATCATCTTTATCTACGTCAGTTGCCTAAATTTTTTGTAAATAAGTAAGTATAACAACTTGATAATAATGGTTATTATTATTAATACCTTGAGAGTCGTGATCCTTTGGCCTATTGGGTCCGTGCTTGTTATTCCAGCTGAATAAACGTCAGTTTCAAAGATTGGGGCGTTGTCGTTTATATCGAGTACCTGTTATTAGTTATTGGCTAAATTAATTTAAATTATTTATATCTTTCTAGTTCTTTTAGACCAGAGGTCGCCAAAGTGGTCTATATAGACCCCCAGGGGTCTATTTAACAAAAGTAGGGGTCGATCTGAGCCAGGGGGTCGATTGGGGGTCGAAGGAAAAACAATTCTTAATACGCAAATCAAACATACCTAACTGCGTATGTAAAATTTGTGAATGTTTTTATAATTGACTTAATATCAGTTTATTGCTACGTAAGGATTAACAGTATTTTTCAAATCTGCGACAATTAGAGATAAAAGAAGAAGACTTGAAAATATATACAAGTCATCTTCAAAAATTAAGCGACGATTTTAAACTGCGCTTTGTTGATTTGGAAAACATTGACATCCCTGAATGGATTATTGCGCCATTTTCCGCTCAAATTGAAAATGTGGACATCAACCTGCAAGATGAGCTTGCTGAATTATTATCGGATCTTGAAGCAAAGACGCTTCTTAAAAATTTAACAATAAGCAAATTTTGGACAAATATAAATATAATGCAAAAATATGTAAAACTTTACGAAATAGCTCAGTCATTTATACTGGCGTTTCCAAGTTCCTATATGGTGGAAGCCGGTTTCAGTCACGTAAATTCAATCTTAACTAAGTACAGAAATAAATTAAATGTGGAGTTTCGAGGGGATTTAAGATTAAAATTGACCAATTTCGAACCCAATATAGCGAACCTTGCAAAGAAACACCAGGCACACCCATCTCATTGATTAAAAAGCAATACTGTAGTTACTTTACTTATTATTTTTACTTATTTATAATTACTTATTATTTAATAAATATTAAGGTATTTAAATTTGATAATTAAGATATTTTTCATAAAATTATTGTTACACATAGTAAAATTACTTCAATAAATGTTTAAAATCATAAAATAAATGTACAAACACAGTACCTACCTAATAGATAGTTTTATTTTAATTAACTGAAAATTACTTTTATGGGGGGTCGATGGAGATTTCGAAAAATTATATAGGGGTCGATGATCAAAAAAGTTTGACGACCCCTGTTTTAGACACTCCACCATTGTAGTTTGATATTGCAGAGGGAATAAAGTTATTATTTGTTAAATTATGAATGTTAATTTCCTCTGATATGCAAACATTTTGATTCTAGAAAGTTTATGATCACATACAATCGCGCCATAGCAAACCCTGAATAAATTTTATAGTTAACAATACATCATGGATCAAAGCGATGTAGATGAACTACTGGCGACGATGCTGTGTCTATACAAGGACATATAAGAAAAGAAACAAAAATATACGAGGTTAAGTGAGTGTAGATGTAGACATTATAGAGTCTATAGAACTCAAAAGCCTAAGATGGTATGGGCACATACAAAAAATGAATAGAGACAGATGGCCCAAAAAAATATATGGAAGCGGGTGTAGTCGTATTCAAGAAGAAGGCTGACCAAGTGTAAATTGTGATCATGACGTAAAGAAAGCAAGAGGTTTAAGTGAAGATGTTTGGAAAGACAGGCAAAAATGGAACCTAAAAGGCGAGAGTCAGCGACAGCCGTAATTTAACTCGCATATAGATATACAGGATGGTCCACATAAAAGGGCCACAATTGGGATCTCGTAAACTGTAAGAGCTACGAAAAAGTTGAAGTTCAGTGATGCTTTATTGTTTTAAAAAAGTTCCATGGCACGCTAGATAATAAACAAAAATCAAAATGGCATTTTTTTTAAAAGTCTTTAATAACTCGGTTATACTTAATGGTACAAAAATATTTTTGGGGAAAAAGTTGTAGATATTTTTACGCATTCTTTAACTTATTTAGGGTCTCTATAATGCGCCCATGAAGTTTAAAACCAATTGCTTTGGCGTAAGACAATAATTTTTAGTGTTTTACCTAAAGTTTTTACAATTCTTTAATGTTTGATAAAATTTTATCTATCGCTATTTAAACGACATAATAAAAAAAAGTGCGATCAGTAGAA
Source organism: Elmis aenea (assembly GCA_947652605.1). Taxonomy (NCBI): domain Eukaryota; kingdom Metazoa; phylum Arthropoda; class Insecta; order Coleoptera; family Elmidae; genus Elmis; species Elmis aenea. The sequence goes on from OX393576.1 coordinate 18,586,557, forward strand.
GTGACGGACTAAACAAACCATTAAAACATACCGTAATGTTAATAGTGAGAACTGCTTTCTCTAATGGATGTGCATTACCATCAGGATTTTTACTTGTCATTATTGTCAAGACATAAGACTCGTTTGTTTCTCTATCCAATCCATTTACAATAGTGAGATTTGCAGATTGAGGGTCGGTTATATTAAAACAATTTAATGGGTCTTCTTTAATGAAATAATAAATATCAATTCCTTCCCATATTTCTCCTGCTTCATCGAATGTTGCCAACGGAAATTCATACATTGTTTCCTTGCCTTTGTCGCCTTCAAAAATTTCGATACTCTCAGCATTATTTAAAAAGAACGGTTCCGTAGTTTCGTCATAAAAACGTATATCTATAGTTTTAGTTGTCCTATTTGATGCTTCTCCCATACAATTACAATCTGCTATAATGTTAAGCTGAAATTATATAGAATGCTTTTGATTAGTGATTTATTTTCTTAAACTGATTTTAGTATTAAATACGTTTGATTACCTTATAGGGCTTATCGTAATCAGTTGGGAGTGAATTAAGTATTAACATTGCTGTACTTGTTCCAACTTGTTTATCTAATTTAAACAAGTCACCAGGATTGGAATCTTAAACAAAACATGGAAAATTAGGAAATTTAAACATCGCAGTATGAGTATACTAGTATACAGGGTGGTCCAAATTTGATGGGATTGCATGGGTATCTCGCTTAACATCCAAGATAGAGAAACGATTAAATTACCAAAAATGTGCAGTTTTTTTAGACAAACTCAGAACCGTTTTCAAAAATATTCTATAATTTCCAGTTTTCGAGTTATTGAATAAAAAGTGTTTTTTTGTCATACTAATAATGTGTCATATCTCGGTTATTGTATTTATGGAGAATATTTTTAGATATTTTTATGTTTAATTTGATTAAACTAAAAAAAAAATTTTGCGTTTGCCGTTAAAAAGTTATGACACAAACTTACCTTTTTTTAAATAGGAGCAATAGTTGGCTATGACCTATTTAATTGCCTTATTTTTTTCTCATTCCAAATATATAAGGGTTAATGTATTTATTTTCAATATTACCCAAGTTACGAAGGTTTTTTAGGTTTTTTTAAAAAAGAAAATCATAGTAGGCTGTAGGGATTGTAAATTTACCGACTTTTTGAATTACCGGTAATTCGGTAAAACTGTCAATCAAAACCGGTTTACGGGTAATTTACCGGTAAATCATATTATTATATATATTTATATTATACTGTTTCTTTTTAGATTTTTTGCGGTTACTAACATTTTTAATGTAGTTTTCGGAGTTTATCCGCGTCTCCTCTATAGTGAGAGCTTGCCGAAACGTCGAGCCAATTTAAATATTACCCGGATAAACTCCGAAAACCATATTAAAAATAAATATATTTATATACATTGAAGCCTAAACTATCCCAATTAGTTTCATACAATATATTAGTTAACAGCCATTAACGAATCTAATATATTTTTATGTATTATTAATATAACACTATATAAAATGACAATATATAATATATAAAATAAAACTATTACAAAAAATATAATCCAGCATTACAAAAAACACATGAAAATAAAACTATCTGAACATAAAATATAAAATAATTTAACATAATATACCTATGTTGTCAAACTATTAACAATATTTTTTATTTTAAACTTTTCTTTAAAATTAACCACGTAGAAAATATAATTTATCTTAACTATCGTCTCCTAATTGCGACCTAATTTTTGTACAAAATAATCCAGCCGCGGAAAAAGCTTTTTCGGATTCTACTACACTTGTTGGTCGAGTAGTGAGTAAACAATCAAACAATCATATGCCATTTGTATGCTTTCCCCTTATTTTTTCTCTTTTGAAACTACGTCAATTTTTTTTCTATTATTTGATTTAGATTTTTATCATGATTAGAAAGATATTGTAAAATTACCGGAATTACCGGTAAAAAACTGGCAAATTACCGGTAAAATTTGAAGAGCATTTTTTGCGATCCCTAGTAGGCTGTGAAAACAAAAAAAAAACAAGGTGTAAAACCTTATGAAACTCATGGTACAGGTTACCAAGGTTTTTAAGTCTGTTGTTGAGATAAACATCAAAAATTTTTGGACATACGGAAAACAGCAATATTCTACATTACTGCTAATTCCGACTGTATTGTTGTTTTCTTATTTTCATATATTTATAAAACAACAAATTACTAAACCTTGGTAACTTGTACCACATGAGTTTTATAAGGTTTTACACCTTGTTTTTTTTTGTTTTTACAGCCTACTATGATTTTCTTAAAAAAAAAAACACTAAAAAACCTTCAGAACTTGCGTATTATTAAAAATAAATACATCGACCCTTATATACAGGGTGTTTTTTAAGTATTGCAAAACAATTCAGGAGGTGATTCCTTATCGAAAATTAAAGGGGGTCTTTCACAAAAAAAAAAATTCCTTAGACGTCTTCTTTCGAAGTTACAGCCCCCTAAAGGGGTGCGGTAAAATTAGGTTTTTATTTTATTTCTCAAATTTGGATAAATATAGGAAACTAATATTTAGTAGATGTCTTATACTTATTAAAAGGTTTCCCATAGTAATATTTTTAATCATCTTCCACCTCCACAGGGGGCTGAAAAGTGCGACCCCTGTTGCTTTTCGTATCAGAACTTTTTGGTGGGTTAACATTTTTTAATTAAAAATATTTTTCTTTAAAGCTTGATTTATTTAGAAACTTTATTTATTCTCTAGTTTATCTCGTAAAACCTACCGTTTTTGAGTAAAAAATAAAATAAGTAAACATGAACCATCCAATATTCCAATATAAAACGAATAATTTTGGTGGTTTCCATGGTTTGTTTATGTTCATGTTGGGTAGAATTGACAAGCGTTATAGCGTTGTCGCCGCGTTAACCTTAAAATGCATTACACCCGTCAATTCTATCCAACATGAACATAAACAAACCATGGCAACCACCAAAATGAATCGTTTTATATTGGAATGTTTGATGGTTCATGTTTAATAATTTTATTTTTTACTCAAAAACGGTAGGTTGTACGAGATAAACTAGAAAATAAATAAAGTTTCTTAATAAATCAAGCTTTGAAAAAACATATTTTTAATTAAAATTTTTTAACCCAACAAAAAATTCTGATAAGAAAACCAACAGGGGTCGCACTTTTCAGCCCCCTGTGGAGGTGGGAGATGATTAAAAATATTACTATGGGAAACCTTTTAATAAATATAAAACATCTACCAAGTATCATTCTCCTACACCTATCCAAATTTGAGAAATAAAATAAAAACCTAAATTTACCGCACCCCTGTAACTTCGAAAGGAGACGTCTAAGGAATTTTTTTTTTATGAAAGACCCCCTTTAATTTTCGATAAGGAATCACCTCCTGAATTGTTTTGCAATACTTAAGAAACACCCTGTATATAGAATGAGAAAAAAATAAGGAAATTAAATAGGTCATAGCCAACTATCGCTCCCATTTAAAAAAAGGTAAGTTGTTTGTGTCATAACTTTTTAACGGCGAGCGTAAAAATTTTTTTTTTAGTATAATCAAATTAAACATAAAAATATCTAAAAATATTCTCCATAAATATTTTCGATATTTACGACAATAACCGAGATATGACACTTATATTATGATTAAAAAACACTTTTTATTCAATAACTCGAAAACCGGAAATGATAAAATATTTTTGAAAACGGTTCTGAGTTTGTCTCAAAAAACTGCACATTTTTGGTAATTTAACCGTTTCTCTATCTTAAATATTAAGCGAGATACCCATGCAATCCCATCGAATTTGGACCACCCTGTACAAGGTGATTCCGCTTGACTGTCGCAACCCTATAACTTTGTTATTTAAAGAGAAAACCTCTATAAACCTTATATTTTTAAATCATAAAAAAATCTCTATCGAATGACGTTGCAATGTTTTTTCTACGATGACATATGTCAGACTGGCGATAGTCAACTGTTTTTTTTTTTAAAGTACATGGCATACTTTTTTATAGTGATTCTGATAGAGAATGAAAATCTAAATAGTGCATTAAAAAAGTAACATACATACAATTGAAAATGGACCTTCTGTCAATTTGCTTCAATTAGTGTGTACTTAAAGCGTTTGAATTTAATGCAATAGTGCTGATGGATGTTAAAGTTAAAACTAACTGGTGCTTTGTGCAATCGGGTTGTAATAATGTTTATTAAAATATATACAGGGTTTGCCAAATACGCGGGAATCTTATAAATCAGGCATGTGCAACTTCGACAAGGCCGTGGGACGGATAATGAATTTGAAATACATCTGCGGGCCGACCCGTTTTTAAGGGCTCGTATTGGAGTATGCAAAAAGCAACCCATCTTTATTTGTATTTTTTTTACTTCATTGAAATAGTCATTACTATAAAACAGTTATGGAAAGGATGTCGAACGCGAAGGAATTTTCAGTAGATCATTGGAACAATTTCAAAATTTGCTGAAGTAAAATAACTTTTTTTAAAACAAGGATATGATAGTTGCATATTTTATTGTACTTAGCATCTTTGCGGACGCCGAAAAATGCTACTTAAAAATGGCAATTTTTGCGGTTGAGTTGGCCATGAAACCGTCCGACATAAAATCAAAACTATCTTATTTACCGGTGCGCGCATTCTTAACCGGTAAAATGTTGCAACGTTTTTGAAAATACGCCAATAGTTCCGGAGAAAATCGCGAAAAGCGAGATTCTTGTAAAAGCATTTTTTTTTCTCGGAGTTCGTTGGAAAACTATGAACACCTCGGGTCACAAAAAATTTAATAACTTTTTTGTTTTTTATCAAAATTTTTTCTTTTTGGTCTCGAACGGTAGCCAAAGAATAGCCGATGTGTAAGTTGATGCACTTTCTTTTGTTTTTAGTATCCTTCACAACCCAGCCGCCCGAAAATGATGCTAAAAAATAGTAAATTTTGAAGTCCTGTTGGCCATGGAACTGTGTGAAAAAAAAATCTGATGCGCGCATCCTTTGCGAGTAAAATGGTGCAAAGTTTTTAGAAATAGGTCTAACGGAGAAAGACGCGAAAAACGAGACCCTTGTACAAGCGATTTTTTCTTGGAGTTGATTCGAATATTCAAGAATTCGATGGGTAGCTTGCGATACCATTCTGTTTAAAAATTAGTTGGCCACCCCTGTTATAAAACATTTAAAAAATAAGTAGATACATATATCCGCATTTTATAGAATTCATAAAAAACATTAAAAACATAAATAAAAAACACTTTTTGGCCTCAGGTGGCTGCCGGTCCGGATTTAGTGAAATTTGGAAAAGTTCTCGCAGGCCGGATAAAATTACGTCGCGGGCCGCATCCAACCTGCGGTTGCACATGCCACTGTTTTAAATGGTAAGAGGTACAAAATTGGTGCAATTACACAAAATGTTACCATTGTAGATACTTATTTAGCGATAGTTTCACATTTGAAAAAAACATCCATGACACGCTAAATACAAACAAGAAATGCAGCTTCATCATTTATCTCAGAATCAACACAATGTTTTTAAAAAAGTAAATGTCGCGTTTTTGTATAATATAGCCCTAAAAATTTGTAAAATTTAGGTTTGTAAAGAAATTGTACTAACCTGGATCAATTGTTAAACTTATATCCCATTTTCCATCTTGTTGATCATCTGCTTGGAAGTTAGGTAATGGCACGTTATTATATTGAATTAATGCTACTCCTGGTGTTTGTTTCTATAATTTAAAGTAATTAATGCATAGAATATGTGTGCACATGTAATATAAGTTTGGTACTACCTTTGCTAAATACAGTTCAGATGTGTTTGGAAATATAAATGCAGGCTCTTCAAAGTTGTATTTATCAATAGTTAAGACTACGGTATGAATAGAAGATAATGAGGGTTCGCCTAAATCAGATACCTAAAAAAAAAATATGTTGATTGAAAGTAAAGTAGCCGTAGTCATGAAAAACTCGAAGTTATACAATAAACGTGTTTGGGTACAAGCATTAAAAAAACAGATATTTTTTGATATTTTGGTAAATTTTTGCACCTCTTTAGACGTTATTTATGGTTTTTGCTTTTTATTTAAAATATTATCTTTTTCTTATTTTTATCACCACATTTAATACAGCGTTATCTTTCTAATGCTAATCTTTCTAATATCAATCTGTCGATATTGATTGCTTCTTTCTTTTAACTACATTTTTTGTTACTTAAATAGCATTCACGCCAAAATTGCGACAAACAAAAAATGTGAAGAATTTAGACCAATAAACACTTTCTAAATATAAACAAACTTAAAGACTATTATCAAAAATTTTACAAAACATAACAAAATCCTGCTTTAGAGCTAAAACGTTCATTTGGAACTTCATTAAATCTTGTGCTAGCTTAGTGGAAGCATCAAATTGAAAAAGACAGATACATTGTAGGGCTCTTGACTTTAAAAGAGCATTTGGGGATAAAATGATTAAAAAACTGAAACCTGGAACAATATGGCATACGAGGAATTGAAAGCTCTATCAACGTTATCTTACACAGTCGCCGCTAAAAAACTAAATTTAACAGTTGAGAATCAGACAAAATACTCAAAACATTAAGGGTACCACAAGGTTTAGTTTTAGGTCCTCTACTTTATGCGCTGTTAAATGATATGAAATACAATGTAAAACACTGTAAAAAAATTCTTTGCTAATGAAATTTTTAATCTCAATTACTGATAGTAGGTAATCTAGAATCGGCCTTTACCAATATAAATAATAATATCCGAATGGTTAAAATTTAACAAAACAAAATTAAATGCAAACAAAACCAAATTTATGATAATTGAAACAGGCCGATACCGAGTGATATAGGAATTGAAGTGAAAACAGATGATAAAGGACTAGAATGTGTATCGCAAATTAAATACGTAGTAAAAGACAATAAATTACAATTTAACAGCAACGTGGATTACATTGTTATAAAAGCAAAAAAAATCGGTATAGATTGACAAATAATTTGAGTATTATAGCAAAAAATACGATATATAGATCACCAATTGCGCCACACTTCGATTATGGCGCTAGTATTTTATTTATTATGCAATGAGGGCGACATACATAAACTACAAAAACAACAAAATACATAGAGCAATGCGTATAATAATAAAGTGTTCTAAATACAGTGGAAGTCGGTTACAACGCGCCTTTTATAACGCGCCTTTTATAACGCGCTTTTTATAACGCGCCTTTTATAACGAGCATTCGGATATACCGCGGGACTTTTTTGTGTCCTTTTTGTAATGACGCTCCCAGCGTGAAAGAGAAAATGTGGGGGCAAATAAAAATACTAGAAATGTTGTTGGAATACTTATTGGACACAATAATCTTAATCGTAAATTGTAATTGTTATGTAGTTTCATTTGAGAGCTTCGAATCTTTCCTGGGTGCGTAATTGTAAAGCAATTGTAATTTTGTCATTTTTAAATGTATTTGCTGATATGTTAACAGAGTTTATCTTTATTTTATGATTTCAAAATAATAAATTTAAAAAAATTAGTTGTTCATACTAAAATATAATAATCTTCAACAATTCGTTTATACCGCGGTTATCATATAGCGTGGGTCGGATACATCGATACATCCCCCGTAAACCCGCGTTATAACCAGTTTCCACTGTACACTAGAATAACTAATCGAAATACTGAATAAGTTAAGCACGCTCAGTATACATCAAAAAATTACAGTTATTTGCCCATTACTAATATATTATATAAAGCAATAAATGATTTTTTATCCCCTTACACGTTTAAACATTTAATACAAAACTGTAACCGTTTCAGAGTTAGACAAAAAACGACAGACTACCAAAATTAACGAAAACAAATACACAGAACACTTCGTACTACAAAGATTTTTAATGAATTCCTGTGGAAATTAAAGATATATGCATACTATATCAAATTTTTCTAAATTGTGCGGGGAGAATATTAAAAGTAACATTAAGTATTAATATTTTAAGAGAGTATGTACAGATAAATACATAAGCAGGATCTAAATTATGTAAAACTAGTCACAAAGCTAAATAAAGATATCTTATTATCATTATATAATTTTCTTACCGTTATGGTTACATTAAAAGTGCCGTAAAAGCCTTTTAGATCATGTTCAGCTATAAGTGTTCCTAGTCCGGTTGCAAATTCAACATCAGTACTAATAATTAACTTGGGCGTTTTACCGTTTGGATCATCTACGTTAATAATCTCAATTTTGTCAAACTTAATTTTTGAATTGTGTGAATCAGGTTCATCCTCATCAACGGCTTGTACTGTACCAACGTTACTATCCTATAAATCACATAATACAAAATAATGTTTTATTAACATATAGGTATACAAATGATTTCTTGAGTAAATATTCACAATACAATTAATGACTACTTTTTAATATACGAGGTGGTATAGGAAAATAACAAGATAAGAGCCAGAACATGAGAAAAACCACTATTCAAACAACATCCTTAGATTACTTTCCGTTCTTGTCAATACATCACATCACTTTATCCACTTTCTCAACCTAATTAAAAATATTTTTTTAAGGTTTTTAACTATACCTACTTATCACAGTACTGTTAAGCCAGTATCTGACTCAAATCCTAGACCTCTTTTTTTTTGCCGGAAGTAAATAAAGTTAGGGAGAGCTACTTCAGGATAGTAGGGAAGGGATCACCAATACTTCTACAGGTTTGTTCCAGCAGCGCTATTTACTATCCTATGAACTATCAGGATTCTGCGTAGTATCTATATCGCGTTCCAGCGGCGTTTCTGATAGTTCACCGGATGGTTAGTCGGCTGTTCCTGCTGTACTCTAACTACTTTTGGATTAGTTTGCGGACGGTCAAAATAGTACATGGATTAGGACAAGAACTAGCGCTGGGATTATTACACGCGTGCGCTGTTTACAACTAACGTGACCTCCGCTATACAGGGTGGTCCACTTTTTAGTAGCAGGACTTTAACAGTTGATAGGAAAACTTATTTTAAAGGGAATATTCCATATCAACATGGGTCCAAAAACGCTTCATTTTAAATGTTGAAGTTTTCGAAAAAATATTGATAATGTTTAACCGTTTCTCAACTAGTGGATATATTTAAACCAAATTTGGTATACAGCACCACCTTACAGGTTACCACAATCGGTGAAAATTTCAAGTCCCACAAGCAACCAATGGCGGAGTTATGGGGGTTCAGTTTCAATAAATTTTATAAAAAACTAGTACGGCCCTGTTCAAAATCAAACTCGAACTTGTGCTTGGGTAGAACATTTTATTCTTAACAAAAAGTGTCTCCTGAGTTTTCTTCGTATCTGCCACCGTTTGGCGCACAATTTGATTTATTTTACTATTGTAATTTTCGTCATAGGCCCGATGAAGTTCATCTGTGCAATAAATAACTTTGTTTTACTTACCTTTTTCACAGTTTCATTGGTAGTTAACTCTGTAGCGGTTATTACAGGAATTTCATCATTTATGTCTTGTAATACAACTTTAAAACTAATAGGTAAGGAATTTTGGCGTCCTCCTGTAAAAAAAAATAACTTCTTTTAAAACTAGGAAATATTTTACCATCTAGGTATAATAAAATAGAAGTGCTAGCTTTAACATGTATATCTGGATATTTCAAAATTGTTTGCTCATTAAATATATTTTTTGGCCTAAGTTCAAAACTAGTAAAGCATAGATATATACAGAGAATTCTAAGACAATTACCCCCTGAACAATAACCCCCCGGACAATAACACCTTGGACAATAACCTCCGGACATTAAACTTCCGTACAAAAACCTCCATACAAAAACACATAAAAAAATCCTACCCGTGCCAAAAGAAACCTTACGATTTAATTAAATTATCGGTAGATTATAATTATCGCAATGTAAAGTTTTAAAGTTGCAATAACAAAAAAATAAAATAGAACGCAGAATAATAATTTAATCTTTGTTGGGTGTTATCTTTGAACGGGCGCACTCGAACTGCAAAAATTTTAAGTCCTTATACCTAAGGACCACTCAAACTGCAACAAGTAATTATTTAATATATAATTTTTACGACAATTACAAGAATTTAACAAAATCTATTAGAGAAATTTGATTATTTTTGTACTGCTCAATTCTATTTTCTTAGTATATGTTGTATAAAGCGATTCCGAACGTTTCTTCATGGAGTTTGATTGATGCAATGAACACTATTAGTCTATAAAGTATATTTATCAAAGTATGCATAAATGATGAAAAATAAAATAAATAAAAAATTGTGCGTCCAAAGGTAACGCCCGAAGAAGATTAAATTGTTATTCTGCCATCTATTTATTCTCTTCGTTATTGCAACTTTAATACTTTAAATGCGACAATTATAATCTATCGATTTTTCAATTTGTTCGTAATTTTTTTTGCACAGTGGGTTAATTGTCTGAAAGTTGTTTGTACGTTTTTTTTTGTACGATGGTTTTTTGTGTGGGGGGTTATTTATTGTCCGGGGGATTATTATTCGGGGGGTTATTGTCCAGGAGGTAATTGTCCTGTTACCATACAGAGATCATTACCATCTTGATTATTTCACGTATTTTAGCAATAATCCCAATAAACTTTATGTGTTAAAAAATGGCAGGAATAGCTGTATATAATGACATAAAATAAATAATAAATTTTGATGTAAAATAGACAAACGTTATTCAGCTCTTTTCAGAAGGGCAAACGTATGGCTGAAAGTCAAAATGATATTTTTGATATTTTCAGTCATGTAAACATTCTAATACTTCTGTTGATGATCTTTGCCTGAAAAATGTAAAACTTTGTAAGCTAAGGTATCAGTAAGCCAGCAACGAAATTAAAAGTTTTTGCAACCATTTTTTCGTTTCGAAGCGAAATGATATAGTTTATTATGATCAAGTTGCAGTTTGTATTAACACTTATGTAGGGATGTTGTTTTTATGGTCTACTGATACTTGATCGACATCACATAAAGATATACCCTGAGAAAATAAAAATAAAATTGATCTTATGATAAAGACAAAAAAGTTATAAAAGAAAAAAGAAATTCACATTTTCATATTTTTTGTTATAACTTCTAAAGTACGAGGAATTTTAAACTTTTAAAAATAGTTTGTAGCTACTTCTATACTTGGGAATAGTTTATCTCATTTAAGCAAAGCTGTATCTCTTATAATAAGCGAGATCACCATGCTGGAAATGTTATATGAAATATGAAATTTACCTATGTTAAAGCGGTTATCAGCGCATTTTATGTTTATATCATATTCTGTAAGTCCATGATCTCGATCCAAGCTTAATCCAGATTCTTTAAAATCCACATAAACTAAACCTGAGTTTATATCTACTGAAAATCGTTTTCTTACTTCCTCCGTTACATCGCCAAATTCAAACCAAGGTGTTTTAAAGTCGTCTAAAATTTACATAGTGTATTGTTTAACTTTGTCATAATAAATTATTGGTACTTTTACCATCACGATCTCCATCTGATACAAGTAATTGTTGTACTTTAGTGCCATTTATTTGTTCCTCATTGAGATTCACTGTTGATAAAAATGGATCTTCAATTGTAGGAGTGTTCTCATTCATGTCAAATAATTTCACTGTGATCTAATAAAGAAAATTATGCTAAAAAAACTTCATCGTAAACTTATGATTGACGTCTTTAATTTTAATTTAAAACTATGAACAAAACAAAGTTTACAAAAAAAAACAAAACTGAATTATTGTTGGTTTTAAGCAAGGCTTTTTATACTTAAAAAAACGATAAATTATATACCTCTGCAGTTGCATTAAGTTCTCCATCGGAAGCACTTACAGTGAAAACTAAATTTGACACAGGTATGTCTGCATCAATAAGTTCACCATTTTTCACAAACATTTTTCCATTAACAGGATCGATTTCCACCCAATCGGCATACGTTTCATCATCTGCCCTATACATAAGAAAACTGTGAGTTATTTGATTTTTAGCGACTATTTTTTAACATAGCGTTAATCACGGTATATGAAAGTGGGTATATACGCTCCAGCGAATTACTATTTGAACGCCTTTGTGATGGTGGACTAACTAACATTACACCGATGACGGGATGGGAGTTTTGAAGCTGATATTGCATTTCGACAAGAGATCCTTGGAAAAAAAGTGATTTAGAATGAAACCTATTTATATTAAAATATTGTAAAGCAGAAATGAGATTTCTAAGAAAAATCCAAGGAAAAACAAAAAAAAAGATAGAATCAGAAATGATACATTTACTAGAGAACAATTAAATTTCAAAATCACATTTATAGGATGAAAGAAGAAAGCAGTGCCGTTTCTGAGTACTTGGCCGCCAGCGTGCTAACGTACGTTTCGCCGCCCCGGTAAAGAAAAAAACTTGAAATAAAAGAATAAATAATTGTCATTGCAAGTATTATATTTAACAACATGTATACAGCGTCATTCAAAAAGTCTGCAACAAATGGGAAACATTTTTATTATTGATTTCTCAAAAATTTTTATTTGTGATAAAAGTTGGTGCATGGTCTAAAACTAATTTTATGATAAAAAAAGTTTAATAAAAAGTCATAAGACACTCGATTTTAAGGATTTTTGAAGTATTTGCAAGAGCAAAGTGCCCTTATTTTATGAGATACAAAAACAATTTATAGGAAAAAGTTAATAAGAATCTTAAAATAGGGCTAGATTTAAATTTTGAAGATCAAATTCAAAATTTTTTTTTAAAAGAAATTTTAACATTCAAAAAGTCTGCAACAAATGGAAAAGTTTTTTATTATTGATTTCTCAGAAAATTTTATTCTTCATTAAAGTTGGTGCATAGTCTAAAACTTTAAGATAAAAACAAGTTTGATAAAAATTCATAGGACACTAGATTTTAGCGATTTTTGAAATATTTGCAAGAGTAAAGTGCCTTTATTTTAAGAGAGAAAAAAAAAGTAGAATAAAGTTATTTAGAATCTCAAAATAAGGCTAGATGTAAATTTTGACGGTCAAATTCCAAAATTACAATTATTACAAAATTTTAAGCACTTTACTTTTGCGAATATTTCAAAAATCGCTAAAATCTAGTGTCATATGACTTTATTAAACTTTTTTTCATTTAAAATTAGTTTTGGACAATGCACTACCGTTTATCAAGAATATAATTTTTTGAGAAATCGATAATAAAAAACTTTTCCATTTGTTGCAGACTTTTTGAATGTTAAAATTTCTTAAAAAATAAAAATTAGAATTTGACCTTCAAAATTTAAATCTAGCCTTATTTTGAGATTCTAAATAAGTTTTTCCTATAATTTTTTTTTTATATCTCCTAAAATAGGGGCACTTTACTCCTGCGAACATTTCAAAAATCGTTATAATCTAGTGTTCCATGACTTTTTATTGAAATTTTTTTCATCTTAAATATTAGTTTTAGACCATGCACCAACTTTTCTTAAGAATAATATTTTCTGAGAAATCAATAATAAAAATTTTCTCATTAGCTGCAAACTGTTTGAATGACTGTAAATTTGTCATTATGTGTAAAAGGGATTTTCAGCGCCATCTCTTGCGCCCTTCGCACTTACTTGTCCCATTGCCAATTGCATTGTTATCTACATTGCTACGGTACGGTATACAACCGCCGATTGAGTACATAAATTTAATCGCAATCTTCACTCTCAAGTCGAAATTACCGAATAAGCAAACTGGAGAGTGATTTACGCGTTTTTACAATTTTTTTGAATAGTATGGAATTGAAATCTTTAATCCTTGATCATTTTTACATACTATTTTTCAAACTAATATTTTATTTTCAATTCTTGTGAAACATTAAAAAACGCAAGGGCGGCATTTGGCCGCCCTCTAAATCGGCCGCCAACGTGCGGGGCACGCTTTCGCCCCCCGCCAGAAACGGCCCTGGAAGAAAGGTTAATCATAAATGCCTATGGGGCAAGATCAACGGGAAAAAACAAACGAGGCAGACCGAGAAAAACCTATGTCAAGACAAAGTTAAAAAAGCAGCAACGGATAGAAACATCAAACGAAAAAACATCAAGACGCTAGTACAAGACAGAAAAACAGTCAGCACAACCAGGGATGGAAAACGTAACGTAACGATACCCGATAACGTTATAATAACGATTCAACTATAGTTTTTTATACAATAACGTAACGATATTATAATAACGTTATAATAACCGATAACGTTTCATTAAAAGTTATTTTGTATATCGTTATTCTCTATAAATTAAATCTTTATATGGCGATCTTTTTATTTTCCGAAGATATATTTTGTCTATATTTTAGAAATTAAAATGGAAATAAAATATTTCAAAGTAATTTTGTACTATTTTTTAAATTTACATTTACAGATTACAGATCCCAAAAATAATTTCAGAGTTACAAATAAAAATTATTTTTATGCAGCATGTTTCTTAAATAATGCGAAAAAAATAAAAACTTAATTTTACCGCTACTGCTATTAAAGGAAAAGAGATAGAATGCATAGGTTGGGGCTTTGTCTTTGTCACTGTATGCTTGTATGCCAGGCCACGTCACTGGGGTAAGGTGGGAGAACTTCCCACGCGTCGGTACAATCAGTAAATTTAGTTGTAGTAAGAAATAAAGAAGTTTATAAATTATTTACATACAAACATATGTATGTGGGATTGGGTTCTGATGGATCCGTTAGAGGGCGACAGGGAGTGCGACGTGTGGTGTGTGGCCTGGGGTGTTGTAAGTGAGGTTAGAAAGAACCACGTGTGCGGTGTACGGAAGTGTAAAGGATTAAAGTTGTAAAAGTTGCTTAGCTATTAATAAAACATTGTTGAGAGGTTAGAGAGAACCACGTGTGCGGTGTACGGAAGTGTAAAGGATTAAAGTTGTAAAAGTTGCTTAGCTATTAATAAAACATTGTTGAGAGGTTAAAAAAGAACCACGTGTGCGGTGTACGGAAGTGTAAAGGATTAAAGTTGTAAAAGTTGCTTAGCTATTAATAAAACATTGTTTCAAAGTTATTTGTCGATCTAACCCTAGATAAATCCCACAGAATTGGGGGCTCGTCCGGGATAGGATTTGAAAGAGGATTGAAAAAAGGATTTGAAAGGGGATAGAAAGAGGATTTGAAAGACAAAGGAATCGAGACAATTGAGTGTGGCAAAAATAAGAAAAAAAGATCGGACGCGTGGTGACGTGTGAAAGGTCATCGACCCCGTGATGGCTAGATTATCGTTCAGTACAGGTGATCTGATAGAAGAAGTGTTTCGTAATAACGATAAAGTTCAAGGTCAAGGTATGGATACACCCGAAATGAGTTTAATTAATGTTTTAGCACGTGAAAAAGAACAGATAAAGAGGGAGCGTGAGTTGCTGATGTGGGAGAAGGAGCTCTTAAACAGAGAAAAAGCTGCAGCCTGTGTTGCAAGGAGTAGTGCACCCAATGTCCAATTGAGAGACATAATGGATTCGCTCCCAAGGTTTGGAGGCAATATTGAAATTTATCCAGTACGCAAATGGATAGCGGATATGGAGGAGAATCTGTCGTTATATGATGTTAGTGGCGCTGAAGCTTTGCTGTGCGCAAAAAGGTTGTTGAAGGGGCTTGCAAAAGTATGGATGGATTCCATGCCGGTAATCCGCACCTGGAAGGAGTTGGAGGAAGGTCTAATCGAGGAGTTTGGCTCCCATGTCAATAGTGCAGTTGTGCACCAACAGTTAGCTTCACGAAAAAAGAAAAATCAAGAAAATTACCAGGAATACATACTGGTGATGATGGGTATTGCTAGGCAAGCGAATGTCGAAGAAGAGGCCATCATCCAACATATTGTAGATGGTGTACAAGATAAAGAAATAAGTAAATCCATTTTGTATGGCGCGCTGACGATAAAAGAATTAAAGAAAAAATTCGAAATTTACGAAAAGATGAAGAACAACATGAGAAGTTTTGAATCGAGGGTGCATACACCTCGTGCACAACCACCTGCATGGCAAAATAAAAGTGAACCAGCAAAGGTTGGTAGATGTTTCAGTTGTGGCAAAACAGACCACAAGTTTGCAAATTGTCCTGATAAGGGAAAAGGAATGAAATGTTTTGCGTGTAATGATTTTGGTCATACTGCAACAAAGTGCCCAAAAAAGGAACCAATAAGGCAGCAAAGTTTGCAAGTACAGGATGGAAGTAGGAGTAAAATGTTAAAGGATGTAAAAATTTCAGGAATTCCTACGGTGGCCCTGATTGACACTGGAAGTTCAGTTAACTTGGTGACATCAGATGAATACTTTCATATAGGTGCGCCATTAATTAAAAAAGAAATTAAGAAACTGTATGGTCTAGGGTTTGCAGAAGTAGAAACAAAAGGTTGCTTCGATGCAGATATTGAGATTGATGATAATATTTTTGCAACTACCATCCACGTAGTAGAAAATGTTGCGTTACCAGTTAAGTGTTTAATTGGTAATGAGCTTTTGAACAAAGCACAAGTAACTATAACCCCTGATGTGATAAATGTCGTGCCATTACCAAACGATGACGAATTTATCCTGCAAATCCAGTTAAGCAAAGAAGAAACAAGCGACAGTGACGAACCGAAATCCGAGAAACGAAGCAAAAAGCGTGATGTCAGTTCGGATGGAGATGCTGATGTTGAAAAGTTAGAAAAAGAACGACAAGAAAAAGAAAGGTTGGAAAGGGAGAGAATAGAAAAAGAGAGATTAGAAAAGGAGCAGTTGGAACGAGAACAACGCAAACGTGAAACAGAACGAAAAGAGAAAGAAGAAAAAGAAAGGCGTGAATGTGAAAAACAAGAACGACTAGAAAACGAAAGGCGAGAGAGGCGTGAGAAAGAAGAAAGAGAAAAACGAGAACGTGAAGAAAGAGAGAAGCGTGAGAAGCAAGAGCAGGAAGAAGAAAAACGAGACCTGATCACCCGAGAAATCGGCAAATTAAGGGAAATTATGAAGAAACAAGAGGAGGAAAAAGAAGTATCACGCAGACGAGAAAAGGATGAGAAAAAAAGACGCCGCTCTAGATCTAGGTCAAGAGACGAAAGAAGCCGAGAAAGAGAACGTGAGAGGGAGCGAGAAAGAGAGAGGGATTACAAAAAATACAAGAAAAAGAAACGCACCCAATTCGGGCCAGGTCTTAAGGTCCATCCTAAATATCTTGGGCCCTATAAAGTGAGTATGGTTAACGATCATGACAGGTATGTTGTAGAGAAAGTGGGCGTTGGAGAGGGTCCAGTTCACTCAACCTCTAGCGCTGACCAGATGAAAATGTGGCAGAGTAACCTATACAGTAGCGAAGATGACGAACAATTCACTGAAGAGGATAGCCACTGTCCAAGCGAAGATCCTGAGTCACCAGCGACATCGGAGGACCCTGAGCGGCCCGAGGACGTGCCGAAGTTCAGGAGGGCCGAGTTGTGGGATTGGGTTCTGATGGATCCGTTAGAGGGCGACAGGGAGTGCGACGTGTGGTGTGTGGCCTGGGGTGTTGTAAGTGAGGTTAGAAAGAACCACGTGTGCGGTGTACGGAAGTGTAAAGGATTAAAGTTGTAAAAGTTGCTTAGCTATTAATAAAACATTGTTGAGAGGTTAGAGAGAACCACGTGTGCGGTGTACGGAAGTGTAAAGGATTAAAGTTGTAAAAGTTGCTTAGCTATTAATAAAACATTGTTGAGAGGTTAAAAAAGAACCACGTGTGCGGTGTACGGAAGTGTAAAGGATTAAAGTTGTAAAAGTTGCTTAGCTATTAATAAAACATTGTTTCAAAGTTATTTGTCGATCTAACCCTAGATAAATCCCACATGTATTTTTTTAAGTGTCGAACAATAGCGTATGTATTCACTGTCATTTTGTTAAAAAAAAAAAACGGCCCGTCAGCTACTTTCAGATCGAGCATTCGGCCCTCATGCAATTTGAGTTTGAGACCACTGCTTTAAACATTAATAAGAGAATACTACAGTATTAAATAGAAGGCCCTAAAGAAAAAAATTTATATGAAAGACCCCTTGTGATTTTCGATAAGAAATCACCTCCCGAGTGTTTTCGCATTATTTAAGAAACACCCTGTATATTATAATTTATGTATCGTTATATAACGTTATATAATATAACAATTCATTTTTTTAATGTTATTTATAACGTTATGTAACGAAAACAAATAATAAATAACGTTATTCAATAACGTAACGATTTAAAACGTTATTCCATCCCTGAGCACAACACAACTCAACAGTCCTACACCTAACAGTAGAAGGACTCATGACTAAATAATAATATTGTAAAAGTATTTTGAAAGAAAACGTTGATACATGATTACAATTTTTTTGAACGATTCTAATTTTTGAGAAATGAAGCAAAGTTATAACAACTTGTTACAATAAATGTTCAATATTTAAGTACAGTGAAGGCTGGTTATGTTATCATGCGCCTTTTGTCTGTATATCTTTAGAATCGTCGAAAAAAAATTAGAGTTGTTAATTAAAGTCCATAATTACTATTAAACACTTTAAATAGTATTTTGTGTAATTTAAAAAAATAAAGAACGGATAATTTTTAGAATCGTCCAAATTGCAATGTTCGTTTGTAGCAAAAAAAAAAAACATCGTAAAATACAATAACACAGATGCACTTGTCTCAAAAAAGTTGCTTTAGCGACTTAAAACATTTTCGCCAACTATAGTTGTTATCGAAATACCCACAATTATTTCGAATTTGGAACATACTAAACATATGATTTTTGCTACGTATGTTTAAAAAAACTTCTTTAAAAATAAATTTATAAAATGACAGAAGTACTACTCATGTGCTTGATAGCATTATGATTAAAAAAAAAAAAATAATAATAAAAAAATATTCTCAAAAAGTATTCATCTCTTCTTAAATTTTAATGTGCTATTGAGTTTCTTTTTAAAGCTTTTTTCTATAGTGTGTATTGTTATAAGTATAAATAAACTACCTTTATTTTATTATAAATATTGTTGATTACAAATAAAACTGTGCAAAGTGGATATATTTTAAAATCAATTTTTTTTTGCAACGAATATTATTCAATTAATCATTGTATTATTTAATTATTGTTCAATCCAATATGATTTACGCGTAATTTTTTTTTAGCCGAGGGCACTCAAACGTGTTAGGACGGCCCTGGGAGCAGCAGCTTAAACTTTTTATACACACAAATATATTATGTATAAGCACCTACACACAAAATACAGGGATGCGCAAAAGTATGGAAACAAACAAATATCTAGAACACCATTAAAAATATTCAATGAAATTTGGTATTTGACCGTTATCGTATATTCCGGATTCGATAAAAATATTGAGGTTGTGATACGACTTCCGGTTCAACCGGAAACGGACTCAAACTTTGAAATTTTAAATAGAACACCCTGTATATTTTTATATTTTTGGATTCCTCTTTAAATTTACTTCAAAAAATGTTTGAGGTTGTATAAGTCGACCGTTTTCGTTAAAATCACATTTTTATGAAAATTTTGAGCTATACAGCATTGTTAAAAAATTTCAACATTTAAGAACTTTGAAATTGCAAGTAATTTTTTTTTAAAGTTTATGTTGACAATAAGCTTACTAACACTTTGCACAACGTACATTTAAAAAATATTATACAGGGCGTTTTTTACACTTGTTTAAACTTGTACAACTTTAAACATCGATAACTCATTTTTCTTAAATACAACACCCTGTATATTTTTACACATTCTTATAGAAAATTTAATTCTCCTTCGAAAACATAAAGGCTGTTTTTCACCTAAAACTGATATTTTCCGAGATATCGCGATTTTATTGTTAATTATTAGGGCAACGTAATATTTTCAAGTAGGCTATGAAGGAAGACAGTGTTAATTTAAACAATTGAAAGAAAAAAAAAAAAGAAGAAACTTATAAATTTATCTTTTCCGTACAAATTTTTGACATTTTTGTTAACGAATTTTACCATTATTACTTTTGAATTAAGATTTTTTTAAATTATTTATGCATTTTTTTTGTTGGACCAGTGTGATGACAAATACTAAATCCTATAAACTATTTTTTGCGTGTTTGCAATACGACTTTTGGTTTAACCGACCCAACCCTAACCTTTTTTTAAATTTAAACACAAGGCAGGTCAGTTATTATTTTTTTTAATCAGCGTTTTTTTTTTCGCGTACCTAATACTTTATCTATTGGTTTTATTATGACTTTGTAAACGATCAAACTCAATTGTATGAACAATATTTTGGCCCTGATAAGGACCGATTAATTTTTGCCAAGTCGTGTGATACGAAGCGCTCAACGTTTCTTCTCGGTCTTCTTGGGCAAGAGGACGCAGAACAGAAAATATTGCGAATTTATAAAAATTAACAAAATAGGGAATACAAAAATTTAATGGATACGATGCTCGAAATGACCACCATTTACTTCTTGGCAGTAGGCTAACCTATGCCGAAATTCCGTAAGAATGTTTAAAACCACATCTGGCGAGATTCTTCCAAGTTCTTTTGTTATTCGGTTTCTCAGTTCGCCTAAATCACCAAGTGGGTGTGCATAAACATAGATTTTAAATGTCCCCAAAAAAAGAAAGCTAATGGAGTTAAATTCGTTAACAAAAATGTCAAAAATTTGTACGAAAAAGATAAATTTATAAGTTTCTTCTTTTTGTTTTCTTTCAATTGTTTAAATTAACACTGTCTTCCTTCATAGCCTACTTGAAAATATTACGTTGCCCTAATAATTAAGAATAAAATCGCGATATCTCGGAAAATATCAGTTTTAGGTGAAAAACAGCCTTTATGTTTTCGAAGGAGAATTAAATTTTCTATAAGAATGTGTAAAAATATACAGGGTGTTGTATTTAAGAAAAATGAGTTATCGATGTTTAAAGTTGTACAAGTTTAAACAAGCGTAAAAAACGCCCTGTATAATATTTTTTAAATGTACGTTGTGCAAAGTGTTAGTAAGCTTATTTTCAACATAAACTTAAAAAAAAAATTACTTGCAATTTCAAAGTTCTTAAATGTTGAAATTTTTTAACAATGCTGTATAGCTCAAAATTTTCATAAAAATGTGATTTTAACGAAAACGGTCGACTTAAGCCCCATACAACCTCAAACATTTTTTGAAGTAAATTTAAAGAGAAATCCAAAAATATAAAAATATACAGGGTGTTCCATTTAAAATTTCAAAGTTTGAGTCCGTTTCCGGTTGAACCGGAAGTCGTATCACAACCTCAATATTTTTATCGAATCCGGAATATACGATAACGGTCAAATACCAAATTTCATTGAAATATTTTTAATGGTGTTCTAGAAATTTGTTTGTTTCCATACTTTTGCGCATCCCTGTATAAGTTAGTTGGTGACCAATGACCATATCAGCTTTATACGACCCCCTAAATAATTTGTTAATGGTTTTGTAATGGTACAAATATGCAACACTATTTAAATCATTAACACATCACTTAATAGAATACAGTTCACTTTAGTTCAGTTATTTTATATTTTTGCAAAATAAATGGAATTTGCAATAAAATCTGTAACAAACACTTTTAAATGATTCATAAAAGGTTGTCGTTCGAGATACGCTGATTTGGAATGCATTGATGTTAGATGATAGGTAGAATAATTCTAATTGACTTACTGAAGGTAATATGTGATTTTGTTGTAGTTTATTCCATCGGCATCTGTTGCTATAATAGTTGCTATTGGAGTACCACTAGCCGCCTGTTCAGTAACAAATTTCGTTGAATTCAGTGTGTCAAAAGTAAAAACAGGAGCATTGTCATTAACATCATCTATACCAATAGTGACAAATACTGCAACCAGAATTGGTTATATGGTAATAAGTAATTTTTATATTTTAAAACATATGGTTTTTTAGTCCTGAATCTTACCTTCAGTTTTAGGCTCTCCTTCGTTTTGATTTTTGTCAGTTACTATTAGATTGATGTATAAAGTATCGAAATTTTCATAATCTATAATTCCGTTTCCGCTGGTTTGATTTGTAGATAATACTGCAGTTGCACCTTTCCTACTTTGTTCTGTTTCTATTATGATACAACTAAAAAAATGGTTTAGTAATTAGTATGGTCATAAATGATATTTTTGCTTCTACACTGCTACACATACAGGGCCGGATTTACACAATAAGCTAGACAAGATTTAGCTTAGGGCATTTCATTTGAAAGGGCCTCACAAATATGGTTTATAATAAATTATGCTATAAAATTTTTATTAAAATATCATAACAGTATTTATGTAACTCTCCAAAAAATTAATTACAAATCTCTCGTACAATAAAGCTACAAACTCCAAAAGGGCCCCAAAAAAACTTAAACTTAGTGCCTCACTCGTCTTAAATTCAATGATCCAGAAATAATGGAAAAAATTAGAAATGGTTTACTACGACACCACGAGTGCCGTACTAAATAGAGACATATAAATTGTGTATTGTTTGAACGACATATATTTAACGGTCGAAACTCGCAATTTTTATATAATTCGTTAAAATTAATTAAAACGTCAGATGATTAACTGTACTCACAATGGAATCCAAAGAAACTCGAGCGTTTAAAAACTACGTGTTAGGCGCTTTGTCTGAGGTGAATTCAAAAGTTTCTGAAGCTATTCACAAAACATTTTTAATAATGGCATTCACTAACACTTTACTTTTTTTAATATTTATTTATTCATAAGCCCTTCGACTGTTAGGTGTAGGACTGTTGAGTTGTGTTGTTCTGACTTTTTTCCATGTTTTTCTGTCTTGTGCTAGATTTTTGATATTTCTATCCGTTGCTGTTGTTTTTACTTCGTCTTGTCAGCTTTTTCTCGGTCTATCTTTTATTCCCGTGGCCTTGCTTTATATGCTTTTCTGGTTAACCTTACTTCTTTCATTCTATAAATGTGACCCAACCATTCCAGCTGTCTTTCTTGTGTTTTTGTTTTAACTTTTAACTGATTTCATCTTTAATTGTGCTTTTTATGTTTTTATTATTTCTGATTCGATCTTATTTGGTTTTTCCTTGGATTTTTCTTAGAAACCCCATTTATGGCATTCACACCTACCATTTTTGTTTGTGAGTGTCCACGTTTCATTTCCGTATAAAAGTGCCGGAGTTACTACCTTTTTTACCACTTCCACTTTTGTTCGTTTTCGAACTTTTTTATTTCCAAAAAATGTTTCTTCTTAAACTGTTGGATATCCTTTCTACATTTCCTGTTCTTTCGCGTATTTTCTTGTCAATCCCTTCATTTTTTCTATGATCACTCCTTAACATTTGAAGCTATCTATCTGTTCCAACCTAAGCCCATCTAAAGTGATGTTATGCTCTTTTTTCTCTGTTGTAACGATCATAGGTTTAGTTTTATCTGTATTTTTTTAATATTGATTTTTCCCAATGCTTGGTTCAAAGTTTCTAAATTATGTTGTAGGTTCTTTTCTGTTTCCGCGAACATTAGCTTAGTTATGTTTATTATTTCCATTTTCCAGTGAGGTCCTAGGTGAAATGTCGCATTTATTGTTTTATTTCTTTAATTACACCTATAGCGACTGCAAATAATTATGGACTGAACACGCATACTTGTTTTAAGCCCTCTTTTGGTTTAAACTCTACCTATTCTTCATTCTGGGTTCTTACAGTATTTACAGTTTTTTTAATACATCTCTTTTATTGTCGATTATTTCTATTTATATATGTATACTCCCTTCCTTTTTAGGCCCCTCCATACGTCTTTTCTTTTGATTCTATCGAATGCCTTTTCCAAGTCTATAAAACATAAATGCATTTCCTTGTTTTTTGTTAAGCTATATTCATTTTTAATCATCAAAATATTTTTCTTCACTCACACAACTTAAAAATTAATCAAGTAAAAAAGTGGTCCAACAAAAATTACGTGTAATATTTAATTTCAAATATGTTCAAAGTTTCTTTTAGCAATAATACACATCATAATTCTCACTTTCCCCTCCTATAAACCTTCCAACCGATCACGTTTTGGAATAATTGCAAAATAATCTTAAACGGCAGTATCAATCTTTTCCTCAGATAAAAACTTTTTACCCTGCAAGTTTCTTTTAGGTCTAAAAATAATCAAAAGGCGCGAGTCAGGTGAGCACGGTAGGTGTTCTATCACTTTTATCCCTTTTCAGCTAAACACTGAAGAGTTGAAGCTGCCGTATGAAAAAATGCTTTATCGTGATGGATTTTTAAAACTTCTCTGAAACTCTACTGAATAAATACTTCAGGTGATCATTTTTTTTTGTGTACCATTTTGCTGTAACTGTTTGCTATGCATCTATCTTAATTGCATTGAGCAGGCCCGTTTTTCTAAAGAAACTGCTTGCATTTGTTTTTTTTTTCATTGTTCGCTGTTTTTTGGTCATTAGCGGAGTTTGCTGATCCTCAATCCATACACGATTCTCTTGGCGGGTAGGTACATCGAAAAAAGGCATGTAAGTTTCGTTGCCTGTAAGCATTTTGGAAGAAAATTGGCGTCCGCCATTATTAAGAAGGTTCAAGGTTTGATGACAAATTTTTACGCTGTTTTTTTGGAGCTCAGAGGGCTGATGAGGCACAAACAACATACTTTTTTTTTAAAATGTAGAATTGTTATAACAGCTAAGTATTCCCCGAGAGGTGGCTTTATTGTCAACTTAATTTTTTTTAACAGCAGCATTTTTTTTTCGCTTAGCGCTGTAGGAGAACGTTCTGTCCTTTTTTGATGCTGGACAAAACTCCTTTGTGTTCAAATTCATTATACTAGCGGTAAATTATAGCCAAGGAAGGCGAATGTCCACTTAGAATCTAATCCTTCGTTGCACTCATAAGCGCTTAAACTCTTTTTAAATCGTTATAAATTTTAATTCAAAAAACTCGCTGGTTAAATCAATATTATTATTACTTAAGAAATGATGAAACTAGGTCCCAATCAAATTAAATTCAACAATTAAACTTCCTAGAACAGGTAAAAATCCAAATAATGTGAAGGTGCGGATTTTGGTTTACACGGTCTACTAGTTTTTTTTTTTTAATATTTAATAAATTCATCTTGGCCCTCATGTATGTAGGTAGCATGAAGAAGATTTCTCGTACTCAACTAAATTTCACGAGTTGAAATTGCGAAATATAAAAAAGCGTTGTTGTGCAATAAAATGACAAGGATTTCTTTTTATCGATTTCTGTACTTAAAACACTAACGTGGCAACCACGGCGTTATTTAGAGACGGTTTGTACATTTTGTAAGAGTTCATAATAAATTTTCCAATATACACACGTTTTTGTTTTTGTCATTGATGTGGTCGATTAATTTAAATCTATCCACGATTTTTTTTTGCATCAAGAATTATCGAAATGGTTACAATTATTTTATCGCTCATTATTTTCCACAACAAAGTTTTTTTTAATGTCATGCCAGAGTTTAATTCGAGTGTTGCGACGCAGGTCACTATTGCGTTCTGAAATTTCACATACTAAATTTTTTTCTGAATTTTACCTATACGAATTTCAATGAATGTTTGATCCATTTCAAGTTTATTTGCAACTTTTATTGTTAGTAACACATCTTGTTTCTCTGACAACGTAAATTATCGCTTCTAGTGCTGGAAAATTATGCATATACTTACAACTTATAGAGTTGTTCATTGACTAAGCCTCCGTATTTAGTAGCACGAGATTTATCCCAATCAATGCTAAAATCCAAATCGGCGGTCAGGTCACTATCTGTTGCAGTTATGTCTCTGCTAATTTCTCCATCAGCAAAGTTTTCTTTTATGCGTATTTGTTGTGTAGGCTTAAAACGTAACACACAACTGTAGAAATGAAAATAAAACGTAAATTAGGTAAAATTAAGTAAAAACTTACAACTGTTATAGTGGGTGTTTCATCATTTATATCATTAACGGTTATGACAAGCTGAGTGTACGTATTATGAACAGTATCGTTGGCTAGGATTTGCACCATAACTTCAGATTGTTTTTCAAAATCAAAGGCTTTGTCTTTCTTTGTTTTTATATTACCCTGATCATCAATGGAAAGAATGCTCTCAGCTGCGCTTCCAACTATGCTGTATCTAAAATAAAAATTGAGTTACCTAACAACAGACCTGAATATTGCTCAAGTATATTACGTAGATCACTTATTTAGTAAAGAGCGCAGTTTTGCAAAAAAAACACGTCGCTTCGTACATAGAACTAACTATACGAGGGAGTATTGATAATAGTCAGCCTTGGTCATATCTAATAAACAAAAGCGGATGTCGTTACCATGGAAACAAGTACAAACTTTGACAAGTACAAGTGTAATTGTAAAGTGATTAATGGTGCTATTCTGTACCGATTCGATGTAACGGAATAACGTTATAGAAAATGTAGCTTATAGCGCACTGTAAGGTCCGGACTTACAGCGGCAACATAAATAGCTATTCTGTACCGCACGCTATATGTAACAGTACAAAAGATCTACTCTTACAGTGGAATTAACCTAAAGAACACTTGAAACGTCAACTAATTGTTTGAACGTTGTAGGTTATGTCAATTGATGTTGCTATTTTGCAAATAATTAATTCTTTTACGTTCACATTGGGTAGAATTAACGGGCGTTGGCGCGTTGGCGCCGCGTAATGGTCAAAATGAATCGTTTTATATTGGAATATTTTATGGTGCATGTTTACTTATATTATTTTTTACTCAAAAACTGTAGGTTTTACGAAAAACACTATTAATTAAAAAAAGTTTCTAAATAAAGCAAGCTTTCAAAAAAGAATTCTTTATTTGCAAAATTTCAACCCACCACAAAGTTCTGATAAAAAAACCAACAGGGGTCGCACTTTTCAGCCCCCTGTGGGGGTGGGAGATGATTAAAAATATTACTGTGAGAAACCTTTTAATAAGTATTAAACATCTACCAAATATCATTTCTCTACATTGATCCAAATTTGAGAAATAAAGTAAAAACCTAATTTTACCGCTTCCCTTTAGGGAGGTGTAACTCCGAAAGGAGACGTCTAAGAAAAAAAAAATGCATAAAAGACCTCCCTTAATTGTCGATAAGGAATCACCTCCGGAATGTTTTCGCAATATTTAACAAACACCCTGTATAATAATACTAGTCTAGTATTTCTACAAGAGCTTCTTCATAAAAAAATATAGATAATTTTTAGTTAAAATTATTCAGGGATCAATTAATTGCTCTTAAAAATTACAGCATTTTGAAATACATTTACTTTTTTTTAAACCTGCATAAACCCATGAATAACATACACAAATGAAACAGATGACATATCCCTGATCAATAATATTTTCGTTTTTTAAATTATTAATTATATCAAATTATGTATACTCATCTAGCATTTCTATAAGAGATTCTTTATTATAGGGATGAGTAATGTGTAATTACTTAATTAGTATTATTTTTATGAATCAACCAATCACTCAAATAATTCAAGCATTTTAAATCACATTTACTTATTATTTTTTTAACATGACTAGCAAGAGAACCTCACTTGGTGGTACTATCGGTTGATGGGACTAAAATTTTCCGAAAGAAGATCGTGAATGAAGAAGAGTACCAACTTTTTTGGCCCCGGAAACTCAAAACTTACCGTTGAAACTCAATTTTTATATTCAAAAATTGCACGAAATGGGTTAAACACCAGGTTTAAATGAACTCTGTAATTTTAAATGGAACGGCCAGTATATTTTTACATTTTTGGGAAGAGAAAGATATTTTGAGTACAATAGCATCATTGTGGTTAATTTTAATAACCTAAAATAGCCAGAGTTCATTTACACCTGGTATTGCAGATTTTCTTAAATTTGGATTTGGTGCCAAAAAAATTAAAAAAATTATTTTTATTTACGAATTCTTACTTTTAAAGAGAAAACTTGGATTTTGTTAATAAAACATAAAAGCATTATGATTTAACAATAACTATTTACAAGTTTATGTGACGATTTGCCGCTATGCACCCTGCTACAGCCACGCTACAGCCAAGTATTTGCGTCTATAAGACTTATAGAAAATGTAAGCAAATTTACAGAGCGCTGTAAGCTACAGCGGCATACGGAATCGCAAATATGCTATAGTACTGTAACTGCTTATAGTTACAGCGTTACAGTGCTTATAGAACCTTGCAGAATAGCACCATAAAAGTCCAGTCGTTTTTAAATCGTGATTTTTCATGTGGCATTAAAATTTGAATTTTGACAAATTTAGTACCGTTCAGTGAACAAAAGTCTGTTTTTGATGGAATTATCCGTTAAGTAAATTTATTTTGACACTTTAACAACATTAGGAGATAGGAGATCCTTTCTATTCTACACTAAAAAAAAAACTGCGTTGTGGCACTCAATCGGAGTAAAAAAAAAAATTGTAGACGAGCAGAGGATTGGAATACCTATTTCTAACTTATGTAGGTGGTGTCCATGATTTTATCTTGGTAGGTACAAGAATCGATTTAAAACGAATATTAGATACTATGAACATCTCATATGAACGCGCATTTCGTATTTTTCATAATAAATTGGGTATGAAGTATATCAGCAAAATTGTAATTGATACACAAATACCTAGAAGCTGATCAGAAGCGAGAGGGGTGCAACATCCAAATTAATATGCAGCCAATTTGAAAATGGAACGCTACACTTTTTGGCTGCACTGCTTATTTTATAAAAAAAAAACATTATTTAATAAATAGATTCATAATAAATATATTGATGCGAGTTTATTAAGTTTGTATAAGTAGTTACCAGATAAAGCTTTTAGTGGGTCAAAAAAGGATGCATGGTCTAAAACTAATTTTAAGATGAAAAAATAAAAATTGGAATTTTAACGTCAAATTTTACATTTGATTTTATTTTTATATCTACTTTTAATTCTTTTTTTTGCAACTCGTCAAATAAGGGCACTTTGCTCTTGCGAATATTTCTGAAATCGCTAAAATCTAGTGTCGTTTGAATTTTTATAAAGATTTTTTCACCTTAAAATTAGTTTGAGGTAATGCACCAACCTTTACCAAAAATTAAAAAAATATACATATAATAAAAAACTTTTCCATTTGTTGCATACTCTTTGAATGACGCTGTATAGAAAATATAAAAAATAAATTAGTTGTGAAAAGGAAAACTAGTCAAGTTTTTTTATAAAAAATCAAAAACCTTTTTTAATATTTAAATCAATAATTTTTTATTTTTTAAAATAAAAATCAAATTTTGCCTAATCCTGGCTTCATAACCTGCATGCCAGAGCCGGTCTTTCTTCCCAGTCCGTCACTGCGTGACTGGAATGTTTCGTATTTTATATTCGAAATAATAGCTCCATTAAATTAGTAAAATGAATACTGTGTCAGTGGTACATACTGTAAAGTATCTCCATCCTTATCTTCTGCCACACATGTTGTAATTAATTGATCAGCTGCTATATTCTCTGGTACAGTGGCAGAGCAGGCTTCTTTAAATATTGGCAATTCGTCATTGGTGTTGGTCACATTGATCGTTATCGCTTTTTTTACCGGAGTGCCTGGACCTTCCTCTTGAGCTATAATCTACATGGACATTATTTTCAAGTTATAATTATTGCATAAAAAAATCATTACCTCTAAATTAATTGTTCTCGCTGCTTCATTTTCGTAATCTAATAAAGAACTGTCTATAACAGAAATGGTAAAGTTCCATTCTTGATATGCCTGTGATGGGACAATCTGAAATGCCTTTTCAAATCCTTTGCTAGTTGGATCGACTAACGAAACTGAATACATCGCATTATTACCCTGAAAAATGTTCACTCTTTATCAAATTTAGTAACAAAACCCGAAAGATGAACAAGATTGTTTGAACCAAAGAAATAAATGAGCACTAGTAAAAAATTCGTACCACAAATAATTCTAATGTATTTTGAAAACGGTGTGGTCTTACAAATTGATATTAAAAATATTGCCAGGGGAAGATTAGATATTAAAAAAAAACAATTTATGTTTAATAAAAACAAAGTTTAAAAATAATTGGAACCTATTTGATAACAAAAAAATAATTATGCAACTAAAACAGTAAAGTTGTTTATCAATGTTGTCATCAATGGATTTTTTATGATAGATATGCAGAAAATTTAACGAATCCCGACTCCCGAGTCGGTCTTTTTTAAAACAGACTCCGACTCCCGACTCCTTTTATTAACCCAATACACAGTAGAATATTTAAAAAACAACGGTTCAAACCGGTATTAAATATTTTAAATTTCGTTTTTGTTCTTGAACAAAATAACAAAATGCCGATCATATTTCATATTTTAATAAATTACGGTTAACATTGTTATTTTGTTTTAATTTTCGTTGAGCTCTCATCCTTGATAAACAGTAAATCAGAGACTCCCCTCCGACTTCCCAACCCCAGGTTACCGCTAGTGTTCGAATCACGATAATGCTAGGTACAGTTACCTTTATAGTTTACACTATTACTTATTAAATGAACGAGGGTCAGATTAAAGTTTGGTTAAAGACTTTTAAAAAAATAAATAATGGAAATGCATTTTTTATTTTCAACTTTGACTTGAAGGCTTAGGTAATGTTGAGATTAACTAACTAATGTTAACAGTCAGAGCCGTAGCAAAGTTTTTGGCGCCCTTTTTTTAATGTATCGTACCAGTGCCAGCTCTTGAATTCATCCATCAGATTAACGCGCAGGGCCATTTTTACTATTGGTTTAAAAGCAGGGCAAGAAACTGGTTTTTAACCGGTAAAACCGTTATTTTTTGTCGGTAAAAGTGATTTTTAACCGAAACCCTTATTTTTAATGGCAAAAAATAACGGTAACCTTTAACCAAAATAATTAAAACCCGGTTTTTTAACTTCCTTTTTTAATAAAAATTACTTTAAAAAAATACAAAATCTGTATTAAATGCGATTGGTTTACCAGAAGTCATTACTGAACGCTTGACTGTAAATCTTCTGGATATACAGGGATGCGCAAAATTATGGAAACAAACAAATATCTAGAACACTATTAATTATATTTCAATGAAATTTGGTGTTTGACCGTTATCGTATATTCCGGATTCGATAAAAATATTGAGGTTGCGATACGACTTCTGGTTCAACCGGAAACGGACTCAAACTTTGAAATTTTAAATGGAACACCCTGTATATTTTTATATTTTTGGATTCCTCTTTAAATTTACTTAAAAAAATGTTTGAGGTTGTATGGGGCTTAAGTCGACCGTTTTCGTTAAAATCACATTTTTATGAAAATTTTGAGCTATACAGCATTGTTAAAAATTTTCAACATTTAAGAACTTTGAAATTGCAAGTAATTTTTTTTTTAAGTTTATGTTGACAATAAGCTTACTAACACTTTGCACAACGTACATTTAAAAAATATTATACAGGGCGTTTTTTACGCTTGTTCAAACTTGTACAACTTTAAACATCTATAACTCATTTTTCTTAAATACAACACCCTGTATATTTTTACACATTCTTATAGAAAATTGATTTCTCTTTCGAAAACATAAAGGCTGTTTTTCACCTAAAATTGATATTTTCCGAGATATCGCGATTTTATTGTTAATTATTAGGGCAACGTAATATTTTCAAGTAGGCTATGAAGAAAGATAGTGTTAATTTAAACAATTGAAAGAAAAAAAAACAAGAAAGTTATAAATTTATCTTTTCCGTACAAATTTTTGACATTTTTGTTAACGAATTTTACCATTATTACTTTTGAATTAAGATATTTTTAAATTACTTATGCATTTTTTTGTTGGACCAGTGTGATGACAAATACTAAATCCTATAAACTATTTTTTGCGTGTTTGCAATACGACTTTTGGTTTAACCGACCCAACCCTAACCTTTTTTTAAATTTAAACATAAGGCAGGTCAGTTATTATTTTTTTTAATCAGCGTTTTTTTTTCGCGTAACTAATACTTTATCTATTGGTTTTATTATGACTTTGTAAACGATCAAACTCAATTGTATGAACAATATTTTGGCCCTGATAAGGACCGATTAATTTTTGCCAAGTCGTGTGACACGAAGCGCTCAAGGTTTCTTCTCGGTCTTCTTGGGCAAGAGGACGCAGAACAGAAAATATTGCGAATTTATAAAAATTAACAAAATAGGGAATACAAAAATTTAATGGATACGATGCTCGAAATGACCACCATTTACTTCTTGGCAGTAGGCTAAGCTATGCCGAAATTCCGTAAGAATGTTTAAAACCACATCTGGCGAGATTCTTCCAAGTTCTTTTGTTATTCGGTTTCTCAGTTCGCCTAAATCACCAAGTGGGTGTGCATAAACATTAGATTTTAAATGTCCCCCAAAAAAGAAAGCTAATGGAGTTAAATTCGTTAACAAAAATGTCAAACATTTGTACGGAAAAGATAAATTTATAAGTTTCTTCTTTTTGTTTTCTTTCAATTGTTTAAATTAACACTGTCTTCCTTCATAGCCTACTTGAAAATATTACGTTGCCCTAATAATTAACAATAAAATCGCGATATCTCGGAAAATATCAATTTTAGGTGAAAAACAGCCTTTATGTTTTCGAAAGAGAAATCAATTTTCTATAAGAATGTGTAAAAATATACAGGGTGTTGTATTTAAGAAAAATGAGTTGTAGATGTTTAAAGTTGTACAAGTTTGAACAAGCGTAAAAAACGCCCTGTATAATATTTTTTAAATGTACGTTGTGCAAAGTGTTAGTAAGCTTATTGTCAACATAAACTTAAAAAAAAAATTACTTGCAATTTCAAAGTTCTTAAATGTTGAAAATTTTTAACAATGCTGTATAGCTCAAAATTTTAATTTTAACGAAAACGGTCGACTTAAGCCCCTTACAACCTCAAACATTTTTTGAAGTAAATTTAAAGAGGAATCCAAAAATATAAAAATATACAGGGTGTTCCATTTAAAATTTCAAAGTTTGAGTCCGTTTCCGGTTGAACCGGAAGTCGTATCGCAACCTCAATATTTTTATCGAATCCGGAATATACGATAACGGTCAAATACCAAATTTCATTGAAATATAATTAATAGTGTTCTAGATATTTGTTTGTTTCCATACTTTTGCGCATCCCTGTATAAAAGAGCTTGTTTGTTTGTTTGTTCGCTATAGAAGCCTAGGTCCGTTGACCGATCGGGACCAAATTTCGCACAGTTACTATTTAGGACCTTGCAGATCTAACGCCAAACTTTAAGTACAAGCACATATTACCAATTAAAAAAAAAAAAAATTACTTGGACGGGATTCGATCTTACGTCATAACACGATACGGCGCGGTGTATTTCACAAGTAAAGATTGTTTTGTATACAATTAGTAATAAATGTACATGAAGTATTATTTATTAGTACAGTTTTAATTGAAACAAGACGAAAGAAAATAAATTTGAGTTATTATTCAATTTTTAAGCAATAAATAGTTATTTTTTAAGGAATTATAAGAAAATGAAAAGATGATTGATCAGAGTATGTCATTTGTGTATGATTTGGAATTATTGGGCTTATTCAAGTTAAAACAGTAATTAAAATTGTAATCGCCCGTGCAACGCCGGGTAAACCATCTTGTATATTATAAAATTATAAATAGATGAATTTGCCGCCCCTCTAAATAAGGGTTGCCACCTCTTGATGTTTTCAAAAGAGATAAAAGGCGCCGCGGCGAT
Organism: Elmis aenea; assembly: GCA_947652605.1. NCBI lineage: Eukaryota > Metazoa > Arthropoda > Insecta > Coleoptera > Elmidae > Elmis > Elmis aenea. The sequence goes on from OX393576.1 coordinate 18,620,240, forward strand.
TTTTTTTCAAATTTCAGATGTTCAAACGTGTTTTAATGCAAAGTTGGATAATGTAGAGTACTTTACATAATCCAAAATTACAGTTTTACGGCAGAAAATTTTCTGATTTTTATTTATTTTTTAATCAGATCGCCTCCATCAAAACGAAATTATTTATATAAATGTAAAAACTTTCACTGATAGTTTCCATTTAGGCAAAGAACACATACATAACATATTTACATGATAAAGAATTTTATATACCTGTAAAATTGCACTAATTATCACACACTTGGGCCAGTCGCGTACGACTAATATTTTTATCACGTACTTAAACACCTCCCAAAAATTATTGTATTTACATACAAGTAATGAAAAATCGTCAGTCTTTTTCTAGTGCTCTATGATTTGAAAGTTTACCAGCTTACCACTGTTCGAAACTTTTTTACATCTCCGTTTACAAATACACACAATTGGACGAATGTTAGTGCTGTGCGACGATTGGTTAATATAAAAAAGGATTTATACCTCAAACCAAATGGTTGAAATAGAACGGAAGTGAAATATCCCTGTTACAATTTACAATAGAATTTAAAACTGCATGGAATTTAACGCCCAAAATAAATGAAATGTTTCATAATTTTATTGAATGGTTGGTACCAGGTCGACTAGCCCGTTTTATCCTGTAACTTCGATAAGAATTTCTTTTTTTTAAATGAATTTTTATGAATTTAATAGCGCCAGTGCCGGTACTGATTATTATATCTGCTGATCCTTCATTACCCCGAGATATTTATTTTTACCCTATTTGGGTAAACTAAAACTGCCGCGCCAAAAAAAGTGCCGCCCGGGGCGGACCGCGTCCCCACCTAGAATACCCTGCTACGCTACTGAATGTTAACATTAAAGCAATTTCGGATATTAACATATATGTTATACAGGGTGGTGCTTTTTTCGATGCTCACCATTGCTATCTTGGAAACGGTAAGAGATACAAGGTCGGTTAAATTAGAGCAAAGTTGCACATTTTTATGGCGATTAAGAATCTGAAAATAAATCCTGGATATTTTGATTCGTTTTTGATTTATTACAAAAAAACTGAAAAATGTGATTTTAGAAAAATATTATTATCTTCCCTACCATTGACGCTATTCCATTTAAACTTGGTAACTTTATGTTTTTGACCGTCCTGGGTTTGATGACGTCAACAGAAATTTTCTAAGCCTTCTAGATTTCAAGTTGCGATAGTCAACTTTTTTATTTCTTATGGCCGCCATATTGGATCTTTACACCATCAGACAGACAAAAAAATTAGCTTTTCAGATTGGTAACCAACATACCTTTTTTCTTTTAAAAAACTTGTTGAAATTTTAAAATTTGTGTAAATAATTGATAAAATCGAGAATGCTCTGAAAAACAATTGAAATTATAATATAAATCAAAGTGACACAACATTTTATAGGTCTAATAAAATAACGAAAGGACAATAAATTAAAAACACCAGATAAATAATTATTTAAATTGTTTAAAGTGCGCGCCGTTATGTATGATGTATTGGTTAGTCCTCAGATTCATTTCGTCCACTGCCTTTAGGATAGTTTGTCTCGAAATAGAGTCGAAAGCATTTTTGATTTTATGGCGAAGAATATTTTCCGTTGGGGTTGCATAAACAACATCAATGTAAAATGGCGATCGCGGAGGCCAATGAACAGGACCAAACGTACCAAGTCATGAATTTTGAAAGCGTACATTTAAATTAATATCCTTTTACAATGCGGGCGTTGTGAGGACCAGCTCCTTCTTGCTGAAACTACTGATGATTTTTAATTGTTAATAATGGCAATTCGCCTAACATATCTTCTAAATATGTTTCCAACAATCTTAATTTCGTTATCATTAGACCTATAAAATGTTGTGTCACTTTGATTTATATTATAATTTCAATTGTTTTTCAGAGCATTCTCGATTTTATCAATTATTTACACAAATTTTAAAATTTCGACAAGTTTTTTAAAAGAAAAAAGGTATGTTGGTTACCAATGTGAAAAGCAAATTTTTTTGTCTGTCTGATGGTGCAAAAATCCAATATGGCGGCCATAAGAAATAAAAAAGTTGACTATCGCAACTTGAAATCTAGAAGGCTTAGAAAATTTCTGTTGACGTCATCAAACCCAGGACGGTCAAAAACATAAAGTTACCAAGTTTAAATGAAATAGCGTCAATGGTAGGGAAGATAATAATATTTTTCTAAAATCACATTTTTCAGTTTTTTTGTAATAAATCAAAAACGAATCAAAATATCCAGGATTTCTTTTCAGATTCTTAATCGCCATAAAAATGTGCAACTTTGCTTTAATTTAACCGACCTTGTATCTCTTACCGTTTCTAAGATAGCAATGGCGAGCATCGAAAAAAGCACCACCCTGTATACATATAGAACAAGATTCCGTTTTAAAATTATGCTTGAGTTACTTTTTGCTTTTTCCCTCTTTAAATCGTCACTATCAAAAATATTTAAAAGATACAAAATGTAAACGTTAATTTTAATGACGGCCTGTCATTCAACAATATTTATAAAAAAATAAAACCAAATAATATTTACAAAAAACTCGTGATCTTCCTGTGAAAAATTACAAAAGCCATAAGACTAAAAAGTTTTATATTAGACGTTGTTCAATTTTTTGACGAGAAAAAGGGGAAATCCGTATAAGATGGGACCTCGGACCTTCTATATAGAACGATGAAATTTTGAACAATTTTTAGGATAAAGAACCTGTTTAGATATTAGAGCAACTACGGTTATTATCACCAACGGGTATCTATTCTTATAGCACTAGGGCCTTAAAATCACAAGCAGGTCAACTTACAGAATCTTTGTCATTAATATTGATGCTGAAGCCTAACGTCATAATTGTGCTTTCTGGAATTTCGATATATTCTGGTGTCACAGTAATAATAGGTTGATTGTCGTTAATATCCTCTACTATAACTGTGATAGTCTGATTGATAGAAGAAGTTTCGTTTTCTGCCTCGTACGCAATCACTATAAACGTGAAACTGTCTTGATCTAAGATATCTCGGTCAATTGCGTTTATGGTAATCATTCCACTATTTTCATCAATTTCAACATATTTAACTGTAAAAAATTGTATGTTTAGAAAATATAGTTTGTATTGAGATAATTGGTTCTGTTTTTGTTTTGTGGGAACAAGGTTTAGTTATTAACTTGTTTCTGTATTCTATAATAAAAAATGTATGTATAAAGTCAGTTACAATTACTTTACCCATTAACAAAGTAATATTCTTATATCGGTTATACAAAGTTTTATTAAAAGTGAGCAGATAGTTAAAGGTTGTTACCATTTTCCATAGTAATAACTTTGCTGAGTTATCGGTTCGTTAAATTTTGATGGAGCTCTCTAACCGGCCATTACGTAATATATTACGTATTTAACTCGACCGGGCGCGCTGGAGTATAAATAGAGAATTATTTCTCGAGAAATTCTCGAGAAAAAGTAATTTTTTTGATTTCTCATTTCTCGAGAAATTTAGAGTTTTTTTTTTAATTAAAGTTTTTTTCGGTGAACAAACTGTACAGGGTGGGCAAATTTCGATGTTTTAATAGGGAATCTCGGTAACTATAAGAGGTATCAAAAAACCGACCGCGCATCCTCGATCTCTTTTTTCGAGAAAAAGTTAATGGTGAAAACTAAAATTGGTTATCGTCTTTTGTTTTCGAGTTATCGCCGGTAACTCGATTTTTCGACTTTGCGTTTTATGACTATATTTCGCTTGTCTATGAAAATAAACAAAAATAATTTTGACGTTCTACAGGCACTTTTTTGATAAGAATCCAGTGGCGTAGACAATTTTTCAAAAAAAACACCGAAATTCGAGTTGTGATATAAAGTTGTATTTTTTTGAACTCGAATTGTCTACGCCACTGGATTCTTATCAAAAAAGTGCCTGTAGAACGTCAAAATTATTTTTGTTTATTTTCATAGTTTTAGTTGGCTATGACTATTTAAATTCCTTATTTTTTTGTCATTCCAAATATATAAGAGTTGATGTATTTATTTTTAATAATACGCAAGTTACGGAGGTTTTTTTTTTTTTTTTACAAAATTATAGTAGGCTGGGAAAACAAAACCAAAACAAGGTGAAAAACCTTTTAAAACTCATTTGGTACAAGTTACGAAGGTTTTGTAATTTGTTGTTGTGATTAACATTACAAATATTTGAACATAAGATAAACAACAATAAATTACATTACTGCAGATTCGGACTTTACCATTGTTTCCTTATTTTTATATTTTTAATGTTCATCACAACAACAAGTTACAAAACCTTCGTAACTTGTATCAAATGAGTTTTAAAAGGTTTTACACCTTGTTTTGTTTTTGTTTTTACAGCCTACTATAATTTTGTTTAAAAAAAAAACTAAAAAAACTCCGTAACTTGCGTATTTTTGAAAATAAATACATCAACCCTTATACAGGGTGTGTAAAAATTGGCGGAAGCGCTACACGTGGCGATGTTCTTCGTAAAATTTCAAGTCGAAAATCTTAAGACGAAAATGTTGTACCATGCTTGCTGTGTCTGCAAGAGGTCCTCAAAGTTTTGACATTTAGTCCTTTCATAAGCGTTATTATTTAATACTTGCAAATGAAAAAGCTGCAATTTGGAAGAAAAATAAATTTCGAATAGTATTTTTTCCTAGATATTGTGTTCTTCCTTTCAAAAATTGGTGTTAAAAATATGTAAATCACTGATTTGAATGAAAATAATACATATGACAACATTGTCATTAGCTGTCATCTCTGTTTTTCTCGTAATTATTTCTAGTTTGTGTTTTACGATACCCAAAAGTTTGCAGCTATGTTTCCGAACTGAAGGCTTTTAGTTCGAACAAAAATTGTAAATACCTAAGTAAAAATTGCTGATAAAAAAATGTCCAAAGGCAAATCAATGTATGCAATGTTGCCAATTTTTTTTTTCTTTAAATGGTTCCTGAGGCCATAGGAAGCATGGTACAACATTTTTGTATCAAGATTTTCGACTTAAAATTTTAAGAAGAACATCGTCACGTGTAGCGCTTCCGCCAATTTATACACACCCTGTATATTTAGAATGACAAAAAAATAGGGAATTTAAATAAGTCATAGCCAACTATGAATTCCATTTAAAAAAATACAACTTTATGTCACAACTCGAATTTCGTTTTTTTTTTTTGAAAAATTGTCTACTCCACTGGATTTTTATCAAAAAAGTGCCTGTAGAACGTCAAAATTATTTTTGTTTATTTTCATAGACAAGCGAATATAGTCATAAAACGAAAAGTCGAAAAATCGAGTTACCGGCGATAACTCGAAAACAAAAGACGATAACCATAGCCAACTATGAATTCCATTTAAAAAAATACAACTTTATGTCACAACTCGAATTTCGGATTTTTTTTTTGAAAAATTGTCTACGCATTCTTAGCAAAAAAGTGCCTGTAGAACGTCAAAATTATTTTTGTTTATTTTCATAAACAAGGGAGATATAGTCATAAAACGAAAAGTCGAAAAATCGTGTTATCGGCGATAACTCGAAAACAAAAGACGATAACCAATTTTAGTTTTCACCATTAACTTTTTCTCGAAAAAAAGAGATCGAGGATGCGCGGTCCGTTTTTTGATAGCTCTTATAGTTATCGAGATTCCCTATGAAAACATCGAAATTTGCCCACCCTGTACATGTTGAGTAGCAAGTGTATGTGAAAAAAAAAATAGATTGTCTAGTACTACTTTAGATGCTCTTTTTTTTTAATATTTTAAATCTGTACAATGAAAACATTTAATTTTGTTTATATATGTTTAAGTTTTAAGTAATTCATAATGTTTAGAATAATGATGTTTAATTAAAATCACTTACGGTTATTATCTTCTATAATAATGAATGAAATCCAGGTTTTGACGTTATAAATAATAAATCAAAAATAAATTTCTGATAAATTTTAAAATTAACCTATTACGTGTCGGTCCAAGATGTGTTAAAATAATAAGTAAAATATATGAATTGAATATTAAAGAGTGATAATTATTGTTATATTACTTTTTAAACTGAATTTAACCGGGTAAATTTATATATTAAATGAGAATTCTCGAGACTCGAGAAATGAAAACTATCGAGAAATCTTAAGTACCTACTAACAATAAGTATAAAGTACGCCAATGTTATGAAATTCAATGCAATAATACTGTGTCTAGATCTAATTGTAAAAGACTTTGTGTATTCTTTCAGTGTAATTTTGACTTCCAGTTAAGTAAGTACGTTGTCGTAACTCAAAAATCTGTGTTTGGGTAAATTTTTTTACAACCTCTAGATAAATTACAATCTATCCTGAATGGGCAATAAGTAAACCCTATATTTACATGATATGCCAGCAATCGCCCAATGGCTCATGCTTAGTTGCGTAATAATAATACTTGTTACTCGAATGGGTAGTTCACACGGTGACATTTAAAGTCGCGACTTTAAATGTCACCGTGTGAACTACCCAAATTGAAAGTCGCGACTTCGAAATAAAAATGGCCGCTCTTGTAATTACAGCATCGAGTGTTGTAGAGCAACTAATTATTTTGAAGTTGTTGATGATGCTCTAAAATCGTTGGAACATCTATTGGGGACATGATAAATTGGAAATCGATCACAAACAAATGTATATTAGGTTAACCTAACCTATTTGTCATGTCAAAATATAAAAGTATGGTAGGCTTAAGTCAACTGCCGAACTGTCGATATCGATGTCGCGACTTTTAAAGTCGCGACATTAGGCGTTCACACGGTGACATCAAAAGTCGTGACTTTTAAAGTCGCGACTTTAAATGTCACCGTGTGAACTACCCTTAATTCTGTTAGAAAAAATGTACACAACAATTAAATGTGATTCTTGCAATAAATTTTCTTGCTAGAAAATTTTGTCAAATAAATAGAAAAAACTTACAACTGTTATTTGTTTGTGTGTTGAACTATTAAATTTTAGAAAATTTACCTTGTATTATAAAGGAACTTTTTTTTTTTTATAAAGAAATATCATAAGTTGATTTGTAAAACATAAAAGGTCACATTGATAAAAAATAAACCAATAAAATTACAAACCGAAAAGTTATTTGTTTTTAAAAATGTTATGGACAAAGTACGCGCCCGGTCGTGTAAAAATAAGGGGCGCATCCGCTCAAGGGTTAAGCAGGACAGTGAAATGCTTTCAGTTTACAATAATAAATGAATTTGCATAAACTTACCGTCATCAGAAAAAATTTTGTATTTTATCAAAGCGTTTAGACCTATATCGCCATCAATAGCCGACACACTGTATTGCTAAAATAAAACACATTTTTTAAACAAACTAGTTTACAAAAAATACTTCAAAGAATTACGTAGAACCTGTACAGTATACATTTTAAATATTGCGAAAAAATTCGGATGGTGATTCCTTATCGAAAATTAAGGGGGGTCTTTCATAATTTTTTTTTCTCAGACGCTCCTTTCGGAATTACACCCACCCCCTAAAGGGGAGCAGTAAAATTAGGTTTTTATTTTATTTGTTAAATTTGGATATATGTAGGAGAATGATATTAGGTATATGTCTAATACTTATTAAAAGGTTTCCCATAGTAATATTTTCAATCATCTCCCACCTTCACAGGGGGCTGAAAAGTGCGACCCCTGTTGGTTTTTTAATCAGAACTTTTTGGTGGATTAGAATTTCGCAATTAAAAAATTTTTGTTTATAAGCTTGATTTATTTAGAAACTTTTTTTATTCCTTAACTTTTCTCGTAAAACCTGCAGGTTTTGAGTAAAAAATATAAAACAAATCATTTTGGTGGTTACCATGGTTTGTTTATGTTCATGTTCGGTAGAAGTGACGGGTGTAATTCATTTTGACGTTTACGCGGCAACAACGCTAAGACACCCGTAAATTCTACCTAATATGAACATAAACAAATCATGGCAACCACCAAAATGAATCGTTTTATATTGGAATATTTGATAGTTCATGTTTACTTATTTAATTTTTTACTCAAAAACTGTAGGTTTTACGAGAAAAACTACAGAATAAAAAACATTTCTAAATAAAGCAAGCTTTCAAACGAAAAAAATTTTAACCCACCATAAAATTTTGATAAAAAAAAACAAAAGGGGCTGCAGTTTTTAGCCCCCTGTTAAGGTGGGAGATGATTAAAAATATAACTATGGGAAACCTTTTAATAAGTATAAAACATCCACCAAAATCATTATCCTACATTTATCCAAATTTGAGAAATAAAATAAAAACCTAATTTTACCGCTCCCCCTTAGGGGGGTGTAACTCCGAAAGGAGACGTCAAAGAAAACATTTTATATGAAAGACGCCCCTTAATTTTCGATAAGGAATCACCACCCGAATTTTTTCGCAATATTTAAGAAACACCCTGTATAATTTAAAAAATGCAAAACGTAAATAAATTTCAATGCTTTGTTTTTTCATATAGAACAGTCGCGTTTTATGCGTTTTTTTTTAACGCTGTTTTAAAGTAATGCGATTTATGGAATATTTATCCAGTTTGAATCAGGTTTCACCTGCTATTGTTAAAAAAATAGCCTTTTACTTTAAATGTCTGCTGGAAAGCAGCTTGGCCTGGATGTTGTTGAAATCATTCAAATATCGACATTATCAGTTGAAATTATTACTTGAACACATATGAAATTGGTAAAGAAGGTTTTAATACCTTTATCCAAAATAATGTGTACGAAATGCTTGTGGATAATGCCTTAAGTGACAAGATATTATTCGTATAACTTTAGATATTGTCGAAGATCCAGAAATCGATAGTAAAACGGAAAAAAAACCTGTGCCAACCACTGCAAATATAATTCAAGAAGGCTTCAACTAATTTGACAAACTATATAAAATTGGCACAAATTCTGAACGAGCCTTCATTTCCAACTTGAGCTGTAGAATTGTATGTCTGGATATCGCGAACTGAATAAAAAGTTAGTAAAATCATTATCGCAAAGTTTAATCACTGATTACATTGACAGAGAACATAAATCAACACAAAATGAGGGCGAAGTTGACGCTTATTCTGTTTGTAATAAATCGTTGTCTTTACAATGCAGATCTGATGCGCCGAGTATATCTTCTAGTGATGAAAGTGATTTCGCACCAGTTTGCAAATGAAAATAGTTAGTGATTCCGATGAAAAAATATAAAAATAATTGTTTCTTTTCAGTAGTAATATAACAATTGCATTGACAATTATAGATAATTTTTGGTAAATATACCCGAATGCAAGTTGAGCTGAAAAAACCTGAGTGATTTTTTCTGATTCAACTTGCATGAGTAAAGATTTGTCAAAAATTATAGATTATTTGCAATGTACGAGTTATATTTTGTCAGAAAATTTTCTTCACCTAACCTACCTACTAAATTAAATGTTATGTCAAATTTTACAAGTACTGTCAGAATGGTGCGTCAGGGGTGTGGTTTAATCTATATTAAAGTAACGCTACTGGCAGGGGCGGATCTAGGTTTTTCGGGGCCTAGGGCATATTGAAGTCCAATGGGACCCCATTTTTTGTTTAATTAAGAATCCTTGAATTGGGGTTTAAAATTCATTTTTATTAACATCAAAATCAGAGTTGAAATATATTTATTTATGAAGTGGCGACTGGTGATGATTTACGAGTATGTTACATTGATTAAAATAAAACAAATAATACTATAAATTATCATTAGTAATATTAATTATTTTTTAGTATACGATAAGTGCTAATTGTTAGTGAAAAAGTATTAAAAATTTATGATAATAATTCAATTTTTGTGGGCCCTTTACACTTGGGGGCCCAGGGCTTAAGCCCTATTAGTCCTTATGTAGATCCGCCCCTGGCTACTGGTCGCCGAAATTCGTCAAAAAATTATCAAGACCAAAATATTTAATTCCATCTCCAAATTTATATTTTCTACCAATCACTCAATTTCTTAGAAACGACCAATAAACGCATGAAAATCTGTTAATTGCGAAAAGGATATTATCAGTGTATGATTATGTTTACTGGTCTTTTTTAGGAAATCTGAGTTTGTTATTGGTCGAAAACGCAAATTTGACAGGAGCATCAACATCTGACGGGAATGTAAAATTATTACCGTGTAATAATGCTCCTATTGGTAGTCTCTAGACTAGAAGATTTAAGATTAGTGATTGGTTGAAAGCGCAAAATTGACAGGTGAAGGAAATTTTCAATACCTATAATTTAATGAATGAAGTTTTAAAATAAACTTATTTTCAGTTTTATATCAATTTCTTTTAGAATTTCGAAGAAATTTTTTAGGCATTCTTATTTTACTGGATTATTATAAAATTTTTAATCCGATTTTGGGTTTATTTTAACTCGTCGCTTTGGTTTTGAAAAATTATGGAATGTATCTCTAATTTTTCAATGTAAGTTATGTCTTTTTAGTGCGTTTTTTTTTTTTAATACGCATTAAAAGAAACTTGACTACTGTTGATCGCTGCTTCACTATGCTTACAAGTTAAGGTGTATTCAATTATGTTGCAAATATATGTACCTTTGGCTCTTCTTCTGGAAGTTGTATAGTTGAGAAAATTTGTAACCATCGAGGTGGATTATCTGGTAGATCTTTTATTTGTATTACCATATTTGTGGTGTAGGTATTTTTTCCAGAATCCTATAATATTATTAAGTTAGTTTACTTTACCCAAGAAATTCATTATAATCTTACCGAAACTAACAGTTTTAATAAAAACACGGATATCGTTTCGAAATCGATTGCTTTGTTCACAACGAGTACGACATCGGTGCTTTTAGTTTCATTATCTACGCTTGCTTTATTTTGTAGTTCGAATTGATCGGCATCCTATAAATATTTAGGATTTATAATACAAGAAATAGGACCTTATTTGTCATACTTACTGCTCCTTCTAATATTGTATATTCCATTTCATTAAGCCAACCATCAGCGTCCGATATCGTGTAAGCACAAGCGGCATTACCGATAAAATTTTCCTGAAATATTTATTTAGCTTGTTTAATTTTTGTTTCATGCATAATTATTGGAAGTATAAAAATGAGGTTCTTATGAAAAATGAAACCCAACACAAAACCTAAAATTAAAATAATGAAATAAAGCATCCAGAAGGTACAATTAAGATGGCTAGATCATATACGAGTATACATTGAATGCCCAGAGAAGCCCACGAAGCCCGCGAACTGGAGAAAAAAGCTAATAGGGAAGACCAAGAAAAACATGGAATGGGGCAGTAGAAGAAGTTGCCACGAATAATAAGATTGAATTGAAATAGGTTAGAGAGATAGCAATAGATTAAAATTATTCGCAAAAGTAAAGCGCTCCTACTTTAAAACTCAAAAAATCGTGGATAAAAATTGTTTAGAAATAAAAAATATGATAATACGAAATTTTACGTAAAAATTTCGTTTTTGAATTTAGTGTCAACATTCAAAAAGTTAGCAAATAATTGAAAATTGTTTATTATCGATTTCTCGAAAAATTTTATTCTTGAGAAAAGTTGGTGCATGGTATAAAACTAACTTTAAGTTTAAAAAAGCTCGATAAATATTCATACGACACTAGCTTTTAGCCAGTTTATAAATATTAAAAACGATATTTTATATTAAGTAAAATTTTTGAATTCTAATCAATATTTTTTTCAACTCTTTTAAAATTCTTATAATAAGGGCACTACCCTTCTAAATATTTCTAAAATCGTTAAAATCAGTGTAATACGAAGTTTTACTGAACTTTTTTTAAATTTAAAATTATCTTTAGACCAAGAACAAATTTTTAGAATAAAATTATTTGAGAAACCAATAATAAAAACTTTTCCATTTGTTGCAGCCTTTTTGGATGTTAAAATTACTTCAAAAATAATAATTGAAATTTTAACGTCATATTTCACCTTTGGTCGTATTTTTAAATTTTAAACAATCTCTCCCTTTGAAGTATTTATTGTAACTCTTAAAATAAGGCCATTTTACTCTTGTGAATATATCTGAAATCGCTAAAATCTGGTATCGTATACATTTTTGGGAAATGTTATCCATTTTACATTATTTTTAGGTCATCCAACAACTTTTATCAGGAATAAAAGTTTCTGAAAAATTGTTAGTAAAAAACCTTTTCATTTGTTGATTCTTTTTAAAGAATGCTGGATAGAAGATTTAATGTAGTGAATAATGAATAAATTAGTTGTAAACGGGGCGAATATTCAAGTTTCTTAATTTTTGTTTTTAAATTTAACTCAATTATTTTTGATTATTTCAATAAAAATCAAATTTTGCCCGACTCTGGAAGATAGTCAACGGGAGACCCCGAGTCGGTTGTAGAGTAAGCTGTCGAGATGGCCGTATTTACCACGGTCCAGCAAGTCACCGTTCTGTAAGAATTCTGTTGGCCAATGTGTTTATTTTGTTCCTTTAATAGATCTGCTCAATTTATGATTGTTATTTAGCTTCTTTATGGATTCTGAGTTACACCCCTAAGCGCACGTTGTCTTTTAGGGTTTAGGATTTAAAGCCTTCGTGACAACATGCATTTTTTAAGTAATACATTCGGTCAAAGGACGGTTAAGATATAAAAACAAACAGTTTTCTGGCAAGACAAAAGAATTGGGGCGCAAAAAAAAAATTATGGAAAAAACGCTGTAAAATTTGAGGTAGAAAATGGGGGACACAAAGCCAAAAAGGTTGAGAAACACTGGCTTATATCATATCAACCAGCTTGTGTAACTACAGTATAATAAACCAATATTCTGATATAAATAAATTCATATTGTTTAACAAACTCTATTTATGCAAAATATTTATCTTCTTAAAAAAATTTCAAGTAATAAAAAGTATTTAAATCACTTACATCTATGATACATGGATTATTAACTGCTATGAGTGTCGGAGGATTATCATCGACGTTAACAATAAACAAAGAAATGAATCGCTGGACTTCGTCTACATTGATTAAAAATTTAAATTGTTGAATGTTTTCGGCATCTTGTTTTTTTGTTACAACCAATTGCCAATCGTCGCCGACTTTTTCAATTACAGCGCCAAGCAAAAGGTTTCCTCCAGATGGTTCGTTGAAATCACCTATGATAGGGGTCGATGGGCCTGTAACAATAAATAAAGTTTTAGTTGAAGGTTGCTTATTATCAATCAGCTTCATTTATCAGGTTGGCAAACTTTGCATTCTTACTATTACTATTATTAACTATTATTAACTAGTACTAACTTGTGTTATTTATGGAATCTATACGCCACGTATGAGCATAGATTATCACAAAGTGTGTATCACAAGATGAATAAGACATTTGAGTATTATCAAACTCTTCAAAAGCTTTTACAAATATAGTAAAAAAATAAGTACGTGTTAAATCCTGGGATTCCCCTCTTTGCTTAAAAATGGTATACATTACGAAATCTTTTTGGTAATAAATAAAAACTGTACATATTGTTTGTCTTAATCAATATAATATGTCTTAACTTAGATGTTGAATTTTACTTCTTTTTTAGATAGAACATTAGAGCCTGATTGCTCAAACCAACAGCTAGTATTAAAATACATTGACTTTTGACGCTAATATTGCCTGGTTTTATAAAGAACAATATGCAAAATTGTTAACACTAACTGCTGCTTTGTACGATCGGGCTTAAGTTTTAAAATTCGAGTTTTTAAGTACATAACGCTAAATAAACAAAAAGAAATTTTTTGAAAACAATTAATCTTGCATGAGTCTGTCAAGTCCTGATTATATGGCTTAAGAGGAAATAATTACTTCTTTCTCGCTCTTGTCAGCCATTATAAATATTTACCAGGGATTTTTACATTTCGTCGATGGAAAGCAAATTTGCTGTAAACGCCAAAACTACAACTTTACAGGAGAGGCAAAAAACAATTTAAGTTTTGGAAAAATAATTACTGTCCTTTAAATAATGATTTTATCAAAAAAAATGTTCAAGGAATGTAGGTGTCAAGTAATTAAATGAATTTTATTAGAACAATAAAAATCGTTCCTAACTATAAATTAATGGCGTTTTGGCGCTTACAGCAAAACACACGTTGAAAATGCTGCTCCATTGAAATGTCGTAAACGCCATGTCACAATGTGTGGAATTAAATTCAGGTAGTAATAATGGCTTTCTAAATGTAGTACAGACAAAAAATGTAAATAAACGTATGTTTGGTGGGTTGTAAATGCAACTACATAAACTTTTATATTCCATTTGTCTTGTCGTATACACAGAAGTGTATGTAGGTAATAAGTGGTTTGAAGTACCTACATGGGAATTAAATAATTTACCAATGTTATAATTATAATGCCCACAAAAACCACGTTTAAATAAATGATTATAATTGTTAGAGGTATTCAAAGAACAAAAAGAAACTAATAACAAATAATTAGGTTTTAGACTTTAAAGAGTCATAAAAAAACAAATAAATAAGATTATTAAACAAAAACTAGTATAAATGCATCAAAAGTAACTTCTTTAGGTGGGTAATATAAAACTAAACCATTTTAAAGCTTCTTTTTGCAATCATCTCCTTCTTACCTTCCTTTTAATAACTATCTTCTTCGTCTGTATCGTTTAAACAATCAGGTATTGTTGAGTTGGTTTTTAAATTAATATACTAATGTGCATCATTCTTAGGTATTATATTTTTTCCACAAGATTTTTTAGGTCTTTATATTTTGCCTGTGCAATAGGAATTGTTTGATTATACAAATTAAAGTTGGGTTGAGCACCTTCTAAATCGTTTATTGTGTAGATAGGTGTGACAAACACCCTTACTTAACACATACGGTCACGTCAATTGCACGTTGCTTCCGCAAAGAACTATTACGACGTATCACAACCCCAAAACAATCTATTTTTAGTAATTCAAATTGTATTAACGTTATAAATACAGTATAACTAGATCTAGGCAAATGCTTTACAAACAATATGTTCTTTAATCGCTGTTACAAACCAAATATTCTAAAAAGATAACCTAATGTATGTGGTAACCGACATGACTTAAAATATTTGGGCGGCATAAATGCTGTATACACCACATCTTTAAACTAAGCAGTTGCTGTAAACGAAATCTCTTTTAAAGTGACGATAGCATGATTGCTTTATACGCCAACATTAGAAAAAAGAGCGATTTAATGGCTTGTACTGCAAAATTTCTTTTAATTGGAATAAAATAACAGTATTTTTGAATTAGCGTTCAGCTTTTATTTTTTGTCGTACATTTATGAAATAAAGACCATTCGACGCAGAAAAAAAAAACTAAGAAAAATGATGTACCTAATACATTTTTTTTGCATAGTTTGGCGTTTACAGTAAAATTGCTTTCCATTGACGATTTATACTAATTATCATTTACCCTTGTAGCTCAAAATGGCTAATATGACGTTTTCGGTTTGAACTTCTTCGTTCATGTATATAATATTAGCAGCTGTAGATTCTTCTCCTAGCCAGGCGTTACTATCATCAGATTTTGTAAAATATGGAGGACTCCATTGCCCTATAAGTTTGATTATGTTTAATTTTTTTTAGCGTATTTGAAATTGCTCTTACCATAAACAGGACTAATTGACACATAAATCAATAAAATTAAACAAACTTCTGCTCCCATTCTCTGCAACAGAAAAATTTGTAAAGGGAAATAATACAATGTATCCTTCATAAAATTAAATAGTTTTAGCATTTTAAAAATGCATCTGAACGTTAAAAAAATGTATTGCTACTGCCTACAATTATTACTTTCGACGTAAGTAGTTTAAAGAAAGTACAGTATACCCTCGATTATATAAACCAATGATGGGAAGGAGGGGCACGCACGGATAATCAAAAAACACGGATAACCTAAACTAGTTATTCATATTTTATTAAAATAAAATTTAATACGTGATATTTTTTTAAATAATCTTTTATTTTTGTTTGGTTTTGGAATCTTTTAACGAATTTCGAATATCAGTACGAATTTTTCATAAAACTATTACATCGTTACATTTACATCATCATTGGTCAATGTAACTTCAATATAGTGTTAACAAAAGTAAGAGCCGTGCTGTGATTATAGAGGGTGATGCAAATTCGATGGGATTACATGGGTAACTCGTTTAATATTCAAGATAGAAAAACAGTGAAATTACCAAAAATGTGCAGTTTTTTAAGACAAACTCAGAACCGTTTTCTAAAATATTCTATCATTACCGGTGTTTGAGTTATTGGGATGAAACTGTTTTTTTGTCATATTTGTAATGTGTCATATAGATGTTATTGTTGTAAATATAAAAAAAGTTTATGTGGATTATTTTTAGATACTTTTATGTAAAATTCGATTATACTAAATAAAAACTTTTTCGTTGCCGTCAAAAAGTTATGACACAAACTTGCCTTTTTTAAATGGAAGCTATAGTTGACTATGGCCTATTTAAATTCCTTATTTTTTTCTCATTCCAAATATATGAAGGTTTTTTTAGTAATTTTTTCTAAGAAAAATATAGTAGGCTGTAAAAACAAAAAAAAAAAACAAGGTGTAAAACCTTTTACAACTCATGTGGTACAAGTTACTAAGGTAATTTGATGTGTTGCTTAAATAAATATAATAAATATTTAAAGATAAGATAAACAACATTATACTCCCTACTACATAGCTGCTAATTTTGACTGTATTGTTGTTATTTTATGTTCAAATAATTATAATGTTTATCTCAACAACAAGTTACCGCATAAGTTTTAAAAGGTTTTACACCTTGTTGTTTGTTTGTTTTAACAGCCTACCATGTTTTTCTTTAAAAAATATTAAAAAACCTTCGTAACTTGCGTATTATTGAAAATAAGTACACCAACCCTTATATATTTGGAATGAGAAAACAATAGGGATTTGAATAAGTCATAGCCAACAATAGCTTTAATTAAAAAAAAAAAGGAAGTTTGTGTCATAACTTTTTAACGGCGAGTGTTAAATTATTTTTTTAGGATTAGCTATTCAATTTCACGTAAAAATGAATAAAAATAGTTTTTACTCATTTTTTTGATATTTACAACAATAACGTATAGGTACATGACATTATAAATATGTCAAAAAAAAAACAGTTTTTTACCAATAACTCAAAAACCGAAAATAATAGAATATTTTTGAACACTGTTCTGAGATTGCCTCAAAAAAACGGTACATATTTGATTGTTTAACCGTTTTTTTAATCTTGAATATTAAGCGGGATACCTATGTAATTCCATCGAATTTGGACCACCCTGTACAGTTGATAGTTTCTTCATTACTTGCATCATCATTCTCTTCCGCGTCACCATCTATTGAAACCCTGGATCAATTAAATCACGTTTTAACCACTCCTCTATGTTTTCATTATCGACATATACAAAGCATTTTAAATTTGCCATTCATTCACATAGTTCAGATTTTTCACTGGTCTTAGTATTGTTAGAATATAATAAATCTCTTAAAACAGTGGTCAGCAAACCGCGGCTCCCAAGCCACATGCGGCTTTGCTTCTTTTCTTCTACAAAATACAGTGCAATTGAAACTTCGTGATGACTGGTTTGATTGCTTTGAAAGACCTGGAGAAAGAAGATGTGTTGATTTTTAACACCTGGAATAGTATTCCTGACTCCTATAATCAGCTGAAAAAACTAACGTTTGCTTGCTGTTCTTTCCCTATTCGGGTCATGCGAACAAACAAAAATTTGGCTCTCAAAAGAAATTTCAATTGTTGTACTTTTGATATTTGGCTCTGTTGACTAATGGTTTGCCGACCACTGTCTTAAACGATTAGGAAGAATCTTCCTACACGATTAAACGAGTCTTACTGACTTTACTTTGGACCGAGATCGCAGATCGAGTAATTCTATGTACGAGATGTGAACAAAAAGTTCGTGCACTGACCTCTCCAAAAATCCGATTTTAATTATTCCGAAACGGAGACGTGGTCACCCTCAAGGTACTATCCATTGCCGATTAAATGCACTTGGCCCAACGTTATTTTCATTGTTTAAAACAGTGTTGCATGTCTTGCAAAGTTAGGTACTTGAGGAACCTCATCGTTTCACGTTTGATGTTGGATTGAATTAAAGAATTTACACCCTATCAGAAGCTTAAAACATATTTCCTCTTGGAATTGTTTATATTTATGAGTTTGTTTTGAAAAGTGAAATTTTTAATTACAAAGTTTGTTTTATATTTGTTGGTAAACCGTCAAACTAGGCTGGCAAATTTTTTTGTGGCAATTTTTGAATTGATATATTTTTAGCCATAAAATCTACATTAAAATTAATTTGAATTTATATACAGTATGAACACTTTTAAAAAGAACTCTACATAATGTATTAGCACTTGAAACTGTTTATTATAATGTACAGTTGAGTGGCTGGATATCTCTGCAATCAATCACTGTTGTCCATTAATTAAGAAGTTTTAAACTTTTTATTATAACAATGAGTGTAGACTGTGACGTCATATTTGTTTATCAAATATTTGATGAACAATTGAATTTCTAAGAATTGGCAAATTATATTTTACTATTTTGCGATTACATTGTCGAAAAAACATCCTGTGCAGATCAAACACATAATTTTTTAAAATTAAATCAACGTTTTATTACAAAAAAATAAAATTCTATTCTTATAGAAAAAAATAAAAACGGTATGTATCACGTTTTGGATACGTTATTAAATAAAAATAAACTTTTGTACTTTATACTGAGACTACAACTATTTTTTTTTGATTATCTATAAATTGTTATATTTTGTATGAAACCTAATCAATACCAAATTATTTAATTGTCGAAGAGGGTACAAAAATATTATGTTTTATTTAATATTAAAAGTACTTACCACATACGCTGTGTCCAATAATATTTTTTGTAAATTCAACAAATAGCAATGAACACCAACACAAACTTGACTGACGGTTTACCGAATCAATACATAATCTACAAAGTATGTTCATAAAATCTATCTTATCTTGTATCATAGCAATCTATGAATGTACCATTATCTTAATTTAGAATTGATAAGGATAAATCTTTTATTGTACATATATGGAATAACATTTTGGTTAATGAATGTCTAAAAAAAATACGCTCTATGTAATTTACAAAAGTAAATTATTTTTTCTATCGTGGGTTGAATTAATTTTTGCTTTTGCTCAAAGGCTTTTAAATAAGAATCATTAAAAGTCTTATTTTTTAATTTTGTATTTAATGCTTTTGCTCTTGATAATCAATAACTTTTATGAATAATGAATATAAAATACTTAAAAATATTGTGTGAAACTGCAAATCCATTGTATAAGTACAGTGTAAATCTTGTGATTAGATATAAAAACATAAGTGATTAAAATGAAATAATATACATATAAAAACAATTAGGTTTAATCCATTAAACAGCAATAAACAATTATTGTACTTGTATTTATTTATATCTACAGATTTTTTTTGTAAATATTATTTTTGATGTTATACATAAAGTTAGTAAGAAATATTAAAGGTTTATAAATAACGAAGACAATCAACCGTTACGGGACTTCCTCCTAACCCTGTATACAGGGTGTCCCAGATTACATTTGCAGCACGGGGATTTCGCTTATTATAGGAGCTACAGGTATGTTTAAATTAGATGAATTATTTCTAAGTATCTAATGCCTGGTTTCTCCGACACATCTTAAGATCTAGCTGAATCTTAAGTTCGCCTTAACGGTATAAAGTGTTGCACCAAGCAATTTTAAGAACATATTCGACTTGAGCTGAGCTCACATCTTGAGTCGCTGTTTACTAGAACTTGAGCTGGAGTACATAACCTAAAAGTATCTTGTATTTGCTTTGTTTGTAGTTAAGTGTTTGTTTAAATTGTGGTTTAAGTTTAAATATGGACATTGACTTTATAAGTATGATAGATGATGCAGATGATGACTTGTACGACCCTGTAATTCCTCGAAGGCGATTTGTTCGCGCAAATCCATTTACGGATTTCGAATACGATCGTTTTTTTATGCGTTTTCGCCTCACAAAAAAGACAGTTACTGTGATCTTAGATCAAATTGAGCCTCAATTGGAGTATACAGGGTGTTTGAAATTCGAGTTTAAGCATGGGGATCTCGCTTATTATAATAGCTAGAGTATAGGTTTAAATTTGGCAAAGTTGCTAAATTTGGTGCTCATTAATAATCCAAAGAGAAATTGGAAATATCTCAAACAGTATCCGAGAAAATTAGGAAAAACTGGAAAATACGATTTTTAAAAATCGTTTATAACTCCTTTGGAGTTTGAAATATTTTAAATGTGTAAAAAAGTTGCCCAAGCAACTTTTTAAGCCGAATCGGATGGTGGTCACAAATTTTTCCTAGGTCGATTCGTTTTTGTTTTAGACAACCAACTTTGTTTTTTCTGATGGGCAGCATATCGCGTTTTTCTTCGTTATTAAAGTTCATTTTTACGACTAACAGGCCTTTAAAACTTTTAGATTGTTGACCGGTTGTCATGGAAACAACATAAACTACAATGACCGGCCAACCTGATTTATAATGGTTATTGTTTAAAATGTTTTTTTTGAAATTTGACAATAAAAGAAAAAGTAAAATACCATGTGTGATACATCAATGAATTTAGAAAAATAAATGCTATTTGATAATGTAAATAGCAAAACTTGCGCCCATAAGCAAAAACAAAGTTGGTTTGAGATATTTCCAATTTCTCTTTGGATTATTAATGAGCACCAAATTTAGCAACTTTGCCAAATTTAAACCTATACTCTAGCTATTATAATAAGCGAGATCCCCATGCTTAAACTCGAATTTCAAACACCCTGTATACATAATCTATTTATTTTATTTTCTTCCACCAAGCTAACTAATAATTGTTTTTCCTCCATGGTATAATTTTTTCTTTTTTTTTCGCCATTTCAACACAAAATAAAATAATAAACACCGAACTGTAACTTTATATGTGACTAACAGTTGATAGCAACAACAAGATGTCACAGGGAGTCGTTTTAACAGCTGTGATGTAAATGGCCAATGAAAATTAGCCATTTCAATCTGCCGCTAAAATGTGCCGACTTCTTGCAACGTTGCCAAACCGAGTTCTAACTTAGCTGAGATGTCTAACAGATTCCGGAATATGCTTTCTGTGCAACGCATTGGTATCTTGAGACGATCTTAAATATAAGGCGGGCTTATATAAGTTCGATCTTTTTCGGTTTTTCTTGATTTTTCGAGTTATTTATTTAAATAGATATGACAAGTGATATATATCATTACAAAGAGGAGAAAAAAGCACATTTCACTATTGCAAAGTAAACTTGTCCCTTTAATACGTTTCATGGCTAACTTAGAATAATACCGGTAAAATACGGTATTTCTTGAGTTCCCGAGTTACTTATAAAAATAGATATAACATAATATGTTATATCGTTAGAAAGAGGAAAAAAAAAACACATCGAACTATCCCAAAGCTAACTTGACTTGACTTGAGAAAAAATGAAAGTAGGGGTATTATCTCAAAAATGTAAAATGACAAGAAATGTGAGGTAATAGTTACATTCTACATAAAACAATAACTTCAGAAGGTATAAATAAAATTGACCTAATGATTAAGAAAAAAAAGAAATTCGACATTTTCATATTTTTTGCTATAACATCTGAAGTACGAGAAATTTTGAACTTTTAAAAATTGATTGTGGCTCCTGTCATACTTAGGAATAATTCATTTATTTTAAGCAAACCTGTATCTCTTATAATAAGCGATATCCTCATGCTGGAAACGTAATCTGGGACACCCTATATATTATAGGAGGTAATGCAAGAAAAGAGATTGGGAACCCCTGGTCTAGAATCTGAAAAATAACAGCTTAAGCGTTTCTGCTTGTAGTATTAAAATGAATTATACTGCATATGCATTTTGTTCGAGCTGAAAAAGTAGATAAAGTTGATAAATTTTATTCAACAACATTCATATGATGTAAATGTATAAAAATAACAGCGACAAAAATTTAAAAAAAACAACAGCAACTTTTAACCAATTTATGTATGAGCGTTTACTTAATTTGTAGATAGTGAAGGTCAATCGAATCACGGCCATTATCACACAAGTACAAATAGATTTTGACATGATTCAGACGACAGAGCTGGTGCATTAAAATTTATGTTGAATTTTTAATTGTTGAATGTACACACAACAAATTATGACTGTAATACTGTAAAGGCTGTTTAGGAAACTGTATATTAAAAAATTATGGAATTCTAGAAAATAATCTATTTATATTTATTTGTTAATTATCATCGTGTTTGGGACACCACAATCAACATTCAGGGTCAAGGGGCAGTAGTCACGAGAAGCTCACGGTATTATTCACCCACCAGCATTCTGTGCTGAACCGTATTCATCTCATTTTACTCCGATGTGCAACGACGCCAACAGTAAGTAGTTTTCTTTTTAAATTTTTACTTTTGCCATAGTATGAAAAAGTATTGTGATCGTAAAATGCTCGAATTCGAAATTTCGACGGATTCACACGGTTTGAGGCCCCTGAACACGTTTCGGCTATTTTCGCGTTGACGTCCGTGTGTGTGTACGTGCCGGCGTGTAAGTGCGCGCGCGCGCGTGTTGCGCCAGACATTATAATTAGTTATTGATAGAGCCTTAAAAAGTATATCACAAAACGTTTAGTTAATTTTTCAAATAATGACTAATATACAGCGTATTGAAGTTTTAACGTTAATTCAAAATTACAAAAAAAAACAACCGGTAAAGTAAAAATATTTATTTAGTTTATGCAAAAATGAAGTTTAAATAGGGGTCTATAATAAATCTAAACATTTTTGTTGTTATTAAATTCAAGTTACGATAAAGTTATTATTTTACAAAAATTCAAAAATTTTTTTTTTACAAACGCTTCCCACAATTTTAAAAAATTTTAATGTCTTGTGTCGTATACAGGGTGGTTCACATAGAAGGGTCACTATTGGAATCTCGTAAACGGTAACAGCTACAAAGATGTTTAAATTAGACAAATTGTTGCTCTTTCTGAGACCCATAAAATGATGCTTCATAATGCTAGATAATAAACAAAAATAAAAAAATAGGCATAATTTTTAAATCGTTAATAACTCGGTTATACTTGATGGTACAAATTTTTTTTGGGGAAAAAGTTGTAGATTTTGTTACACTCTATAAAATGAAAACGTTCATTTGTGTCAATATTGTTTAAATTCTTAATTATTACAAACTTGTAATTTTTTTAAATGGAAACCAAAGTTGGCTATGACCTCATGAAAAAGCATTTTTCCCTGTTTTCAATAATATAAGGTTTAATGTATTTATTTTGATATTTGGCTCAAAGCAAATAAAATTCATCAAAAAGTCCCTATGAGCTATAAAGTGCCATAAATTTAACCATTATTAAAATACATAAATGTTTTCATTTTACAGTGCTTAAAAAAATCTCTAATTTTTTTCCCAAAAATATTTTTGTACCATCAAGTATAACCGAGTTGTTGGCGATTTAATAAAGGCCCATTTTGATTTTTGTTTATTATCTAGCGAGCCATGGAACTTTTTTAAAACATTGAAGCGTCACTTTATAGGTCTCAGAAAGAGAAACAATTTGACTATTTTAAACTTTTGTGTAGCTCTTACAGTTTACAATAGCGGCCCTTCTATGTGAACCACCCTGTATTTGTTTTGATAAAATACCGTTTGTTTAAACACTTTTAAATTTTAATAAAATAGTTTTGATTTTGTTTACAATTTAATGTTTGTTGTAAAGACTCGCATGGAACGTCATTTTGACAGTCGTTATTTAAGTTTTTTTTACAAAAATGAGGTAAATTAAATGGCCTGAGGGCACTTTAAACTTTTTATGCATACAAATACATGAACGTACAGGGTGGTCCAAATTCGATGGGATTACATGGGTATCGCGGTTAATGTTTAAGATAGAGAAACGGTTAAATTACCAAAAATGTGCAGTTTTTTGAGACAATTTCAGAAAATAAAGAAAACCATAGTAGGCTGTGAAAACAAAAAAAAACAAGGTGTAAAACCTTATAAAACTCATGTGGTACAAGTTACCAAGGTTTTTAAACTTGTTGAGATGAACATCGTAAATATTTGAACATAATATAATAACATAGTCGGAATCAGTAGTAATCTAGTATATGTATTGCTGTTTATCTTATATTCAAAAATTTTTGATGTTTATCTCAACAACAAATTTAAAAACCTTGGTAACGTGTACCACATGAGTTTTATAAGGTTTCACACCTTGTTTTTTTTTGTTTTCACAGCCTATGATTTTCTTAAAAAAAAAAAACTAAAAAACCTTCGTAACTTGCGTATTATTGAAAACAAATACATCAACCCTTATATATTTGGAATGAGAAAAAAATAACGAATGTAAATAGGTTATAGACAACTATGGCTCCCATTTAAAAAAGGTAAGTTTGTGTCATAGCTTTTTAACGGCGAGGGTAAAGTTTGTTGTTTTAGTATAATCAAATTAAACATAAAAATATCTAAAAATAATCTGTATAGATGTTTTTGATATTTACAACAATAACGGAGATATGACAAAAAAACACTTTTTATTCAATAACTCGAAAACCGGTAATAATAGAATATTTTTGAAAACGGTTGTGAAATTGTCTCAAAAAACTGCACATTTTTGATAATTTAACCGTTTCTCTATCTTGACTATTAACCGAGATACCCATGCAATCCCATCGAATTTGGACCACTCTGTACACACACGAATAAAAATAATGTATGGCGAAATTAATTTGGTGGTCACACCAGTTTATTTGTTTTTGACTTACACAGGGCCGTCTTAAGATATTTGGCGCCCGTGGGCTACTAACAATTATGCGCCCCTCTTCATAAGAAAATATATGGGACGGGAAGCGGAGCGGGGTGACCGGTGGAGTTTTACCAAAGTTTCAGAACTAGTAAAAGTTGAGTGCAAGCAAAATTGCCGCCCCAAAAGGCTAGCGCCCCGGGGCTATAGCCCATTTAGCCCTGTGGTTAAGGTGGCGCTGGACTTACACCTAAAAAATAACATTTTAGTATATAATTTCACTGTAACCATCAAAATTGTTTTATTAGTCATCATTTTATCAAGATACCGTTCAAAAGGCATGGTTTAAAAGTCTTAGGGCAAGGCCAGGCCCGCCGAGAGAAATTAACGGCTCATAACAGATCGTGGTCAGAGCCCCCTCCCTAAAAAAACGGATCGCTTTTACTCGTTAAAAAAGATGTATAAAACTTTAAACATTTAATAAAAAAACGAGCCAATATCACAGTAAAAATACACACAGTACAAACACAAAATACAAAAAATATATTTCAGTTAAGACAATTTTGTGATTACGAAAATATTAATAGGAAATGTTTATTATTGTTGTAATCATTTATTTTACTTTTTGTATAACTTTGTGTATTTTTTATTATTTTAAACAACATATATTAATAATAAAATAGCGGCAATATATATTTTTTGCCTTATATCGCACTTACTAATATAGCAAGTAGTATTTCATGCAGGGCTTGCGCCAGGGCTGCGGAGTCGGGAAAAAAAAAGTCGACTCCGACTCCGACTCCTGATAATTTTAGTAGTAAATTTTTCAATATTTTTTTATTGATGAACACTAATACATATGAATATGATTACTTTTAATATTTTTACGACTGAAATACAAAAATTAAGAAAATTTTTCTGGTTTTTGCTTGGGGGAAGTTGTGAATGAATTCATTTATATAGATTGTAGATGCAATTTCATGCTCTATACCTATAGATAATTTATTCCTAGACAAAGGAGTCGTTCCTCATACATCGAATAGCGAGCGAGTGTACGTTTCTGTAGGTTCTAATTTAAAAAAAAAAACTCCTTTCTTAACTTGCTACCGATACTGACAATGTCTCAAAAATCCTCAGATCAATAAACACATTTGGAACATTATATTCTAAATAATTTTTACGTCTATCTAACAAGACATTTATTGAAAAAGTATTTTTTTTTAAATTTACCGCTATTATTTGTTCTTCACTACATAAACATGTTTTTTCAATAACTCTCAAAATATCATGTTTTAAATAATTTTACAATGTCAAACATTTTTTAAGCAGTTATGCTAAAGTATTATTTTAAATATTCAGGTATTTAAAAAGAAATAAAATTTAATAAAATTATAGATATATGTTTAATTTTTTTATCAACACATGCAATTGCTTTATCAACCATTAAAAAATAAAAGTCTACCTCAATTTTTGTTTAAAATATGTTATGATTTCATTATCTACTTTATACACAAACTGTGTAATCAGGCCTTATCAGAAAGGGGGGGCAAGAGGGACAGAGGCCCCGGGCCTCACAGTTTCAGGGGTCTCAAGTTTTAACTTGATCTGTTAAAAAATAGTAATATTTATAAATTTATATAGTTGAAATAACAGTTTTATAACATACAGGGTTCTCGTTTTTCCAGGGCTTCTATGGGGAACTCGTAAACGGTAAGAGTTACTACTTTGGTTGAATTAGGGCAAAGTAGTATATTCAGGTGCTTAATAATTTGACGTTAACAGAACTTATCTAGCTTTTTTAGTTTTTGAGATATAAGGGAAAAACTAAAAAAGTGAATTTTTGTTTTGTCGAATTTTATTTTTGTTAAAACTTTTTTATTACCTACCTCTTTTTGCAAGAAATCAATATCTACAATTATATTTTCCATACGAAGTTTCGCTTTTTTTAAACCATCATCAGGTAATTTTTTTCTTATGGACGCTATACAGGGTGTCCCAAAGTCGAGTAAATGCATGGGAATCTCGCTTATCTTAAGAGCTACGAGGTCGGTTAAATTAGGGCAAAGTTGCGAAATTAGATGCTCATCAAATATCAGAAAATGTTCATAGCTTTCTTAGTTCAAAAGTTATTCAAGAAAAACTGAAAAAATTGATTTTCGTTTTTTGGTCCTATTTCCTACATTTTTTAAGATATCGACAATCTGGAAGCACTTCTCCATGGCAACTTCTTATGCTTTATATTTTGAGATAACAAGGAATTCCAACAACGTTTCGTCTCTTCAGAACCATCATAAACTTCATTTTTTTAAATACGGCGAAAAATTTTTAATCTCATAGTCGGATAGCATTTTGTCTTCTGATTACAATGATATATGACACTTTATATCTAAAATGATATTTTACCACAAAAATTTGAGAAAAACTCATTTTGTCCAATTTTTGAATCAAATAATCTTGTACAAAAAAAAAGCAAAATAAAAAACAAAACAATTTTTTTGTTTTTCTGGTAAAACTGTCACTTTGACATTAATATGATCGTGATTAATTGTATAATTTGCTACCAGCTAAAAATTCTTTGAATTTGTGCTTTTTTTTATTAAATACGACAATCAACACTTTTAAAGCAATTCGAGAAATGTCATAATAAACACAAAATGTTGTTTTCTCATGGCATGCTTTTTAATTTTCAACAGTTTATTCAATACTTCATTAAAATCAATTACAATATCATATTTGTAACACCTTTTATTTTCCATAATTGACGAAAATTACTTTAACAATACTTTGCAGTACATGAAGGGATAGTGAATAAATAAATTAATTAAAAATGTATTACCAGAACATAGTGAAAATAAAAATTGAGAACAAAAACACAAATATCCAAGAATTTCTAGCTGATTGCAAATTATACAATTAATCACGATCATTATAATGTCAAAGTGACAGTTTGAACAAAACAACAACAAAAGAATTGTTTTTGTTTGTTTGTATAAGATTTTTTGATTTAAAACTTTGACAAAATGAGTTTTTTTCAAATTTTTGTGGTAAAATATCATTTTAGATATAAAGTGTCCTATATCATTGTAATCAGAAGACAAAATGCTATCCGACTATGAGATTAAAATTTTTTCGCCGTATTTAAAAAAAATGAAGTTGATGATGGTTCTAAAGAGACGAAACGTTGTTGGAATTCTATGTTATCTCAAAATATAAAGCGTAAGAAGTTGCTGTGGAGAAGTGCTTTCTGATTGTCGATATCTTAAAAAATGGAGGAAATAAACGAAAATCAATTTTTTCAGTTTTTCTTGAATAATTTTGAACTTAGACAGCTATGAAAATTTTTTTTGCAGATATTTGTTGAGCATCTAATTTCGCAACTTTGCCCTAATTTAGCCGACCTCGTAGCTCTTAAGATAAGCGAGATTCCCATGCATTTACTCGAATTTGGGACACCCTGTATATGATTTTAACGCCAATTTGTAGAGCATTTTATTCTGAATTCGACAATGTACAACACTTTGCACTTGAAACAAATTGTTGTTAAAAATGGCAAAAACAAATATTTTATTTTGAAAAATTCCTAATCGGCATGGTAAATAATTGTCGTTGTTCCTTTTTCCTTGGAAGCAGGTAAGTAAACCGCATGACACTATTATTAAAGGGATTTAATTAAAGACAACACAAAACGAAAATAGGTAGGTATTTATTTATTTATTTATTGAAGGAGAAAAACAAAAATTCACTTTGTTTAGTTTTTCCCCTACATCTTAAAAACTAAAAAGCTAGATAATTTCTGTTTGTGTCAAATTATTAAGCACCTGAATATACAACTTTGCCCTAATTTAACCGAAGTCGTAACTCTTACCGTTTACGAGATCCCCATAGTGGCCCTCGAAAAATGAGAACCCTGTATATCATCGAACGACCATTAACATTTTATATTTTTCCCTCATAGTTTTTAATTTTGAAGGGCCTCAAAAACATTGTTTGCCCCGGGTCTCGCACTTACTCTGAAAGGCCCTGTGTGTAACATATTAGGCATTACACCTTAGACTTCAGCGATGTTTCCCGAATCCGTTAATATTTTTTCAAATTTATAATTTTTTTTATGAGTATGGTTGGCGCCTCCGTATCTTGGCGCCCCTAGATGGTAAAACCGGCCCTGGTTCCATTGTTTAATTGTCTTTACTTTTCATTAACTAAAGCGCAAACCAACCGTTTCGGCTGAACCGGTTACCAAATTGGTAAAAAAATTGAAGTTTTGAATGAGAATGAAAACCGAAGATGTAAAATTTTCTGAACTGGAAACCCCAAGCGAACCGTTATTTTTGTTCCTGAAATAAATCGTCATGCACTAGTAAGGTTCTTTTACGTAAAATAACTGAATGTAACTGCTATTAAAAAAAAACACACCATTTTGGAAGTAACGAGTAACTAAGCCACCTTTATTTATTTTTGGAAGGTTCTTGTCATGCGATATTTGTGTCACCGTGCGCTTACACTTAACCCACATGGAGATTATACATAATTTTTTAACAGCTGGGTCGAAACATGCTTATCGTATTTGATTTCGATTTCTTATTTCACAATAAGGTAAGATAATGAGGTTACAGCTATAATTCAAGTTATCCAAAAATTATCATTTAATTGTCATAATTAAAATTAAATTGTATCCATGACATCATGTTAAGAGTACAAATTTAAATATAACTGAAATTTTACCTGATTCATAAATCATAAAGTTATATGTATTTGATACACATTTGTTTTATCATAGTCTAGCGTATTTTTTGAAAATTAAAAAAAAACTGTTTTCTATTTGTTGTTGAATTATTATAAATTAATTATAATTTATTTTCAATAAACTGTAAACAGTGTTCTAGAGTTAATTACCTTCTCAATTATCTTGTTTGTTTTTAGAATTAAGCCCAACAAACTTAAACGTTGCATAAAATGGCATAAACGTATCAATATAAAGTTTTTTTTTAGTGGTAGGTATAGTTTAAAGTCAAAATTAGACAATACAGGCAATTGTTTTTTTTTTAGTCAAGTAAATAGTTTAATAATTTGTGATAATTGTGTTTTATTATTTGTCGAGGGCAATACCATAAGAGGTTAAAATTTGTTGCTTAGTTACAATTAACGAGAATTAATTGACATTGACAAATCAACGAGCGCGTAAAAATTTGGCCTGGTAAGATTTTAACCTCGATTGGTATTTGTAGCAAAAATTCCACAACTGAAGTGTGACGTTTAAACCACAGAACATAGTTTAAACCATTTGTAGAAAATTTAACCTCTGATATTTTTCAAAATTTCATTGCGTTGCTATAGTGAAGGTAAACAAAACTTTATCCGATTGCAAATAGTAAGGTTCCTATTTATCCGCTAGCAAAGGTGATAAATCCGAGGATAAATCGTATGCATTAGATATTAATGACAGGAGTGGAATTATCGACGAAATAGTATATTTTACAACAAGAGATGAAAGTCCAGTTTTGTTCGTGAGGTGAGATTTATTCACGAGCCGCGAAGCGACGAGTGAGCAAATCTCACGAACGTAAAAAACTGATTTCATGTAGAGTCGTTATTGCTATTTTTTTCTACGAATTAAACATTATTTTATGAAACGAAAGTTAATTTAAACGAACTAAATAACAATTACTATGTATAAAGTATTAATTAATCATTTTATTTCTATAGTGACACCACCACACTGACATTGACATAAATAAAATTATAACCTGCAAACGAAATATATTTAATATTAATTTTTGCACCATTCTTAGGCTTTTATATAAAATGCTACATTAAAATTTAATTATATGACAAGAATATTAACCCAATTTTAGTTTATTATGAGTTTAAGAAAAAATCATTATTTTGTGAGCATTAAATTAAAACTCCAACGAAGCAAATTGATAGAAGGTCCATTTTCAATTTAATACTCACAAAATAATGATTTTTCATGGAAAAATAATAAAGCACATTGACACTAGTTATAAACTGTCAATTACTACAGCGATCGTGTTTTTTTTTAGTCAATACAACGATTTTGTAAAAAATGATAAATAACCTTAAAACTCATTTTTATCAAAAAAATATTTATGTATGCTTATTTTTTTAATCTATCACAAACAATTTAAAAAAACATGCCAAGTAATTTCAAAAAAAAGTAGAAAAAACCTTGTAACGTCAAAATACGTATGGTTTATAGGGGTTTCCTCTTAAAATAACAAAGTAATAGGGATGCGACAGTTAAACAATCACCCTGTATAGTCGCTATTCCGTGTCGATTCCAAAAAATATCCGTACTATCTTTCACCCAAGGATGACCTACTAATACTTAACACTTAACATTATTTTTAAAAAAACATGACAAAAGTATGAAAATTTCATTATGACTAAAAATTTACCTACTATCTGATTTTTTGCTTAGGCTTAGACCATACTAGTTCGACTTAAAAAAGTCATTGTGAGTAATTTATTCCTTCGTTTCATAGTATATAAAACTTGTTGGTTTACATTTAAAAAAAATTAAAACTAAACGAAATATTGAGTGGATAATGTTCTTCTGACAATGAGATATTTTGTTTAAAGTACACTGTCGGTAATAAATATCTGCAAAAACACACAGCAAACTCTCAACGCTCCTTTTTGTTATTGAATAAAACAACTGCAAACAATAATCTTTGATATTTATCCAAATATATTGTTGACGAAGTGTGCGCTATAAGAAAGCGATACACGAGTTATATTTTCGCCATCAGTCTGTTTTATGTTAACAAATTTTAATTTTTTTTATGTAACGTTAAAAAATTATTGTTTTCAATAAACTTCATAACATTTCGTACATGATAAGTGTAGTATTAAGTAAAATATTAAGATATTTTATTTCTTTTATCACTAGGTCAAAAGAATTGTTTGCGTTGTGGTAACTAAGGTTAAAAAAGGCGATCTTCATACGGAATATTTTTTGTACAAAGCGTCAAAGAGAAAATTCGTTCTAAATGATTTTCTTGAAGCGAGTTTTTTCGCTACACGCTGATCCACTTGAAGACTATCACGTTACTTTTAATTTCTGAGTGGCGCCATATTACTAAAAATTTTGGATACATTTATTCGTATAACAGTCGTTGTCGACGCGTAAACGTCAAAATGAATTACACACGTCAATTCTTCCCAATATGAACATAAACAAACCATGGCACCCACCAAAATGAATCGCTTTATTTTGGAATATTTAATGATTCATGTTTCTTTTTTTAATTTTTTACATAAAAACGGTAGGTTTTGCGAAAAAAGATAAAGAATAAAAAAAGTTTTTAAATAAATTAAACTTATAAAAATAATTTTTTTGTTGCAAAATTTCAACCCACCAAAAATTTCTCATTAAAAAAACAGCAGGGGGTCGCACTTTTCAGCCTGTGATGGTGGGAGACGATTGAAAATATTACTATGGGAAACCTTTTAATAAGTATAAAACATCTACCAAATATCATTCTCCTACATTCATCCAAATTGGAGAAATAAAATAAAAACCTAATTTTTCCGCTCCCCTTTAGAGGGTTGTAAGTCCGAAAGCGGACGTCTAAGGAAAATAATTTATATGAAAGACCCCTCTTAATTTTTGATAAGGAATCGCCTCCTAAAGTTTTTTGCAATACTTAAGAAACACCCTGTATAAACTGATTGTTTTTTTTATCAATTGCTAATTTTAGATGTTGTTGCAATAATAAGGTTACTACAAATATTTTGATATTATTTGCTTTAAAGTTGCTTAGGCAACTTGAAATCTCTCAAAGTCAACAACCATGTTGTGTTTCAATTTGTCAATATTAAATTGTTAAAAAAATGATTTTGTATAAGTATTATGTTATTATTATTATGGTTTCATTCGTATTTTCCAAATACTAACAGCCCAAAAAATAAAATATATTTTGAAATTTAAACAAATGCATGCGAAGAAATGTTATTGTTTATGTATGCATACAATTAGGCCTGTCGCGCACGTGCTATATTTTTGCCACGCAGCTAAAAAATGCACGATTAAAATGCTCCTTAAAATAATTGCGTTTTCGCAAGGGCGATATAAAATCGTCGGTAAGATCATTTGTGAAGATGAATTTTAACGAATTAGCTGCTCTAATAAAAAAAAAAAACGGAAAAACCAAGCTGTAAACAATTGTGGGTGCATCCATACGTTAATGAAAGGCTATTAGAGAACATATTTCTTTAAAAAGTTTTTTGTCTTATGGAATCATCCTCCGAAACTTTTCAATTACTTTAGAATGAGTTGTAACAGTTTTGATATACTATTGATTTTGATAGATGCTCGAATTACTTTCAAAATACTTCTATTTCAGATATAAAAAAATCCGTATCAAACAACATGACTTGTGTCGTTTGAATTGAACTACCGAATCAATGAAAAATCGTTAACAGCTAGATGCGTTATTGGTTTGCAAGTTTTCTTAACACTTATTAAACCTTTTGTACAACTCAATATTTAAATAATAAATTAATGTTATCACAAAGCTGTCATTGGTCAATATAGAAATGCATTTGTACCTGAAAATACATGTTTGTAAACGGAAGTGGAAAATTCGTGTTACAAAAGGATTTAAAACTACCTACCATTAAGAAATTATATTAATTCAGGTAAATGATTGTTTGGAACCTAATTTTAATAAATCTCTGTTTATTGCGACCGCGTTAGCTATGAAACCGTCAAAGATAAGATCAAAATTTATCTATTTACTAATGCGCGCATACATGCAAGTAAAATGGTGCAAAGTTTTTGAAAATATCCTAAACGGTTCCGGAGAAAAACGCCAAAAACATGTCAAATTGTCAAATTTTGACGAAATTCTCGCTCCCGACGACCCGATTTAAATGTTGCGTGTAAGATTTTGGCACGTTTTCCTCAATATCTTTTCCGGACGATTTTTTCGGGAATTCTCATATAGCCTATCTTTTTCCCATGGTCCTATAGCATAGATTGTCTGTGCCAAATTTGGTCAGGATCGGATGAATAGTATAGGAATGCATAAAGGACATACAAACATACAAACATACATACATTCATTTTTATATATATAGATAACACCCAAAAGGTGCAAAAATACAACTTGATTAGTTTAAATTGTTCACACGGTTTTTATTTAAAAATATAAAAATATAGCAGTGCTGTTTTGTTTGTTTTAGTTCTAAAAATCTATTTATTTGAATTAAATTAGATCCTGCTGTAATTATTTAAAAAGACAAGAGAATTAATTCAAGTGGATAGTTCACTAAATGTTCCCATAAATGTTATTAATAAAAAAGAAGAAAACTTATATTAACTCTAAACGCAAAAAACATAATTAATATATAAAAAATTAACTTGAGTATACTTTAACCCCTTACCGCATATTGTATCAGATATGATACATACCATATAAAGCGATATTAGTCATAGTTCTCATATAGTAGCGCCTTCTACAGTGTACTATACTAATAATATACAGTTTCACGCGTAATATTTGAAAAATTGCGCCATCTATGTTGAACTACAGAAAATATACATTAAAAAACGTCAAAGAGCTTAACATTTCCCGCCTACTACCGCCATTTATGCAAATTGGGTAAATTTATGTTATTGCATTTTATTTATTTACATTATAAATTCAACGTGTAATTTTTTTTTACTATAATAACGTCTAAATCCTTTGTGCCAAATCATTTAATTTTTATGAATAAAAATTATGTATGTAGTATATATGCATGGTATTACATATTAGAAAAAAAAACAGAAAAGGTAAAAAATTTCGTCTTAAAATAAAAATAAATTTTTTTTAACATTTTTTTAGCATTCTGTAATATATTGTACACATTCAAAAAAATTTATTTGAAAATTTAAAAAGTCATGCAGTAAGGGGTTAACTTAATAGTTTGTACATACTGCACAATATACATTTTCACAATCCATTCAATCTTACTAGCAACAGCAGCACATCAGACAATAAATCTTCTTTTAAGTCTGTTTTATACTACACTATTTTATCGTTTAAGAAAATCGTATACGATTTTCTAGTACGGTGTCAATCAGAAATTAAAAATCTTGAACGAAAAATTCGTACGAAATTATTACCGTCCCTATATGCGTCCAATTTTAGCATGCGCGCATGCGTATTCTACTGTTACTGTATCTGACCGCATGTCATTTGTGGGTTAGGTTAACTGGAACAATCAAATGATGTTAAATACTACTTATTACCGTTAATCCCTCACAATTTATTTTGTAGGAATAAATATGTAGAATGGGACAAGCGTTAAATATACGTTAAATTTGAAAATGATTCGCTTTCTGTTGTGATCAAATTGAACATTTGACATGGTTACTCAAGGTGCCAACAAAATATGGATAAAGTTACTAAAAAGTAACCAAATATATTGGGGTTTTCGTACCAAAATATAATACAATGTAAAAGGTTGATATTTTCCATGCTAAATTCTTGAACGAAATTTTTGTATCAAAAATCGTATACGATTTTCTTAAACGAAAAAATAGTATAGTATAAAACAGTCTTTACATTAGTCGTTTGCGAAGTAAGAGTAAATTTTACTTTTATTAACTCTATAAACGCAAATAAAACATACTCATTAATAATATTATATCCAATCAAGTGTACAGAGAAAATCTGTACCGTTTCTTGTGTTACACGAAACTGCAAGTATAAACAATAAATTGTTAAAACATATCATTTATATGAAGAAAAGTGAAGCTCTTATTTCAAGCGAGATTTTTTACTGCCTCGTGAGTCTCCCCAGCATAGAAGGTGAATTCGCGTTTGTGTTCAACAAATAAAATTTAAATAGTGATAAAACCGGTTAAAACCGGTTTTGGAAAATATTTATTTCGTTTTCGTTCTTGAACGAAAAATAATAATTTCGTTTTCGTTTTCGTTTTCGTTTTCGTTCTTAAATAAATTTCGGTTAATTTCGTTTAACGTTTTCGTTCCGTTCTCAGTCCCTGGTTATAACAGATACCTATACCGTAACTTCTCAAATCATAGCGCTTTTGCAAGGGTTTCGTTTTTGACCTTTTTTCTCCGGAACCGTTTAAGATTTTTTCAAAAACTACGCACCATTTCACTTGCAAAGGATGCGCGCATTGGTAAATAGAAGAATTTTATCTCTGACGGTTTCATGGCCAAAGCGATCGCAAAAATTAGTCTTATTATTCAGCTTTTCAGTTTTTCACCTATTTTTCCGAAGGAAATGGCCAGTGGCACGCATAACTCTGCAAAACATTTAGTTTTGATGTTCTTGATGCAATAAACAGCCTTGATCAGATTCTAGCAACAACATATCGTGACCTTCCCTGGTTAGAATGTTAAACTGAATGATTTAATAATTAAATAAGTTTGTAATATATGGAATTTACAGCAATACATGCGCTTGTTATACGGTGAAAATGCGGAATTATCTTAACACTGTCATAAACAATATACCCTACCCTACTTATCGTCTGTGCGCGCACAAGCATCAATACAGGTGTATTCTATTTTCCAGAGCGATAATTGCTTCGCCTGCAAAATAGGTCTGGACTCAATTTTAAAATCGTCCGTGCGCTCACAATCATTTACTTTAATAGAATTCATTTTGGGCGACTAAAAATTGCCCCTAAAATATCGCCCGTGCGCAACAGGCCATATATCAAGTAAAACAATTAAGAAAACTTCATAATAGTTTCGAGTTTGAATTTTCAAGTAATTGATGCCGCTCATCTTTGATATTAATTTGTTTGATATCCGTTTTTGTTAATTATATAGTTTAATGGCACAGTCAAAATCCAAAACAATTAATCAAACAATATTTATTAGCTTATGTATTTGGAATATTACCATTTGAGATTTTGAAACGCTGGAAATGTTTAATAATTATAATTGTGATATGACGTGAGGTTCTAGACATCCAAAGTACATTAAATAAAAAGATAAGAAAACATTACATACATTTTAATGGGGTTTAATTTTTTTGATAATTTTAATGTTTGTGAATCACAATCCCGCCCGACACGGTTCAACTAATGATCTCTTCTATCTGATGCATGTCTTGAATGTCTGGATATGAAGGTCAGATGGCAGTGCATAAGGATGTACAGTATTTGGGACGACATAAATAAGTTTGATAATTAGTTGCATTAAATAATAATAAATATTACAATTTTTAACAAATTCTGTCCTCATTAACATTAAGTTACCAATTTTTAAATGGAAACTGGGCGGTTTAAATTAATCAATGGTGACCAAACTAGGGGGTGCACTCTGAAATAAATGCGTGAAACCTCTTGGGGTAGTCGCAAAAATGTTCCCATTTTAATAAGAATATTCATATTCATTTATTTTAAAATTAATACTTTAAATTTATTTTCATTGATATCAGTTATTCTAACATTATTAATTTTTAGTAATTTAAATCGGGGAGCAATATTTATATGTCGTCTTGCCAGCTTTTCTGGGTATATCTGCTATCTCTTCTGATTTTGTCATTTAAACGTGAGTGTGGTATTTAAATGACATTTGTTGATTAAGGGTAGTTCACACATTTGACGTAAGCCTACCATACTTTTATATTTTGACATAACAGACAAATAAGTTAGGTTAACCTGACCTAATATACATTTGTTTGTCATCGATTTCCAATTTATCATGTCCCCAATAGATGTTCCAACGATTTTAGAACATTATCAACAAATAGCAACTTCAAATAATTAGTTGCACTACTACACTCGATGCTGCAATTTAGGGGTGGGCGATATCCAAATTTCGATATCGAATATCGATATCGAAATTATATCGATATATATCGATATATCGATATATCGACATATCAATATATCGACATATCGATATATCGATATATCGACATATCGATATATCGGAATATCGATATATCGATATATCGATATATCGGAATATCGACATATCGATATATATCGACATCGAAATTTCGATATAAAAGCGGCGCGAAGCTAAAAAGTCGGTAAAAAAGTGAAAAAAGAGACTGGTGACCTAAAAAAAAAAGATTCTCGCCCTTAAAATATCGATATAACGGAATGTCGGAATATCGATATATCGATATTCCGATATATCGATATTCCGATATATCGATATATCGACATATCGATATTTCGATATATCGATATTTCGATATATCGATATATCGATATCCGATATTTCGATATATCGATATATCGATATCAAAATTATATCGATATTTATCGATATATCGATATATCGCCCACCCCTACTGCAATTACAAGAGCGGCCATTTTTATTTCAAAATCGCGACTTTGTATTTGGGTAGTTCACACGGTGACTTTTAAAGTCGCGACTTTAAAAGTCACCGTGTGAACTACCCATTAGGATTTTTTTGTTTTCCACGGCACTCTTGAAAATTTTGTGAAACCTAACCTATTTTAGTTAAACTTTTATTTTTTATTTCTTATTAGTTTTGCACTAAAATTAACTTATGATTACATCATTGAATTCAGGAAAAAAATTTCTACCAGTTTTAGTAAAAACAAATACATGGTGCCATTTGGAAAAAAAATTGACTATCGTTTGACATATAAGTTCAACTTGAAAAAATTGAGGAGCCATTTCATTTAGTTTTTTGTTCACCAACTTCGGACCACAAACAACGGAGTTACAGCTTGCGGCGTTTTTTGTGTTACACCCTGTATACAGGGTTCTCGTTTTTCGAGGGCCACTATGGAGATCTCGTAAACGGTAAGATTTACGGCTTCGGTTAAATTGGGGCAAAGTTGTATATTTTCATTTGATGTCGAATTTCATTTCTGTTAAAACTTTTTCATGGCCACTTTTTTGAATCAGAATCTCCAATTAAATTTTCCGTGCGAAGTTTCGTTTTTTTTAAAACCATCATCAGGTAAATTTTTTCTTATAGACGCTATATCTGATCGTAACGCCAATTTGTAGAGCAGTTTTTTCTGTATTCGACAAGGTATAACACTTGGCACATTTTTGAAACAATGGTTGTTAAAAACGGCAAAAACAGATATTTTATTTAAAACAAATCCTAATCGGCATTGTAAATAATTGTCTTAGTCCCTTTTTCCTTGAAAGCACGTAAGTAAACCGCATGAAATTACTATTAAAGGGATTTAATTAAAAAATAGGTAATAATCAATATGTTAGGAATGCATTAACATTGTTCACTTATTAGAAAATATTTTTAGAATAATTTCTTTGGTTAAGTGATAAATTTCTCTAAAATGTGTATTTAATCCCTTATTTGACATACAATTATTTGTAACAAAATTTTCGTTATCAAATAGTAGGTATAAGTGTTCATAGTTTACAAAAAACGTCCACAAATCTGTTTACGCTTTTTGCTTATTAGAAGTCATTAACGCAGATAAAAGGCATAACTTGTTATTTTTTGTTACAAATAATTGTATGCCAAATAAGGGTTAAACACACAATTCAGAGAAATTTATAACTTAACTAAAGATAATATTCTCAAAATATTTGCTAATAAGTGAACAATGTTAATACATTCTTAACATATTTATTAATACGTATTTTTTAAATTAAATCCCTTTAAAAGTAATTTCATGCGGTTTACTTACGTGCTTCCAAGGAAAAAGGGATTAAGACAATTATTTACAATGCCGATTAGGATTTGTTTTAAATAAAATATTTGTTTTTGCCATTTTTAACAACAATTGTTTCAAAAATGTGCCAAGTGTTATACCTTGTCGAATTCAGAAAAAAATGCTCTACCAATTGGCGTTAAAATCAGATATAGCGTCCACAAGAAAAAATTTACCTGATGATGGTTTTAAAAAAACGAAACGTCGCACGGAAAATTTAATTAGAGATTCTGATTCCTTGCAAAAAGTGTCCATAAAAAAGTCTTAACAGAAATGAAATTCGACATCAAATGAAAAAGTTACGGGCGAAAAACAAAAATCCACTTTTTTACTTTTTTCTCTATATCTCAAAAACTAAAAGAGCTAGATAAGTTCTGTTTGCGTCAAATTATTAAGCACCTGAATATACAACTTTGTCCCAATTTAACCGAAGTCGTAACTCTTACCGTTTACGAGATCCCCATAGTGGCCCTCGAAAAACGAGAACCCTGTATACACCACCCTACTGCCTTTATTGTATTTTTGATTCAATTAGCTTAATCTTTAACTGGTTTCAACATACAGGGTACCCCAATTATCGTGATACAAAAATGGTTAAATGGGTCAAAATGATCTATGATCTATTCTATGGAAAAAAATCTTAAAAAAATTAATAGTTTTCAATTTTGCTTGTAACTTGCTTTTTTGAAATCGTACACATAATATTTCATTTGAAATTGTTAATTAATTTTGCCTATCCTTATTTGGTTTTGTTGTTTTAACATCAATTTTCTTATTTTAAATACGGGTTGTAGTTAGTTGTGACACAATTTAAAAGATCATTTTCTCGTTTCATTGATGTATCGTTTATTAGGTTTATCTTTAAAAATAAGTAAATTATAACAATATTATTGTATTTATCAAGTTTTATCATTGGCCTTTATAAAACAATACATAAATACGCTAGCTGTGGTTAATTAAAGTAAAAACCTCAATAATTTAAAATATTATGTATGATTTCAAATAAGCAAGTTATAAGCAAAAGTTGATAACGTCTTTTTTAACAATATTGCAAAAACAATTAATTTTTTTCAAATAATATTCAAAAAGTTTATTCTTAAATCATATATCATATTAACTCATTTGACCAATTTTGTATTTGTTACCGTTTACGAGATCCCCATGCTGTGCACGATAACTTCGTTTCTAATTAATTGTATCTTTTTTGTTTTTCATTCAATTATCCTCAGAACTCATTTCCGCTGCATTGACATCGCTTCTGTTTCCGTAAGTAAGTGTTGAAGTTACTTCTAGTTTTGTTCCTTTTTGGTTTCTCTGTTTTCAAGTATGTTGTTCATGAGTTGTTATTCTTCCAACGATTCATATTTTTCAATTATTTTTTTATTTATTTCTTTATTTTTCTTGATAATTGCTAAATATCTAAAGTTATCGATTTGTCCACCCTCTGTCTGTCTAGTGCAGCGGTTTTGAACCCGTTTAAATTAATGTATCCCTTGGTCTCACTGTGAAGCAGGGCTGTGGAGTCGGAGTCGGAGTTTAGGAGAAATTTCTGGTCAATGGAGTCGGAGTCGGAGTCGGAAAAAATGTACCGACTCCGACTCCGAGTACAACAAAAAATTGCGAGGTGGTCCTTTGCCTAAAATTTAAACTCAAATTTTAAATATTTTTTTTATGTTTATTATTTTTTTTTTCTTATATTACACACCATAAAATGTCTTAGTATTTAATTTGGTCGGAGTCGGAGTCGGAGTCGTAGTTGAACCACTAAAATTATCAGGAGTCGGAGTCGGAGTCGACTTTTTTTTCCCGACTTCGCAGCCCTGCTGTGAAGCATCATGTTATTCTTTGTTTGTTGGTTTATTTCAAACGAACTTTATTTATGCATATAACATACCGCGTGAAACATATTTAGTGCGAATTTAGTTGATATTGCGTTCCACCAATATATTTATTCTGGGAATTGTATTTGACACGTGCTCCCTGTACAAGTTCCATGGACCCCTGGTTCAGAACCCGTGCTCTAGTGTGTTTTTATGCATTTGTTCTCTGCTGCAATGATCATAGTTTTCGTCTTTAAACATTTATCTTCTTGTTGATCTTTTTCAATCTCTCGTTTAAAATGTCTAGATTATGTTAAACATTCATTTCTGTTTTCGCGACTACGACCATATCGTCTGCGAACATGAGCTCAGTTATTTTTATTTTTTTCATTTTATGGTTACTACCTAGATGCAATAGTATTTTTTGTTTTGCTACTTTTATTACCTCATCTATCACGACCGAGAATAAGAATGGACTGCGCACGCATCCTTGTTTTATGCCATCCTCTGTTTCAAACTCTGTAGATTCTTTATTCTGTGTTCTTATAATATTCACCGTCTTTTCATGCGTTGCTTTTATTATGTCAATTGTTTTTCTGTCGATTCCTTCCTTTTGTAGGTCCTTATACGTCTTTTGTTTTAATGCTATCGAATGCCTTAAGTGACTCAGAACGCCTCTTCATTATACAAAAGCGATGTATAAGAAATATATTTGGCCTGAACTACCGAGATCACTGCAAAGAAACTTTTCGTGACAACGAAATATTAACCTTTTACGGTCTATTTATCCTCGAAGCCATCATGTTCGTAAAAAATAATGTAGATCTGTTCGAAGAGAATATAAGAAATCATGCAGCCAATACGCGACATAAAAAAAACCTAAAACCCGATTGTTTCAAATATACCTATCTTCAAAAAAATGTAGCCTCCACAATTATTGCTATATATAATAAATTTAACACATCACCTGAGAGTATAATAAATCTTCCCACCCGCGAATTGAAGAAGAAATTAAGAAAAGTTCTGATTTCTAAAGCTTACTATGGAGTAAGCGAATATTTAAATGATGCTGACTTTGTAAAATGTTATATTTAAATATCATTTTTCTGTGTTTTTTCTTTTTTATTAACTATGTATATTATTTGTAATGTACGTAAATTATTATTGTGACAAGTTCTACACCTTTTTTGGGATA
This sequence comes from Elmis aenea, assembly GCA_947652605.1. Taxonomy (NCBI): domain Eukaryota; kingdom Metazoa; phylum Arthropoda; class Insecta; order Coleoptera; family Elmidae; genus Elmis; species Elmis aenea. The sequence goes on from OX393576.1 coordinate 18,662,755, forward strand.
TTCAGAACAAATAAAGATTATTATTATTATTATTAAATGTATATCTTTCTTTTTAGTAATGCTATTTTAAATTGTTTGTATGAAAATTAGGTCCTGTGTGCTTCTCCCTCTTTTGAAACCATATTGTTTCTTTTAATGTTTTTTGCAATTTTTTGCCAACATTTTGCGCGGTATGCTCATTTATGTTATGCCTAAAAATTTAAACAATTCTTTGTGTCTCCTTTTATGTACAGCGGTAAGATGATTCCCGTGTTCCACCCTTGGTACTTTATTATTTTCACTATTTTATTAAATTTGTGTTTTTTTATGACAATGCATTCTATTTTTACATAATTAGTAAGCACTTTTGAACAATAATAAAATAATTTAATACGATAAGTGGTTTTTAATTAAAATTATTTATATAAACAAATGAATCACTTAAATAATATCATTTTCAAGTAATTTAAAAGTTTAATACACAATTACACAGATGTTGTTATTATCATATTGAATAATATCTACTTGTAATTAGTAATATTTTAGAAATAACATTTTTAATAATAATCTAGCAGTTTATTGCACTTACATTTATTTTGTTTCTTAATCTTATTATGTGATTAAATTAATTAATTTAATAACAAATGTAATTATATTAGTTTTGCTATCTGATCTTTCTGTTAATTAATACAATAAGTACAAAATAAGCGCAATATATTTTTTTTAAATATGTTTATTTTTTTTCCGGCACAAGCGGATATACGTTCGTCCCATTGTTAATTTTCTTTACTTTCAATCACAAATTTTAAAAAAACATTTAATTGGAAATGTCTTAGTTTTAAAATATTGATTGATTTTGGGTTTTTAACCATTTGCTGTGTGCTATAGTTTTGTTATTTAAAAAAAAAATTCCTACGCCAATTTGCATGTTTGTTGAGCTAATATAAGCTTATTAAATTAGCCACTCTCCGCAATGGCTTTTATTATTTTTTGTTTTACTACTGTTGGAAAAAATGTTACTTAAACCTCTTTTATTTTAGTGACTGCGAACCAAATACAAGGTCGAAGGCATACTTTGCCAGAACTTCAATCCATCATCAGAATTTCACATTTACCTATGGTTGAATCTGGTTTATACTACGCTGGCCAAGTCTACGAACAAGTAAAGGTATTTGTCTTATTGGTATTATTATTGTTGTGTAATCTATTTTAAAATACGTATAACTTTTGCTAATCATTTTTTTGATTTTGTGTATGAAAAAATGGGTTAGCTCTGTTGATAAGTGGTTTTATTTTTTTGTTGAATGAGGCAGATGTGAGAAATTTCTGTTTGAATATTCGTTTAAATAGTATGAATTTGAAATCTTTGTTTTAGAAATCTAATAATGTCCTATACTGGGCATTTGGTCAAGCCGAAAATTCTGTTCATTCGGTAGTTGATACCATTCTACCAATTTTCCCACTGATCGAAGGTCCATTAACAGCTTTTGATAAAATTCTTTGCATCAGTTTAGATATGGTTGAAGAAAAAGTTCCGTCCATCCATTTGCCTCCTCAAGAGGTAAAAAAGTGTGCAAAAATACCGTTCAAAACTGAATATGATTTTTTTTAGCTTTATGATAATACGAAACAATATGTCAGCGATGTTAGCAGTAAAATTGTCCGTCCAGTTCTTAAAAGAGCAGACTCTGTTAAGCAGTTAGGAAATTCGATGCTAGAAAGTAAATATACCGCGTTTGCTGCTGATAGACTTGACGGCGCTTTGAATGTAGCGGATAAATATGTTGATAAATATTTACCTTCTGATGAACCAGAAGAAGATGGTAAGGTAGATAAGATTTAAAAGAGGAAGAAAATAAAATGAATTTATTTTAGAAGCTAATTCGACAATGCCAGATGGTCCGGCTGGAAAAGCAATCCAAACCATGCACCATGTGGACCGATTTACTCGAAAATTGCAACGACGTTTAACACATAAAACGTTGATGGAGGCTAAGGCATTGAAAGAACACAGTGCAGAAGCAGTGCATGTCCTTATTTACGTTGCTGAACTTGTAAGTAATATAAACTATCATCATTTTATCATTTATCATCTAGCTTCTGTCGGAGCAAAAAACGGGCACATTTTGGTGATTCTGTAGCGGGAGGCCTGGTAGTGGCAACGTCGCTATTCTTGCGCCGCCTGTTTGGTCTTGCACCATATCGTTTATTAAACTTTTCATTCTCTTCTATTCATCGCTGTTCGTTTAGCCTAGTTCCATGTTAGGCCTACTTTATGAAGTTTTTTCTGAATTGTTCGCTTCCATGAATTTGATGGTGTTCCTCTTCATCTTCTTCTGGAATGTTGTAGTTCATGGCTTGTCTCACTATACTTATTGCTGGTTTTGGAGACACCTGATTACAAAAATGTGCAATTTATGAAATGGTTTTTTAGCTGTTTTTTCAAATCTCCGAGCCGTATATCGTAGAACACTGGTTACAATGCTCTGAAACAATCTTAGTTTCGTTTTTCTGTTAATGTTTGATGCCCATACTTTTCGAAGTGTGTTAAAGACGTTTTGGGTCATGTCTATTCTTCTACTAATGTCTTCCTCTGCACCTCACTGCGAGTTTACAACACTACTTATTTACTCAATATTCAAACGCGTGTTAAGCTACCTTTTAAATTAATTATTACTACATTTTTCGCATGTACATCAAATTAGATTTCCATATTTACACAGTATAAAAATAAAATTATTTCAATTTGATTTTACTAACAAAAGTTAGCGTTATTTGTTTTGATTTAGTTCACAAGTTCAAAATAAAGTTTTTAAACCTTCTTATGAACCAGAAATTACGACCATAAAGTAGTTCGTAGAAAGTAACGGGAAGGTGGTCATTGGGTTTATAAAGAAAACTCTTGGTTATATTTCGATATTTTCGCAAAATTTTAATATTTGCTTAATTGGGTGGTGATGTTATATCTTCATCACTGTTTGTTTTAAGAAAAAAATTATTATGTACAATAAAATCGTGGAACATGGAACAAAAAAAAATTAAAAATTGCTTTATTTTTTAAAACAACGAAATTTTAAGTGGAAAATATTGTTTTATTATTTTTATTATTTGTCAGAATTGAGCCAAGACATGGTGTTTTTATTTTGTCAAACAAAAGAAATTTTTTAAAGGGTATGAAGGAACAAATAAAAATTAGGTGCTGAGGATTTAAATCAAAATAAAAAGCTTTTTTCAGGTTGTTGAGTAAAATAAAAGATAAGAAACCGGCACTGGCTAGCTAATTCTGTTTTTAATCTTTTATTATAACCTGTAATAATTGCAAAGCCAACACACAGGGTTAGGAAAAAGTCCCGGAACTGTTGATTATTTTAGCTATTTTTAAATTTTTTTTTGGCTTGTGTATATTGTCAAAAATAAAAAAATACTGACATTTTAAATTTTTTTCGATTTAGCAGGAAATGACCCAAATTTAATTTTTTAAATGAAACAACCTGCCATTTTTTTATTTTCGAATGCAGAATAAAATATTACATTCTGAAACATCAACATTAAGGGTTTTATTGTCAAATGAAGTTAATAAAATAATTGAAAAAGTTAATTAACGCAAAATCCACGTGTAACTATTGTCAATTTGTTATTAAAAAGATTGATAATGGCAGTAAAAGTTACAGAACGAATTAAAATTTTGAAGATTCTGTAACTTTTCTTGCTATTATCATTATTTCAACAAAAAAGATTTGAAAATAACTAATTTAATCGACCGTTCCCAGAGTTTGGCCTAACCCTATATAAATGGTGGAAAGTTTGTTAACATTATTGAAGTAGTATAAAAGTACCCCATATTTTAATATTTTTAATCATTGTTTGTTAATTAACCGGCTTTCCAAAATACCTTTAGGCTTCAGGATTTATTTTGGTTGTTGCAAAATATTTTCAAGCGTTTCTTAGCCTTTACCCTAGTCCAAGTAAAACCTCTTGAGTTTAGTATTTCCGCAATTTCTCGTTTCCAATTTTTTTTGGGTCTTCCTCTTTTCGTCTTCTTATCCCATACTACATCTCATATTTCTTTTTTTAACTTGTCGCTCGTACGTACAAGGTGACCAAACTAACTTGAGTTGTTTTTTTTCTACTTTGTTGATTTTTGTAGATTCTTGTTTTGCCCAAAAACTTTCAATTTTGTCGTTGTTATTTTTGTCTTTAAATTTTTGTTAAATACAAACATTCACTTCCATAAATTAATGCTGGAATAAATACAGTTTTTTATATTTTTATTTTCGTGCCCTTACATAGATTCCTTTATTTTTTTAATATACTTTTATTTTATTGTTTTTCTGCAAGAAGACAATATATGTCTCTACTTTATTAAATAAAGGTGCCTATATACTGGCGTTCTTTTGGCATTTTGATATATTAATATTACTTTTTTTACAGATTGCTACTGACCCAAAACTAGCCTTTCAGAAAGGTCGCGAATTATGGGAAGACTTGAGCAAACACGAACCTGAAAACCAAGCTCGACCAGAAAATTTGGAACAATTGGTTGTAATGCTGACTCGCGAAACTGCTCGACGCGTTGTTCATTTTATAAATTACACAAGCCTGGAAGTTTCCAAGCTTCCTGCTGTTGTGTCACATTCTGTTCGCAATATTACAACTAAATTTTTGTACATGGCAGATTCTATGATTAAGGTATGAAGAATAATTTATCATTATTATATGTTTTATGGCCATGAAAACCCTTTAAATCAATTAAGTAAATTACGACAAAGCTAAATCAGTAAATAAAATTTAACATGCCGCCACTTTATATATACAGGGTGATTCAGCTTGACTGTCACACCCCTATAACTTTCTTATTTTAAGAGAAACTCACCTTCTATTTTTGTTAATCATGGAATCGAATGACCTTCAAATGTTTTTTCCCATGATTTACAAAAATATCAGATTTATGGGTGTTTTCTCTTAAAATAACAAAGTTATAAGGGTGCTACAGTCTACAGTCAAGCTGAATCATGTTTACTTTTGGCAGAAGTCAGTTTGAAGTTTAATTGTAGGTTGATTGTACATTAATTATTAATTAATTAATATTAGCCTTATTAAAAAACTAATCTTTATTGTTGAAGAATTTCTTGTCGAATGCAATATCCATTTTAAGACTATTTTCTCTTCGTTAGTTAAAATCTTATTTTGTAATGTATTAAGACTGCAACCGATGAAGACTTAAAACTGCTATTGCATTTCGACAAACCTTTATATCAGTGATAATGATGTTTGTTTATTCAGACAGTTCACCTAGAGGGAATTCGTCAGATTGTTTTAGATGGAGCTAAAATTCAAGCACAGAAAATGACAGTGCTGTTGCAACAATTTAACGTTTTTACTACAAAATTACTGGTGAGCATGAATTAATCAAAAACGTTAAACAAATAAAAGAGCGTTTTGGACTTTGTCTGCTTTGATGCATGCATTTTTTTGGTTTGGTTTGTAAATTTTTGCGGTTGAGTACAGGGCGGTCCAAATTTGAAATATTTGTGGGGTATCTTGAAAAATACAGTAGTTTGCAAAAATCTGATTAAGAACTTTGAAGCTACTTTTCAACATAAATCTATCTGTATTATCAGATTTGTTACAATATTTTTTGTGTACGTGAAAATTCAAATTATAATGATTTAAAAACCATAACTTTTTAAGGTAAAAGCATTAAACCAAATGTTATGAAGTACCTAAGTTAAAAATAAAATTTGTTAAGATCACCGATTTTTTGTGACGATCTTAATTTCTAAGACAAAAACAAAGCAAATTTATAATTGTTTTAATTTGGAACTCATTGTAGGCCATGCATTTATAGAAGATTAGGTACATTTTGTAAACTTTCTCGAAAATACATTCTTTTATACACATAAAAGGGCCACTGTTGGGATCTCGTAAACGGTAAGAGCTACAAAGAAGTTTACATTGTTCCCCTCTCTAAGACCTATCCAGTGATGCTTTAATGTTTTAATAAAGTTCCATGGTACGCTAAATAATAAACAAAAATCAAAATGGGCATTTTTTTAAAATCGTCAATAACTCGGTTATACTTGATGACACAAAAATATTTTTAGGGAAAATGTTGTAGAAGTTTTAAAGTACTATAAAATTAAAACATTAATTTGTTTTAATATTGTATAAATTTATGGCACTTTATAGCTTCATAAGGATGAATTTTATTTGTTTTAAGCCCAAATTTCAAAATAAATAAATCTTATATTATTGAAAAGAGAAAACAAAATGCTTTTTTATGAGGTCAAAGCCAACTATGGTTTCCATTAAAAAAAAATATGCAAGTTTGTAATTTGTCAAATATGTAATTTAAACAGTATTGAAACAAATAAATGTTTTCATTCTACAGTGCATAAAAACATCTACAACTTTTTCCCCAAAAATATTTTTGTACCATTAAGAAAAATCGAGTTATTAAAGATTTAAAAAAATCCCATTTTGATTTTTGTTTGTTATCTAGCGTGCCATGGAACTTTTTAAAAACGTTAAAACATCACTGACTAGGTCTCTGATGAGTAAACAATTTGTCTAATTTAAACTTCTTTGTAGCTCTACCGTTTACGAAACCCCAATAGTGGCCCTTCTATGTGGACCATCCTGTATACTAAAAAAATTAGCTACACCAAAATTATACATCACAAAATAATACACACAAAATAATACACACAAAAAAATATTGATTCTTCAAAATTTATTTAAAAAACTTGAATGCAAAAAAATTTGCGTATAAACGAGCGAAAACGAAGCAGCTAAATATTACAAACTAGTAACCTGAACACCAGTGGCGTACGCAAGGGGAGGGGATTAGTGGGATGAATCTCCCCCAGAAAGTTTGAAAAGAACTAAAATTATAATTACCGTATTTCAAAATTGCGCGACAAATTGCTTTTCCATACATATAAAATATATTATGTTTGTATATTTTACTCATAAATGCTATTTTTGGATACGTTTGACCTTTAAAATAATATTAATATAAATATTTTTCTGCGAACGCCACTGCTGAACACAACCGACTTTTTGGCGATTTATGAGCTATATAAGAACAGTTTTTTTTTTCTGTAAAAGCTTTTAATTACAGGAATTATTTGCCCAGCACCTTGCAGAACGTGCCAAATCGATAAAAACAAAGGGCTCCTCAAACCAAAACCAAAATCGTCAAAATATGGATTGCCTGCATCCACCAGCACCCAAAAATCAAATGAGAGCTTCCCACCGAGATGCTATGGCCAATGGCATTGAAACAAATACATAATTTTATATTTAAGAAATATTTCAACTTAATACGATAAGAAATAATGTAAAAACATAGCACAATCCATCTTTTTATAAAATCATCTTTTGGAATAGATTAGGGTGTTTTACAATATTTATTAATATTTTCGGGTTCACCTCATAAACTACTAATTGTTTTTATTTGTTGTAAATATTGCTGAAAGATAAGTTAATGATTGATTGGTGTATTGTTGTAAAATTTGTTTGAAATTTTACAAAAAGTTATGAGACAAAACAAAAATATGATTCTAAATAAATCGTAATTAAATTTTATTTTCCGTCGTTATTAGTTTTATTACGCGTAGGATTCATGGAAAATGCAAAAGTCAAATTATTTATTATTTACTTTGCGTTATCGCTTGTATATTTGGAAAATAAATACTCTATTTTGGTATAAATAAAACATAGACCACCAACCAACCAACAAAATTTGTTATGTAATTTAAAAAAATACCAATTTTGTTACGTAGCTGTATTTAGTTTTAATATAATATTAATGTTATAAGAATTATGTTGATGTTGTTTATTGTACTGTTGTTTACTTTAATCACATTTGTTTAATGTAATTATAATATTTACAATTTTTATTGCTTAGTGCTTAGTGTAACAAAGTATGTTAATAAAAACAAGAATTTATTAAAATCATATTGAAATTATGTATGGAGTCAGGCCCGTACCTAGATAATTTCACGCTCCAAGCAAACTGCTTGCGTGCCTCCGAGTTTTCTAATTTTTGTTTGATGAACAATGTAAATTATCTCGACGAAGCATAATGATTTTCTTTAACTTCCATCAGTTTTTTGTTCGGTTTTGTTGTTGTTTCTAATTATCAGTGGGGCATGAGATGTGATTCACTAAATTATATTGCTTTTAAATTTTCAGAAAATTGGTCTACAAATATTTTTTGTTTGTTGTCAGACCCCTAATTATAACATGATATTATCGATTCGTCTATAATAAAAGTTTTTATATACTCTTTTCTGTATCAAAAGATCTTGGAAGTATTAAAAATTAGGAATTGATAGTTTAATTTGTTTTTATATAATTTTTGATATTTTATTATTAAATACGAAATACATTAAATTATTAAAGTATATATACAGGGTGGTCCACTTTTTTGTGGCAGGACAGTTGATACAAAAACTTATTTTAAAGCGAATATTCCATATCAACATGGATCCATAAGCGCTTCATTTAAATTTTCGAAAAAATATCGATAATTTTTAACCGTTTCTCAACCAGTAGATATATTTAAACCAAATTTGGTATACAGCACCATCTTACAGGTTACCTCATTCGGTGAGAATGTCAAGCCCCACCAGAAACCAGTGGCGGAGATGTGGGGGTTCAGTTTCAATAAATTTTATAAAAAACTAGTACGGCCCTGTTCAAAATCAAACTCGAACTTGTTTTTGGGTAAGACAATTTGTTTTTGACAAAAAGTGTCTCTTGACTTTTTTCGTATCTACCACCGTTTGGCACAAAATTTGATTTATTTTGCTATTCTCGCGAAAAATTTGCTTATAAGTTCGATCTAAAAATATTGCAAAAAGCAGAAAATTGCAAATTGCAGAGTAAATGCTCATTAATCGTTAATTTAGGGGAACTTTTTTCCTCATTATTAGCGTGTTCTGTTATTAAAAACTGCAAAAATCGGCAGGTACATCATGATATTGAATACTAGCGATATTTTTAGATCGAACGTATGACCAAATTTTTTGCAAGAATAATAAAATACATCAAATTTCACGCTAAACCGTGGTAGATACGAAGAAAAGTCAAAAAACACTTTTTGTTTAGAATAAAATGCTCTACCCAAAAACAAGTTCGAGTTTAATTTTAAACATGTCCGTACTAATATTTTATGAAATTTATTGAAACTGAACCCCCACAGCTCCGCCACTGGTTGCTTGTGGCTTGTGGGGCTTGAAATTCTTACCGAATGTGGTAACCTATAACTTATAAGGTGGTGCTGTATACCAAATTTGGTTTAAATATATCTACTGATTGAGAAACGGTTAAAAATTATCGATATTTTTTCGAAAATTTCAACACCCTGTATCTTAAAAATGAAGCGTTTATGGACCCTAGTTGATATGGAATATTCGCTTTAAAATAAGTTGTTGTATCGACTTTTAAAGAATTTTTCAAGAATTATATCGCTTATAAGGGTATAACTACTCTATTACATTCAGTTTATCAAAAATATTTTTCCGATCGCTTATTTCGGCTGGGGATTTCATATAAACGGGCGTTAAAAAGAGGTTAAACTCGGTATTTTCATTGAATTTAAAGTTTTTTTTGGAAAGAATTATATGGTGTCACAAAATAATGTAATTATGTGAATGGAGTTTAGATACATTTAAGATAATGGTTGTAGTTCGTTATTTCTTTTTTTTTGTGAAAAGCGTGGTCGCTTAAGAGCCTAAGACTTTAGCACCAGCCGTAGTTTTGGTTCCCCGGGTCCCAAGGTGGGTGCCCGGTCCGCCCACCCTGTAGGTCAGTGGTTTCCAACCTGTGGGGCGCGCCCCCACAGGGGGCGCGAGACTATTGCAAGGGAGGCGCGCAGCTGTTACCAAAATATCATTTTAGAATACAAACAAACAAAAAGAACTACTCCTATATTTATACAGAATATGGTATATTGTTTTGTAGCCCATTAAATAATTATTATATCTGGACAGTATTTATGAAATTAGTTTGTTACAAAAAGTGAGCGGGGCGCAAAAATTTTTTTATGAAAAAGGATGCGAAGGTACAAAAAGGTTGGAAACACTGCTGTAGGTAGTTACCTTGACCGTCAAGGCTTGACGATAAGGGATTTGTATTCAGGATTTCACGAAGAGGAACTATAAGAATTAAAGAAAAATTAAGGTAATATAATGTTTTAGAAGTAGTATAGTAAAATTTGAAGCAGATTAGGGTACTGGTAAAAATGTTTTCGAGTTTTCTCAGAGCAAGTGTAACCAGTGGTGAGCTATGAAATTTTTAACAAAGGACTCGCTCATAGTTAAATAAAAACAAAAAAATAATGTCAATTATATGTTGGAAAAAAATGGCATTTTAAATTCAAACGTGAATAATCGAGTGATTGTACATAATTCAAAAAATTCTATTGTGCGACGGGTTATTCTAAATTTAATCGTCATTGCTTGATAGGCACAGTAGCGGACTGGGAAATTCAACCGGCCCGGGAAAAACCGGCTAGACCGGCCCCCAATAAAAGAATGACTCAAAAAAATTTAATTTTAAAATGTTGTCATATTTAGATAATAAAATTATTTCTAAAACAATTCCATGTTCAGTCTCATTATGCTCTAATGAAAGTGAATTAGTAGATTCCTGTGAGCCCGAAAAGCTAAACCCCTTTTTCCAATTAGTTTTACATCTATAATTCTTTCCAATACTTGCTTGCGTTCAAGAGCATTTTTTTTGACGTAAGCTACCTTCATTTGAGAATATTAAACCATAGATATCTTTACTTTTAAATTTAAGCATATGCCTATAAACACAATTTTCATGGATCTTATTATTTTCATGTTCTTTAACACGTTGCAGAGTATGCTTCCAGTCTTTCATTCCATCATTTACAAACGAACAGTCGTTCTTATCACTGTATGCCAAGCACACGGAACAAAATAGAGATTCTTTTTCTAAACAATATGATAACCATCGTCAGCTTATTTTATCATCTCTGTAAAATATAACATTTGGCTTAAATGGCCAATAAGTTATATCACCAATAGTTGGCTGACAAGGATGTTTGTTAAAAAAATACTCAAAATTTTGACTTGTTGGTTTTGTGAAACAACTAGCTAATAAGCATTCAAAATATTTGTTACTTGGTAAGTTAGACTTGAACATGAAGACTTTGCGTTGATAATCGACGTTTCAATTTTGTCCGTTTCAATGGGGCAGATTAGATAGTCTTCTTTTGTCGAATTTGATGAATGCTATTCTTGATCAATGATTTTTCAACATCAGGTGCACTAACTTTAGAAGCTAAAGCAAACAAATCACTTAACTTGAATTTTTTTTAGCAACTTCGTGAAGTACTTTTAGCCTTTTCTCTCTCTCTTTATGAGCACCTTTTTTTTCCAGTTTTCCTTGATTAAAAACTATAACAAACTTTGATTTTTTCCCTACACAATCTCATAGCCAACGCGATCACAAGTATTACAAGTATCACAAGTATAACCTTTTGAAAGGACCTTTTTCAGACGGCCGTGGATGATATCAAAAAGTGTTTTATTTGCACTTTCTTTACATCGTTGGATGCGCCAGTCTTTTAGCTACATTTTAAACACCGAATCAAAATTTTCGGTTCGCTAATAACGGAGTTACGAATTTTTTTGTAGACCGAGATGTTTTTATTTTTGCGAGCGAACTCTTGGCATATTGCCGGACCTTTTTCAGACGGCCGTGGATGATATCAAAAAGTGTTTTATTTGCACTTTCTTTACATCGTTGGATGCGCCAGTCTTTTAGCTACATTTTGAACACCGAATCAAAATTTTCGGTCCGCTAATAACGGAGTTACGAATTTTTTTGTAGACCGAGATGTTTTTATTTTTGCGAGCGAACTCTTTGCATATTGCCGGACCTTTTTCAGACGGCCGTGGATGATATCAAAAAGTGTTTTATTTGCACTTTCTTTACATCGTTGGATGCGCCAGTCTTTTAGCTACATTTTGAACACCGAATCAAAATTTTCGGTTCGCTAATAACGGAGTTACGATTTTTTTTGTAGACCGAGATGTTTTTATTTTTGCGAGCGAACTCTTTGCATATTGCCGGACCTTTTTCAGACGGCCGTGGATGATATCAAAAAGTGTTTTATTTGCACTTTCTTTACATCGTTGGATGCGCCAGTCTTTTAGCTACATTTTGAACACCGAATCAAAATTTTCGGTTCGCTAATAACGGAGTTACGATTTTTTTTGTAGACCGAGATGTTTTTATTTTTGCGAGCGAACTCTTGGCATATTGCCGGACCTTTTTCAGACGGCCGTGGGTGATATCAAAAAGTGTTTTATTTGCACTTTCTTTACATCGTTGGATGCGCCAGTCTTTTAGCTACATTTTGAACACCGAATCAAAATTTTCGGCCGCTAATAACGGAGTTACGAATTTTTTTGTAGACCGAGATGTTTTTATTTTTGCGAGCGAACTCTTGGCATATTGCCGGACCTTTTTCAGACGGCCGTGGATGATATCAAAAAGTGTTTTATTTGCACTTTCTTTACATCGTTGGATGCGCCAGTCTTTTAGCTACATTTTGAACACCGAATCAAAATTTTCGGCCGCTAATAACGGAGTTACGAATTTTTTTGTAGACCGAGATGTTTTTATTTTTGCGAGCGAACTCTTGGCATATTGCCGGACCTTTTTCAGACGGCCGTGGATGATATCAAAAAGTGTTTTATTTGCACTTTCTTTACATCGTTGGATGCGCCAGTCTTTTAGCTACATTTTGAACACCGAATCAAAATTTTCGGCACGCTAATAACGAAGTTACGATTTTTTTTGTAGACCGAGATGTTTTTATTTTTGCGAGCGAACTCTTGGCATATTGCCGGACCTTTTTCAGACGGCCGTGGATGATATCAAAAAGTGTTTTATTTGCACTTTCCTTACATCGTTGGATGCGCCAGTCAGTTAGCTACATTTTGAACACCGAACAATCAAGTGCACTAACTTTAGAAGTTAGGGCAAACATACGCGGCCCCAGAGCGACCGGCCCACCGGGATTTCTCCCGGTGTCCCGCCGGCCCTGTCCGCCACTGGATAGGCATGACTTCGTCGCTTTACTAAAGTATGTAATGACAATGATTTTAAGATATATTTTTTCTTGAGAAAATGGTTAACAAGAAGAACAAGGGGCTCGCAAATTAAGGAATAATTTAACAAAGCCCCCGCGAGCCCCCTACAGCTCACCACTGAGTGTAACCACAGGACTGGTTTTACCATTATGCGAGTCTAGGCAATTGCCTAGGGGCGCCAGATTTCCTCACAAAAAAAGGGTAAAAATTCATGATATGTGTATACAATGTACCAACTTGTATTATCGTTATTTAATTTAAAAAAATTAAAATGTTTATAATGGTGTAATATTTTTATAAATATGTCCGTGATTCATAAATTTTGTGTAAAACTTCGGAAGGTAATGCCTATCATCGAATATTACAGTATTTTTTATAGAATCGTTTTCGAAAACGTCTTCTTTCAGAGTTACACCTCCTAAAGAAAACGGTAAAAGTAAGTTTTCATTTTACTTCTCAAATTCCGAGAAATGTAGGAGAATGACATTTGCTAAATGTTTTTTACTTGTTAAGAGATTTCCCATAGTAATATTTCATTCATCTTCTACCTTTACAAGGGGCTGAAAAGTACAAACCCTTGTTGGTTTTATTATCAAAACTTTTTGGACGGTTAAAATTTGTTTTAAAACCTTAATTTATTTAAAAACATTTTTAATTCCTTTATGGTTCCCGCAAAACCTACAGTTTTGAGTAAAAATAAAATAAGTGAACATGCACCACTAAATAAACACGAAAACACCTGTCACTTTTACTCAATATGGTAACTGAATGGTAAATGAATCATTTTAGAATATTTGATGAACATGTTCACTTATTTTATTTTTTACTCATAAACTGTAAGTTTTGCTGGAAAAATAAATAAATAGGAAAGGTTCTAAATAAATTAGGTTTAAAAAAAAGTTTCAATTGCAAATTTTTAACCCTTCAAAAACTCATCAGCCCCTTGTGTGAAGGTGCGAGATCATTGAAAATATTAGTGTGAAAAACCTTTTAATAAGTAAAAACATCTACCAAAGTCATTTTTGTACATTTCTCCAAATTTAAAAAATAAAAGGAAAACAAACTTTTAGCGTTTCCTTTTATTATGGTTGTGTAATTCCGAAAGAAGGCGCTTTAGGAAAAAAGTTTTTTAAAGCCCCTCCTCAATTTTTGATAAGGAATTACCTCTCAAAGTTTTTCGCAATATTTATGAATCACACATACGCACATTTAGACAATATATGGGGGTGCCCAAAAAATATAATGACATAAAATAAAAACTTCTTATAAAAAAAATATTTTTTAATAAATACACAATTGGTCAAATTAAATAAATTAAAAAAGTGTTTACATAAACATATTTTATTTTCATCGTACATGTACAAAATGTATACAATTTTCAACATTTTTGTATGTAGCTGCATCATTAAATTATCTACTAGTATTATAAAAATTAAATTAAATATTTCAATGTTTACTGATAAAAACATATCATTATCTTGTTTATAAGTAACATATTGATTTAGTACATTTATTAAAGTAAAATAGGTTATCAGTCAATATCATTTACATTGTAAAAATTTAATTAGTGTTGTTTTTAAAGTTAGTGAATATCATTTTTAGTCTAGGGGGTAATGGTTTTGTTTTCGAAATTAAAAACAAAAATATTGCAAATAAACATAACAGATTTCAGATTAAGTTATGAATTCAGGGCCGGATTCAAAACGAGTGAGGCACTAAGCTTAACTTTTTTGGGGCCCCTTTTGGAATAAAGCGCTATTCAAATTTATAGCTTCAATAAATACTTAACAAAATGAAGATATATGTAAATTCATGATTTATACCCCCTTAAAATATTTAAAAACTCAAATACAATATTTGTAATTTTTTTTTTAAATTCTGGAAGGATATATTTGAGAATGTATAAACCAGGAAGAAAGTTTTATTATATTAACCAAATTGTGAGGTCCTTCCAAATGAGAGGACCTAGCTAAAGCTTGTCTAGCTTATTGAGTAAATGCGGCCCTGTATGGAATGATAATTTAAAAATAGCTTTCCCCAAACAAATTTTAAGTGTATGTCTGATTAGGATTAATTGTTCTATTTTTTGTATTTCAAACTTATCAGTCAATTAGGTATTTATAACTGTTAAACAAAAAGGTTTCCTAAACTGTTGATAAACTTACATCAGTTGATGATTGCAGCACTGAAATAAAACATTTTAATAGGTGTACAGAATAATGTACGATAAATATTTAAAACCAATAACTGCTCTCAAATTATAATAAAATTTTTCATTCTTTTTAATATTTTTTAAATAAAATTTCCTTGATAGAAAGAATATCCAAAATTATCATCTTTTTATATTTAAACTTTCATTTTTTTTCGTACCTCATTTTCATGCATGGGTCTAACAGTTTGAGAGTTGTACTACATTTATAAAAAATTCCAAAGGAAGCATTTAACAAAATTCTAAAACATAGCTGTTACTAAATCGCATAACATTTTAAATATTGTTACCTAACAATAATATTTGCATAATTTATTAAATAAAACATCATGAATACTAATAATAAGTAATAAATTAAAATTCTACGATGGCTTCATGTATTAGTATTACTATTTTCAAACATTTCCAGTTGCTTAAGTTATTGTCAAATTGCTTATTTTTACAATTTTACTGTGGTGGGACTAAATATACACAATGCACATTAGTAAACTATATACTAACAATAAAACAATGTTTATCTGTTTAGAAATATAATACAACTAGGGGCCATCCTTCAAGACCTTCAAGACGTTTATTTTATTTACATGTTACCCTTTACTTTATTTAAAAAGATTCTTATGGTTTGATGAATTAATGTTCAAGATTAAATCACAATTATAATTTGGCAATTCATAAAAACACACAACTACTCCATTCTAATACGCACATATTGGTTTAAAATATCGATTTTTGTGAATAAGACCCAACCGTTTATCTGTTAAAAAGTTTATTTGTTACAATCTCACTTTTAATATAAATTTTAAAACCAATTAATCTACTACTGTTACTTAAAACTAGTGGCACCTGCTGAACCATTCAACTTTCTTTTAGGTAGGTAGCTCCAGCCCCTTCTATCATAAGTTAAAACTTATTTTAACTAAAATCACTTTTAAAATATTCCATAAATTTAACAATGGCTTAAGCAATAAGTGCAACAATAAATTAAAATTAACTATAAAGTCTCTATAAAAAATTTTCTTTGTTGTATAAGTATTGATATTTAGTATTGTCTTCACATAAATATTTTTTTATAGTTTTTCACTTAACAACTTGCACTAACATTTAAAGTTTTATATTAGTTCCGCGACATACTCTGGTTGTCCATCATGATTAACTGTTATGGCTAAACCATTCGATCGCGACCTGTATTCGTCGTATGAATCTAAGTTATCTGCAGATTCTGGAACCTGAAATGTTGATCCTTGAAAACCCATAGCTGCTTCATAATACTGGAAAAATACATAACACAATTCTGTAATTTAAATATTGTTGTATGTGAAAAGTCTTATAAATTCATTTGTGTTCAGGGTTCTTAAACTAATGAAGAAGCTACATTAAACATTTTTCTAGCTGAAAACTGTTCTGAAATCATAAAAAAATTTGACAAAAATATTGAATTGGTGATTTTATTATGTTTGTATCTATGTGCAGGTTGGACCACATTCAAATGTTTTACGGGTTATCTCACTTACCATAATAGAAAGCAAAAATCTAATACCTGTTTCTTGGATCATATTTTTCACTTTCCATTTTGGCAATACAGACGAAAAATTAAATCTCATTATTTCTAAAATTAACTTTTAATTTCTTTATTTATAAAATTAGAACTAAAAATTGTGTAGGTTTTTAACATTTTTATTTTATTTAAAAAACATTTAAATTTTTTAAAAATGTTTTTTACTTTTGAGATATGAAGAAAACATATACAGGGCGACAATAATGTATGGGTATGAGTTGTACCCTTGAAGTATATGCAGTTATGTACACAGAGTGATAATAATCTACGTGTTGTATGGGTAACTTTGTTATTATAAGAGTTACATAGTTGGTTAAATTAGCAAAGTTGGGCAGAATGTCAAGTCAAATTTAATGCCATTTTGACATTTGACCTACACCTTCAACTTTTTGACTGACTTGGTTCCTATTTAAAAAAAGTAAAGTTTGGCTTATACCGGGTGTTAACCACCAGCCGTGAACATAGGGAATTAACATTGGTTTTAACTTTTTTTCGGATTCCTGCTCCCCAATTGAATTTATATTAAAATTAATGGTGACAATAGAAAGATAAAATTATTACGCATCATTTGAGACCATTAATAAGCTTAAATGTTTAATATTTAGTTTATAATTAATATTTTAAAATTGGATTAATTTTACAAATCTGACATTTGTTTTCATTAATTTTTGCTTTCACCATAAATACTCTTTCTGCGTTATTGTAATTACTCATTTAATTCAAAATTGTTAAAGAAATAACTCGCTGATTTAAAAATTGACAGATAATAAAAATTAATGAAAACAAATGTCAATTTGACAGTCATGGCTGCTTATATTTGTAAAATTAATCCAATTTTAAAATATTAATTATAAACTAAATATTAAACATTTAAGCTTATTAATGGTCTCAAATGATGCGTAATAAATTTATCTTTCTATTGTTACCATTAATTTTAATATAAATTCAATTGGGGAGCAGGAATCCGAAAAACAGTTAAAACCAATGTTAATTCCCTATGTTCACGGCTGGTGGTTAACACCCGGTATATCAAAAATTGAGTGCCATGAATTTGTATTTTTTTTCTAATTCTACGTAAAAATATCTACAAAAATCAGTTCACATTTTCGTCTTAACATAGGGTGGCAATGAAAAAATTGTGGTTTTAGTTTTTCAAAATATTTAAAAAAATTGAAGGTGTAGGTTAAATGTCAAAATGTGATTAAATTTGTCTTGAAATTCTGCCCAACTTTCCTAGTTTAACAGTTTAACCGACTATGTAACTCTTATAATAAAAAAGTTACCCATACAACACATAGATTATTGTCACCTTGTATATTTTAAACCGGAAACTCTAATAGGCCATGACATAACTTTTTCGGTGCTCTGCACAAGTATACTCGCCAAATTTTTACGCGGCCCCAAGATGCTCGAGATGAGTTAACTTGCCCAAACATTAGCGCATTTGAAAGTTATGCACACAGGAGGTGATTCCTTATTGAAAATTAAGGGGGGACTTTTATATAAAATTTTTTCAGTACATGTATCCTTTCGGTGTTATACCCAGTGGTGAGCTATGAAATTTTTAACAAAGGGCTCGCTCATAGTTAAATAAAAACAAAAAAATAATGTTAATTATATGCTGGAAAAAAAATGGCATTTTAAATTCAAACGTGAATAATCGAGTGATTGTACATAATTCAAAAAATTCTATTGTGCGATGGGTTATTCTAAATTTAATCGTCATTGCTTGATAGGCATGACTTGGTCGCTTTACAAATGTATGTAATGAAAATGATTTAAAGATACATTTATTCTTGAGAAAATGGTTAACAAGAAGAACAAGGGGCTCACAAATTAAGGAATAATTTAACAAAGGGCTCCAGCGAGCCCCCGCAAGCCCCCTACAGCTCACCACTGGTTATACCCCTTCTAAAGGGGAGGGATAAAATTAGGTTTTTATTTTATTTCTCAAATTTGGATAAATGTAGGAGAATGATATTTGGTAGATGTTTTATGCTTAATAAAAGGTTTCCCATAGTAATATTTTTAGGAGATGATTGAAAATATTACTATGGGAAACCTTTTAATAAGCATAAAATATCTACCAAATATCATTCTCCTACATTTATCCAAATTTGAGAAATAAAATAAAAACCTAATTTTACCACTCCTTTTTAGGGGGGTGTAACTTTGAAAGGAGACATCTACTGAATTTTTTTAATATAAAATCCCCCCTTAATTTTTGATAAAGAATCACCTCCTGAATCTTTTCGCAATATTTAAGAAACACCCTGTATACTTTTATTTATATTATGTGTTTATTACGATGACAAGTTAATACGCTTTTAAAGTTTTTAGTTTGTTGATTGGTTGTCATGGTAACGACATAAACTACAACGACTGGGGAGGCTAATTTATAGTAGTTGTTGTCCAAAACGCAATTCTACAAATTTGACAATGAATGGAGAAGTAAAATACCATGTGTTATACATCATTGAATTCAGAAAAAAAAACTCTAATTATCTAAAAATCAAAAATAAACTTGGTCGTCATAAAACAAAAACGAATCGACCTAGGAAAAATTAGCGATTACCATCCGATTCGGTTAAAAATCTTAGGTTGTTTTTACACATTTAAAATATTTTATAATCTAAAGGAGTTATAGATGATTTTCAATAATCATATTTTCCAAGTTTTCCTAATTTTCTCTGATACTGTTTGAAATATTTCCAGTTTGTCTTTGGATTATTAATGAGCACCGAATTTAGCAACTTTTCCACATTTAAATCTACCTTAGCTCAGTGGTTTCCAACCTTTTTGTACCTTCGCCCCCCTTTTTCATTAAAAAAAATTTGCGCCCCCCTCACTTTTCGTATCAATCTAATTTCATAAATACGGTTCTGATATAGGTAATAATTATTTAATGGGCTACAAAACAATATACCATATTCTGTATGAATAAAGTTCTTATTGTTTGTTTGTACTCAAAAATGACATTTTGGTAACAGCTGCACGCCCCCCTTGTAATAGTCTCGCGCCCCCCTAGGGGGGCGCGCCCCACAGGTTGGAAACCACTGCCTTAGCTATTATAATAACGAAGATCCACATGCTTAAACTCGAATTCCAAACACCCTCTATAAAAGTATATATTTTTGAGAATTACACTTTTTTTTTTCATTTTATGTCATGGCCTATTTCACTTTCCATTTAAACAAATATAAGTCTGTTTCAAATCTCAAAAGTCACTGTTATTAATCAACGTTACTGTTGAACAAAAAACATCTCTATATAATTACAAAATGTTGTACTGTTTAGGGTAAATTGGCTATACCAAATGATCGAAGTAAAAATATAAATAAAAATCATACATTTGGAACACCTCGCAGAGAGCTATGGGCACTACTCGAGTTATGTGGCACTCTGGATAAAGTTGCATAATCCGCCATATCATCTGGTATCGATAAAGTGGCCATGTGTGCTGATCCTCTTCGATTGGGATGTTGGATTGTGGCGTAAGTATTATCATCCTAAAGCAAAACATATTTAATACCATTACATTAACTTTTCATAAGGTCTTACTGGTATGAGCTCTACACTGTCTCTTCGTTCTAAGACTGCTTGTTCGGGTTCATTAAAAACTTGCATAGTAAGTTCTTGTTCTTCATATATTTTTAACTTCCTATAAATTTTAATATTGAAGTTGTATTAAGCAACTATTAAAAAAATTGAAGTTATTTCACAAAAGTGCGCAAAAATTCTGCAAGGATTAAATATCTTAGGTTCTAAATAAAGATATATTTTTGATAATGGTGAATAAAATAGTAGATTCTATAAATTAAGTAATATAGAGAGTGTTTAATTTTTTAAAAACTATTTGTTAAAAAACCATTATAGATGGCTTTCCAAATTTCACAATGTTCTTAACATCTTGAATTCTAGTTTTATTAGAACTATAGATATTTGGCCGTTGCCAGGCATTTTACACACCCTGTATAACAATTATTACGTACTGTTCTATCCATAAAGGATTTTCTGTTGTATTTAGGTCATCAATGATTGCTTTTTTAATTAAGGTGTCTTTCTTCCTTAAGTCAGATGGCGATATCATCCAGTGTCTTAAGCAACAACACACGACTATAAACGTAATAATGCCTACAAACAATACTAATAACAACGCTATTAAAGCAGCTAATGCTGGATCAAATGACTCTTCTTTTTCTGCTACGAATGCTGGCACAACATTTTCAATAGCAAATCCAGCATAATAGTCTTTAAGAAAATCATACTTTGAATCTATTACTTTAAGAACCTCTGGTATTGGTAATATAGTTTGTGTGTTTGGATCAACAACTAGTATATACATGTCACACCTAAGAAAAAAAGACAGTTCAGTTGTTATTTGTTATTTTTTTTTTCAGTTATCATTCATCAAATTTTTTTACTCACCATTCCTCATTTTTGTGACCAGAATCGTCTGTGTGATATCTAACTTCATCAATTATGACTAGGCTCTGAGTAGCATTACTTAGTTCTGCTAATATTTCATCTTTTTCATGAATTACTTCTTCAGGGGGTCTTGATAATATGATACGGATTAGTTGTTCTGGTTCAAATATCCATACCTGTAGCATATTATTACATTTTTATTTTTAAAATTATTTATATTATATTATTAATATTTAAAATAAACAAGCATTCATCAAGATATGGTTTAAAAGGTGGTTCAAAAAAGTACATATCTCTTGAAAGTTTTTTATTTAGTAATTGACTTTTGTGTTTTTGGTTTAGTCTTTAGCTAGAACATTGAGCTTGTAATAAGGATGTTAAACTTTCTGCTTTTTGAAAACACAAAACAATAACTGTTTATGTGTATATGACCATATAAAGGTCTAGCCCTAATAGCAATGTAAAACAGCAACACATAGTGGATGAAAATATTGCATATACAACTACGCTTCACATGTTACCAAAAAAATAAATAAATAAAAGGTAGTTGATGCAGATAAAATACAAAATAGGGTATATTACTAAATTAACCCTTTTAAGACTAGGGACAATATATCCTAATCAGTTTTTCTAATAACCACCAACACTATTGGGATGTATAGTTCCACTATAAAAACGTAAAGGGAGTTAAACACAAATACATACTATGAAAATTAGCAAATTTAACATTTCTTGAAAGACTTAATTTAAGAGATAAAAATTAGGTTAAATTGCCAACATGTTATTAACTTATAGTAGTGCATAATCGATGCTATATTCAAATTCTGGAAAATGTATTGTTGACTATGATAGAACCAAAAATGAAAGTGATTTTTATTATGTACCTAACATCTTTTATAATTTTAAAAACAAAATTTTATGTTTTGAGTATCTTTATAATTTCATATGTCATACAAACTGGCGATGTGTGTTTTTTTGTTGCACACTTAGTTTCAAAGATATAGGAAGCAACTTTGGTTTAGATTGGTATTGGATATTTTTATAAAGTAGCAATTTTTTTTGTTTCTTTTTCATGATATACAATTTGTTATACAAAAAAACATAAGATATTTACCTTTACCAACAATTACTTTTTGAGCAAACCATTCCCATAATTTATTTGAATAAATTAATTATATTAATGTTGATAAAGCTTAATAAAAAAACACAAAATTATTGTTTATGCTCAACCCGCTAAAAAAGTAATGTTTGTTGATATGGGTGAATTTATAAAATTCTTTACAAGCATTATTTCATTAAAAAGAGGAAAAAAAGTTACCCTATCAAGTAAATGTCTGATATGATGTCCATAAGAAAATAAAAAGTTGATTGCTATATATTCATAACTAAGTATGCAACAGAAAATTTGATGCAGGCAGTTTATGTGGAATTATACCAAATTAAGATTTTTATTATAAATTTAAAAAAGAAGATACATGAATTAAAAAAATCACAAAATTCATTTTTTGTTTTTATCATAGTCAGTAATACATTTTTAAAAACATCTGAAAATTGTTACAAACTGACCTCTATTACATGTCAGTTTTGCTAATTTAACCAAATCTTTATCTCCTACATTAAACAAGATCCCCATAATGGCCCAGCCCAAATTAAATGATACACGCCATAGAGTGGTATCCATGATGTGTTACTGTATTACTCCGTCATTAGTTCCTTTGAAAGTTAGTTATACAGGGTGAGGCATCACTTATGACACCCCCACTTATTTTGTTATTGGAAAGAATTATCAAAAAAAGTTTCAAATAAAAGTTCTTTGATACAATATTTCCCATAATGTTGTCATGTCAGTTTTTTGTTTTCTTTTGTTTTTTTAGGAGTTGCGGCACCATATTGGTTTTTTTTTAATGGCACGATACATATTTTTTTATACGGTTTGAAAGACATTTTCTTTTTCTTTTCAACGCACTAAAACTTTTATACCCTTACATAACAAAATGTTTAAGAAAATCGCAAAAGAACATTTTTGTTCTAAAAGCATACGGTATTAATTAATTTACATTAGAAAGCTTTGAAAATGATACCAAATGGCAAAAGATTTTGAAAGAAGTTAATAAGGTTACAACGGTTAACGCAAAACTACTGTAATACATTTTTTACCGTTCTGTATCATTTTCAACGCCTACTAATGTAAATTAGTTAATACAATATAAAAATTATTCTTTTGCGATTTTCTTAAAAATTTTGTTATGTAAGAGTATAAAAGTTTTAGTGCGTTAAAAAGAGACAGAAAATGTCTCTCAAATCGTATAAAAAAATATGGATGGTGCCATTAAAAAAAAAACAAATATGGTGCCGTAACTCCTAAAAAAACAAAAGAAAACAAATAATTGACATGACAATATTTTGGGAAATATTGTAACAAACAACTTTTATTTGAAACTTTTTTTGATAATTCTTTCCAATAACTAAATAAGTGGGGGTGTCATAAGTGATGCCTCATACTGTATTAGTAGGCTTTGAAAATGATACAAAACGGTAAAAAATGTATTACAATAGTTTTGTGATTACCATTGTTACCTAATTAACTTTTTTAAAGATCTTTTACCGTTTTGTATCATTTTCCAAGCCTACTTATGTAAATTAATTAATAAAGTACGCTTTTAAAACAAAAATGTTCTTTTGCGATTTTCTTGAAAATTTTGTTATGTAAGGGTCTAAAAGTTTTAGTGCGTTGAAAAGAGAAAGAAAATGTCTTTCAAACCGTATAAAAAAATATGTATCGTGCCATTAAAAAAAAACAAATATGGTGCCGTAACTCCTAAAAAAACAAAAGAAAACAAATAATTGACATGACAATATTTTGGGAAATACTATATCCAACAACTTTTATTTGAAACTTTTTTTGATAAATCTTTCCAATAACAAAATAAGTGGGGGTGTCATAAGTGATGCCTCACCCTGTATAAGCTAGTATAGAAACAAAAAATATAAATGTTTTGGGTTCATGAATAATGAGTTTATCATGATTTAAGACTTTTTAAAATCAATAATAATCTATATAGTTTGGGTGAAAACAGTTTTGGAAAATATACAAGTTTTAGAAAAGTACAATTTTGTAAAATAAGATACAATTTTTGATATTTTAGAAAACAGCAAAAGTTTAAGCTAGATATTGCAAAAATTAGATGACTTTTTTAGCCACATTGTGCAACAACATTAATTTGTTAAAAATTGGATATGCAATATTTAAAACAAAAACGAAACTTACGTGAACTTTAGCTATGGCCTCTCGTTCTGGATACACAGTTTCTTTTGCCACAACATCCACTATGAATCGATGCTGATTATTTTCAGCTAAATACGTGGCAGTATTCAGTTGACCTTGTTGGGTGATATTGAACGGTGCTGGGATAATAGAACCAGAACTTTTGTTTGAGCCATACTTGTATAAGTTCGATGCCTTGACGTAATAAGTAACAGACCCATTGACACCAAAATCAGGATCAAAGGCCGATACATTCAGCACAAAATCATTTATGTTTGCCATTGCGTTTACAGCAGCGTAATAGGAAGATCTTTCAAATCTTGGAGGATTATCATTTAAGTCGGTCACAGTCACTTTCACTTTTGCTATGCTGCTGTCGTGTGCAATTTCATTGTCCGACATTTTGTTGAGTTCATCAGAAGTGATGTAAAAGTCTGGATCGTTGTTTGCCAAAATATACAAATCGTATTCGCTTGTTTCTTCACGGTCAAAGACTTTATTGGTGTACAAGTTCCCATCCGATTTATCCAAATAAAATGCATTATCGTTATTTCCTGATAATAAATAATAGTAAACTTTTGCGTGTCTTCCTTCATCACGATCTAGAGCCTTTACTTGACCTATAAAAAAAACATTTTACTTTATGTATTTCATTTAAGGGTGTAGTATACAGGGTAATTCAAAAAGTCATCAACAAATGAAAAAACTTTTTTTTCCTGATAAAAGATGGTGCATGGCCTATAACTAATTTTAAGATTTTAAAAAGTTCAATAAAAATTCACATGACATTAGATATTAGCAATTTTAGAAATATTTACAATAGTGCCCTTATTTTAAGAGCTACAAAAAAAGTTTATAGGAAAAACTTGTTTAGAATTGAAAAATATGACTTAATATAAAATATCATTTTCCCAGGTATATTTTTTATTTTAAAATTAGTTTTGGGCCATGCACCAACTTTTATCAGGACTAAAATTTTCTTGGAAATTATCAATAAAAAACTGTTTTATTTGTTGAAGACTTTTTGATAAACCTGTATATTACAAAAAAAAAAATTATCCATTCAAATGTATACTTACCAATCCTGATATTTTTCTCTGAATTTTCAATTACGTAAAATTGATATGGATTTGTATTCTTGGAATCAGGAAATTCAGGTCGATTATCGTTAATATCCACAAGAAGAACTGTTAAATATCTTTCAGTTTCAAACCAAAGAGGTTTGCCATGGTCTGTAGCCACCAGCACAAGCTAGAATATAAATGAAATAATTGTAATTTTTTAAAAGCAAACAAATAATTGTTATAGGAAGGCCATGTTTGTACCTAGAGATACATGGGGGGCACTATATTTTCTTTAACCAAATAGGTTTTATTTAATTGCTAAAAAATGCTTAATGTTCCCTACATAAAATCCTAAATATGTTCCTGCAAGTTGTTTAAAAAATTTAATATATGTAGGTACCTCATATTTTCCCTTAACTTCTCGATCTAAAAATATTTTAGTCCTTAGTTCCCCGCTGTTGGCATTTATAATGAATTCATCAGTTTCTTGAACATTAAGACCATTAACTTTCAAATGATATGTTATACGTCCATTTTCCCCAACATCCTTATCTGTTGCTTTCACAATCATAAGTAAGTAGTCGGCTGTGACTGAGTTCTAAAAAACAATTGTTATTAATTTAATTTTCGTATTATTACAAATGAAATTATACCTCTGTTACTTCGACCGTTGAGTTAGGTAAAGCGGGCATAACGAAAATCGGTTTGTGTTCATTAACATTAAGTATTTTGACGTTGACCTGAGCTCTGTCGGAAAATTTTCCATTCCCTTCACCATCTCTAGCTTCGACTATGAGGTGGAAATCACGTGTGTATCCTGTAAGAGCTTTATGTGGATATAAAATACCTGAATCTACACCCAGTAGAAATACTCCTATAAAAAAGCAACATTTAAACAATAAATAAAAAAAATAAAAATAAATTGGGTCACATAAATTATAAAAGTTTTTAGAAGTTTACTATATTGAAATTTACGTTTCAAAAAATTACAGCTTCAACAATTAAAATTATAATTTTGTTATGCAATATAAATCATTCGCTTATATACAGAGTGGACCAAAAAATTAAAATTTTATTTTGCTTTTAACTCAATTTATTTCAAATAATTTTTTTTAAAATTTACTGTAACTTTTTTATTTATTAAAATAGAATTAAATGTTATTTAGGTTTTTCATACATTTTTTTATGCTTAACTTAAAATCAAAAATTTGTTTTTAACCACATTGACTTGAGATATGAAGTAAACTTATATTTTTATAGATGAAAACTTTAGTAGGCCATGACTTTGTATGGAATTTTTTTTTAGCTTCTCAAAAATATAATATAGTTTGATATATTTGCTGAAAAAATAAGCAAGATATGACTAAATTTGTGAAAATTTTATTATCACAGTTTGCCATGATTTTGTAAACAAGTGATGTTTGCAATAAAAAAACAACTTAACGTTATGTTATTATGGTAACCTAGATACCCCGTAAAACATTCGAATTTGGTCCACCCTGTGTATTCTTTGATGTTCTGAGTAAAATTGTTTGCACCGATATTTACCTTGTTCATTCCCAGAAACAATACTGTAATGAATATTTCCATTAATTCCTGGATCCTTATCAGTTGCATTTACTTGTAATATTGGCACAGGTGGATTTAGTCGAATGTTTTCACTAACAGTCTCATTGTATACTTTTTGAACAAATTTAGGAGCATTATCATTTTCATCTATAATTGAAATATGAACCGGCACAGTCATCGAACGTTTTAAATTGCCAGGTGCTCCGTCACTTGCAACAACTTGTATTACAGTCTCATTTATTACTTCGTGGTCCAGGAATTCTGAATTTGCTACAGATATTTCTCCAGTGATGGGAGAAATTTTAAAATATTCGCTATGTTCTCCCGTTAAACTGTAATTTATAACTCCATATTCTTCTTCATCAAGGTCCGTGGCGTTGACTGTGATTATGTGTGTTCCGTTTGGTGAGTTTTCTTTGATTGTAGCATTATACATTTTTTCGCTAAATATTGGATCATTATCGTTTACATTAATTATTTGCACAAAAACTGTAGCACTAGTGTTAAGTTGGGGAATTCCAGAATCATAAGCGACTACCGTAAAATTTAGGCTTTTAATTTTTTCATAATCTATTTGTTTTTTAATTTGCACTATGCCTGAAAATTAAATTTATATACATTTAAGAATTTTTTTAACATAACACTATTTATACCTGTTCCATGATTTATTTCAAAATATTCACTTTCCGGTTTGATGATGTATCCAGCTATGTCAGAGTCTTCATCAATAGCTGAATACGTTGCAACGATAGTTCCGACGGGTTGTTCCTCCCTTAAGGACAAATTATATGAAGGATTTTGTACAGTCCATGGTGGAATAAATGCAGGAGGATTATCATTGACATCTGTTATTGTTATAATTAACATACCTGCAAAAATTTTTTTAATGAAGTATTTTCACGTCTTCAAAATTTTTTCTTAAACAATTGGTGTTAGTGTCTAAGATCCTAAAAGTACTTTCAAAACACTATGAAGGGATTGGCTGATAGTTCTAGATGAAATTGTAAATTATGATAAACAAACATGTTTATCCAATGGCAGACTTTAAAATACCAACAATAAATTAGTAATTATTGATATGTACAGGGTGGACCAAATTCGAATGTTTTACGGGGTATCTCGGTTACCGTAATACATAGCGAAAATCTAGTTTCGGTCTCTTGGGCTATTTTTTAGAGAAAATAACGCCTATGCAATCAGATTTTATCTATCGGATTCCATTTTGGCACTACAGACGAAAAATGAAATTTCATCATTTTTGAAAATTTGCTGTAACTTCTTTATTTATTAAATTAGAACAAAAGGTTATAGAGGTTTTTTATACAGATTTTTACGCTTAATTTAAAAACAAAAGTAGTTTTTTCTTAGCCTCCGTGACTTTCGAGATATAGAGTAAACTTACATTTTTTTAAATTGCAACCCTAGTTGGCCAAGACTTTATGTGAAAGAGTATTTTTTTAGCTTTTCAAAAATATATAGTTTTATATATTTGTTGCAAAAAATAGCCAAGATATGGCCAATTTTGTAAAAATTCGATCATCAAAGTTAGCCACGATTTCGTAAACAAGTGATGTTTGCAATTATTAAACAACTAAACGTCATTTCGAAGTAAATTTTTCAACATTTAAGCAAATTCGTGTATTATTTTGTATTTTATAACTGTTTATTGTGGTATTGTGAACATGGCTAAATTTGAACTCTTTGAAAAGTTTAATATGTTAAAATATTACTCTGTAAGTGATAAAAATGTAGCGGCTGTTTCAGAATTTACTTGGCAATGACGTTTAGCTGTTTAATAATTGCAAACATCACTTGTTTACGAAATCATGGCAAACTTTGATGATCGAATTTTTACAAAATTGGCTATATATATCTTGGTTATTTTTTGCAAAAAAATATAAAACTATATATTTTTGAAAAGCTAAAAAAATACTCTTTCACCTAAAGTCATGGCCAACTAGGGTTTCCATTTAAAAAAATGTAAGTTTACTCCATATCCTGAAAGTCAAGGTAGCTATGTAAAAATTACTTTTGTTTTTAAATTAAGCATAAAAATCTGTATAAAAAACCTCTATAACATTTTGTTCTAATTTAATAAATAAAGAAGTTACAGCAAATTTTCAAAAATGATGAAATTTCATTTTTCGTCTGTAGTGCCAAAATGGAATCCGATAGAAAAAATCTGATTGCATAGGCGTTATTTTCTCTAAAAAGTAGCCCAAGAGATCGAAATCAGATTTTCGCTATCTATTACGGTAACCGAGATATCCCGTAAAACATTCGAATTTGGTCCACCCTGTACACTGTTTGAAAGTATTTGCACTAATAATTACATCATCTAATGTAATAAGAGCATACCTTGACCTTGTTGTACTGTAGGAGCAGTTATGTCTGTAACCAGCACCGTAATTCTAATCACAGCAGCAATATCTCTTTGTAATGGATTCAAAATTGTAACTTTGCCACTGTTTCTATCAACAGAAAAGAAATTTTTATATTTTTGATTGTTTGTGACTTCATTTCCATGTTTGTCCACAGCTGTAATTGGTTCAGAGGCTGCAAAATTTAAAGCCTCCGTTGAGTTTACATCTGGATCTAGTGCCATCAGAGTATGCACTACCGTGCCTATTTGGGCATCTTCCATTATCTACAACATATTATTTTCAATGATTACATTTAGTGGGGGCCTAAAATAAATTTAAATCAGGGGTCGACTATCTTTGTCATAAAAAAAGACTAAAAGGTTTTACATACATATTTTTCTGAGGATTTAAAACACTGTAAAACAGATTCATGGGTGAGAAATTAAATGGGGATGACAAAAAAATTTAGTCAATTGTGGAAGTGGCAAAATGGATGACAAAAGTGTATAAAACCTAGAAATAGGACCTTAGAGGCTTTTAGTAGTTGAGTTGGGGTTTCTAAGAGTTCTGTAATAGAGTTCCCAAAAATTGCGATAGTCAATAAAAACAGGTTTCAGCTTAAAAATGAATAAATGCACAAAAATATTTGGCTCCCTTCTGGACAATTGTTCCAATTTTCCAAGATAAATATTGGCCCTCACTATCAATATTGTCAATGCTAATGGCATATGCCATATGTAACAAAAAAAAATTACATACCTCTGCTTTTTGAGTTGTGGGTATAAAATACGGTATTTTATCATTAGTATTTATTACATTAACAGTTAATGTAGTTGTTCCTGTCATGCTGGGCGATCCTTGGTCTACAGCGAGAATTTCAATATTATATGTATTTCGTCGATCGTAGTCCAACTTTGAAGCAATGGCGACAATTCCTGTAATATTATCGACAGTAAAATCATCAGTGACTCCTTTTTGCATCCTGTATCTTATTTCTGCGTTTACTCCTGTATCAGCATCAATTGCTTCAAGCTTTATTATGCTGGTTCCTATACAAAAAAAAAACATAGAAGATAATAAACTTTTTATCTAATAACTTTTACCTATGGGTTTATCTTCTGTAACAGCAGTGACATATGATTCTCTACTAAATGTGGGTACATTATTGTTTACATCACGAATGGTAATATTAACAATAGCTGTGGCCGTATATTTCCCATCACTTGCCTAAAAACAAGCATTTCAAGATACACTTACAATGACCAATAAAAAAGCTCATATCGAAACAAAAGAAGATCATTAAAATATATTGTTTACCTCAATTGTTAAAACGATACTTGTAGTAGCAACATCATTGGATAAATCCAGTCCTTTATTACTAGCAATTCTAATTTTTCCCGTGTTTGGGTCAATATTAAATAAATTTTCCGTGTTTCCAGCAATTATCGAATATGTTACATGTGAAGTTTTATCAGCATCTCTCGCTACGACAATTAAATCTGGTTCAAATTTTACTGCACCTTCGTCAATGAATATTCTGTAAATTGGCTGGCTGAATACTGGTGGATTGTCATTAGTATCAGTGAGACTTATTTTTAAAGGAATTATTGAAGTCTGCCCTTTTCCATCATCATCAGTTGCCTATAAGATACAAAGAGAATTGGTAAGTTAAAAATTTGTTGCTCTTAAAATTAATAATTAACTTTGCAACAAATAATTTTCATTTTCGTAGTATTGTCTGTAAATAAAAATATTAGAAATATAGATTACAGAGTTAGCTTGCAAAAATCAAAATCTTGCAAAATATTCTTTCTACAATTTTTTCACTTTTGGCTTTGAGAGTATACATAAACAGTTCAAGTTTTATTTATTATATTATAAAATCTTTTTCAATCATAAGTAAACTCCATTCTTTAAAACATTAATAAAATGTAAGTCAATAATAACAGCAAAAGATGTAGGTTTAAACAAACCAAGCAGTTGAATATCTCAAAAACGGTTCTATTTATGTAAAATCCAATTAAATTTTAAAAGAGATTTGACCCTAAACATTTTGAATCAACCCCGAAACCCTAGCCCATAAAATAAAGACTTCGTTATGGGACCTAGGAATATCATCTGGGACACCGTCTATTAATATTACTTTCAACTCAGAATGAAGACTTTCATTTATTTACATGGTTTTACAAAAACTGTAATAAAAAAATATTTTTTACATATAAATATGGGGTTCTGTTCTAAGTTCTAAAGCCTTGCCTTAAGCAATAGCTTTTCCTTAATTCAGCAGTGAGCATAACAATGTTAGTGGTAGGACTAAGATTTAAAAATTTAGTATTACCTTAAACTGTAAAAGATATTCTGGCTTTGTTTCATAATCCAAACATTCTCCTTGCCCTGGATGTTCACATTCATTCACAGTCACTGTTCCAGTCCGATTATTAACACTAAATTTTTCTGCACCAGAACCTGTAAGCTGATAAATAATTCCATTTTCTCCAAACTTGCCACTGTCTCTGTCTTTAGCAACTATAGTGGTTACTAAAGTTCCCGGAGAAGACATTTCTGAAATTGTTGCCACATAGCTATCACGGTCAAATGAAGGAGCATTGTCGTTCGAATCAGTTATTGTAATTGTTACTCTAGCAGTGGAAGACAATTGGGGATCAGTGTACAGTTCTTTTGCAATTACAAGAATAATAAATTTTCTCTGATTAGGATCTTCATAATCTAAAGAACTATTGGTGATGCGTATTATGACTGCAGCTGAACCTGTTGCCATTTTAGGTTCTATACTAAATGCCCCTGATATGTCATTCAAGGATAAGGCAAATACAGAATTAGTTCCCTAAAAGTAAGCATGAATTACTATAATTCAAAAACAAGATTTATTTACTTACCACATCTGGATCGACCACGGTCATGTTTAGATCAGGCAATGCTGAACCACTAGCAATATTTTCAGGAATCTGTATGTAATATTCTCTTTGATTGAACTTAGGTGGTTCATCATTAACATCTTTGATGGTAACAGTCACTTCTGCATTTGATACTGTCATTGGATCATCACCTCTTATTCCATCCACCATTTCTCGAGCCTGTTGAAATTTTTTTAATAGCAATAAGTATGTTTCTTGTAGATATTTCTCCAGTACTTACCCTGACCATGAAATTTAACACTCCTGATGGATCTTCTACTGCTTCTTTATCTAGTGGTCTTGCTGTACGTATTTCACCAGTTATGGCATCTAACAAAAAGTAATTCATTGGATCTGAAACATAATGAAAGTAATACAAGTTTTATTAAAATAATGTATTTTGCATACTGGTCACTAATTCATAAACTATTTTTCTTGGCATTCCTCTATCCCCATCTTCTGCATGTACAGTTAGCACTAAAGTATTTATAGGTGCATCTTCATCAATTTCTGCTTTAAGTGCACCTACAAATACTGGAGGTGAGTTTTGAACATCACCAACATTTACTGTTACTGTAGTTGTACTATTTAATTCACCATCCTAAAAAAACAACTCACTATTATCTACTGCAATTAAAACATCAAAATAATGCTTAAAAATTTTAATATCACCCAAAAAACCAGTTAACTTTAGCAATAATTCAAATTTTAATTTTAAACCGTAGAGATTAAAATTGTATTTGATCTGTAACTATGGAAGAAAATAGTAATTAAATCTGAATTTTGTTTTGATGGTTTACGGTAAAAAAACGATTTATGACAAAATTTTTGTGATATTTTTGGCTCTTGACTACAAACACTTTCATGTAACTATGAAATTACAAGCGGAATTCATTTAATTGTAGAGCTTAAAAGTTTTTGAAAACATTTTTTTTTAATAAAACGACAAACATTCTGTAAAATGAGGAAGAAGATATTTTAATATTTTATAAAACAGCCAAAAATGTTGGCCAAAGTTTAGGTCGAAATTCGTAAAATTGTTAAAAAAGAGTTGTATTAAAATAAATCAGTTTTTTATGTACCATGCTGTGTATTGTATAGTTTGATAAACTGAAAAATGTATCAATATATTTAGAGTTATAATGGTTTCCGTGTTTATTATTATATTATTAACTAAGCATAGGTGGTGAAAATTGTAAAAACTTTACACCACAAAATTCAATGATACTTACTGTTGCAAGTAACAGAAATTGATATGACTGTTGTATCCTATAATCTAATTTTTGCTGTAAAACAAGTGTTCCTTGATAACTATTTTGAGCAGTTTCTGTAGTTACTATACTGAACATGTTACAGGAGTTATTATCGCTGGGCAACGCCACGCATTCAACTTCTAATGATATACCAACAGTGTCTGAGTCTGTTACAAGAATGTTAGAAAAAACTGTTGTACCAATTGGAGTATCTTCAAGTACGGATATTTCATATGGCACCTAGAAATGGAAAAAACCACAAAAATTATCAAACACGCGCCTAAATAGTCAACATACATTTTGAAATATGGGAGCGTTGTCGTTTTCATCAAGGATAATAACTGTTACTGGAACTTGCACCAAATTATTTCCCCCTACTGGAGCATCTTTTACTTCATCTTCAATAGTTACAAAAAAATTTAACGTATCGTTAACCTGAAACAAAGCAATTTAGATTGTGTCTACAGTTGATGGTATTGTGATAAAATACCTCGCGATCTAAAGGTTTTACTACAGTAACTTCCCCTGTATCTCGATTAACTTTAAAAAGGTCTGTTCCGTGAAGACCAAAATGCACAGGACTGTTTTCAGGATCACTTCCTTCTAAAGTAAAAACTACTTCACCGACTGGCGTTCGTTCAGATAATGCTAAATTATTCATGTCTAGTGAAAAAGAGGGAGGCAAGTTGGTGCTTTGAGCTGAAATTAAAGAAAAAAACATAATTAGAGATTCGTCTTTATAAATAAATAAATCACAATAATATTTCAAACACTGTTATTATGTTGTTGCTTGTTTGATGGGAATATATACAGTGTGTTCAAAAAGTAAAACTACTTTATGATTTAAAAAATTAAGAAACACCATGCGTATTATTTTAAAATGTTAACTAATCATCAATCACTGTGACACTATTTTCTAATTAAGTTTCAAAGGAATTTGTCCCGACATTGCTAAGTTGTGAAATATCAATATTTTTAAAGATTTCTGTTCCTGTCAATATTTTTATAAAAACTTAAATAACTAAAAAACGATTGATTTTAGGTACAGAAAGTTTAGTTTTGCATCTAAAAATTACAAAATATACAAGATGTGCTGTTTAAAAAAAGTAATTACGGTCCACTCCTTAAAAATGGACCATCCTATATACATATTTAAAAGTATTTCAAATTTTTATCTGGTTACTTCCTAAAATATTTTATAAAGTTATAACGAGATATTGACTCGTTACGTTACTTTTGTTCATACTGGATAAAGCTACTATGCTGTCTTTTTTCATGTGAGGAAAGTTGAAAAACAAATAAACATTTTTTAAATTATAAAGTAGTTTTCAATTTTAATTTCTTTAAGCCTATATAATTTCTTTAGAGTATTTACATTTTTTTCGGTTTTTAACGAAATATAACAACTACGATATTCTTGAAATTAGAAAAAAATCTTTTTTAAACGACTAATCAACTCTGATTGCTTAAAAAATAGGCTAATTTTGGTCTGCATTTCGGTAACCATTCGATTTAAAAAAATATTATTGTCTTCATCAAAATCTACGTAAAATTATCCAAAAATTACCTATTTACAAATTTTTTAAATTAATGATAGTACGTATTTAAATAATTTTTTTATTAATAGCATTTAAATTTGTGACTTATATAACTGCTTTTTAATTCTATACAGATCTATTTATTGTATGTAACTTCATTTACAAATTTGAGATCTTAAAAAACGTAATATAGGTATTTTTACTAGGTACATATCACCAATAGAATTTTTATTCGTCTCGTTTCATTTCGTTTCATGTTTTTCGATTAGGTACTTAAAAATCCGTTTTAGTTCGTATCGTACAAAATGAAAATGTACTTTTCGTTTCGTTCAAGCATATTTCATTGAACTTTTTATTTAAATTTGTTGTGATTTTTTGGTGAATCATCGAGAAATTCGCAAGAACGTATTTGAAAATTGAGCTGCTTAAATAATTACTTCGTGTAAATGAACCATACTGGCGTAGGTGACTATGGTTGTAGGTTCAAAGAATAGTTATTTTAAAAAAGTTCGACAGGACTTGCTTATTGCACAGTTTACGCAACTAAATAGCACGTCGTCTTACGAATACGCGTTTATACAGTAAAAAATCGTATCCAACTCTTTGGAAAACAAAACACCGTACCGCCAGCTTACACACATTAGCCGCATTTACACATAGACGCTTTCCTGTGCGATAGAGCGTACGCTTTTACGCGTGGGTAAAACCGTACGAGCATTCGCGCGCGATACACGTTTGTTACAAAAATGCATGCACACTCTTTCGTGCAGGAAAGCGTGCCAACTAAGAAATGCACGCGAAAGAACGTACGTGTAAAGCTGAATCATGCACGCTTTCCTTAGCGAAACTGAATCCCGTTGAGCGCCTGTGCGAGGTTTTGTTAATTTTTCTTTACGTACGAAATAGACGTTCAAAGGAGAAATATAGTGCTGGCTGTGTTTTTTGCTGGTTTGAGTGAAGTATTAAAAAACAGAAGACGGAAATGGAGGTTTTGGATTAAAAATACCTACAGAAAATTCATGCCGCCAATTTCTATTTTTATATTCGTCGCTTTTTACTTTTCATAAACATGGATTAGATTAATATAAATAAATAAAATTTGTGATTAATTCTTTTGACCACAGGCGGTTTTCCATGATGCCAGTATACTACACGTTCTGAACGACTGGCGTGTGGTAAAGCGCGCGTTGAAATGTTATGCACAGACATACTCGCACAGGATTGCGCGTACACGATTTCCGACACGCTTTCGTTAGCCTTTGCAATCTTTCTCGCGCGAAAGCATACACGCCGCTCAATCGCGCAGGAAAGCGCCTGTGTGTAAGTAAAGGCGGCTATTCACTTAGCGCAAATCACTTTATAAACACGTCTTACGTTAACACGAGTTCGCCCTGTATATACATAAATATATTTTCCGTGTAATTCTACAGTGGAAATTTCTGAGGGCTTATTATCCCGATAAGTACTTGTACGGGTGTTCCTTTATCCGATTTCTTCTTGATTCCTGTGGGTATTACTTTTAAACCATGAATTACGCATTTAATTAGAGGGCGCTTCCGTGCCCCGGGTGCAAAAATTGCTAGTTACGACTCTGAGTCAGAGAGGAAAGCATAATCTGAGTAGAAGCATTTCCGCTGCGTAAACAGAAGTTGTAATTTCGAATGTGTTGTTGGGGTGCGTAATTCAGCTAGACTTTAAATGAACGACTATTATGGAACGCTAACAATTATTTGACTTTCGTACTTAAACTTGTAAGAAAATAAATGAGTAGGTTTCTGCTTCTACCAAATTTATCAAGATAATAAAATAATAATAAAAAAAACCCTTACATATACCGTCGTCAGAATGTATTGCAATGTTATAAATTATACAACTCGTATTTTCATAGATCAATACTTGTATAGGAGAACTATAACATTTACACACGAATACATTATTTTTATTAGTTTTTACTTTTGTATCACATAAAATATATTTCATATATCATTAGCTACACAGAATCTTAAAGAAGTATTTTTTGCCATAAATAAGACAATGTGCATGTATTCATGTAGACGAACTAATTGGTAGGTGTATAGTAACTTTACAATAGTTTGTTAACTATACAGGGTGTTTCATAATTGAATGCTGATCCTGATTTTAAGAAAAAATGTTCAGATCAATGTAGGTCCGCAACCGCCGTATTTTTGAGATACAGGGTATTAAAAGTTTACTCGAAAACCGTTCGTCGGACAAAAAAAAGTCAAAAGGCCATTTTTACTAAGAGATAAAGAAAATTATAAAAATGACATTTATTTTGAAAAAAAACAGTGGCATATAATTTTTTTCATTAAAAATATTCAAGGACATGTTAGTACGGACGCCATTGGCAGAAATAGAACAATTTTCTTTTCTGAAAAAAAATGTGTTCTTATGCCTAGTTAGTACCTACTAAAATTCAAAAAAATATCTAAAGCGGTATCAAAGATATTACGAAAAAACCGATATTTTTTCAACTTTTTAACACCCTGTATCTCAAAAATACGGCGGTTGCGGGCATACATTGATGTGAACTTTTTTTCTTAAAATCATCCAAGGAATAATACCCCTAAGGATCAGCATTTAATTATGAAACCCTATACAGGGTGGTGCTTTTTTCGATGCTCTCCATTGCTATCAGGGCCGTGTCTAGGTGTTTTGGCGCCCGGGGCAAGAACGAAAAATTGCGCCCCATTTCTAAAAAAAAAAAAAAAGTTTCTCCGGGCCTACTTTGTTCGGGCTTGGAAAATGGGGCTCGTTTTAAAAAACACTTTATAAAACACACATATGTATGCACATATAATATTTTTAATAATAAATAAATAATTAGGTAACATTTAACTTAAGGAACATACAATTTGGTAAAAAATAACACAATATGCACATGTAATATTTTTAATAATAAATAAATAAATACTTCAATAGTTAAACATTTAACTTAAGGAACATTATTTTTTTTAGTCGTGAGTCTTTCTACTGTTTGTAGGACTGTTGAGTTGTGTTGTGCTGACTTTTTTCCATGATCGCTTCTTCTTCTTTTCTTTTTATGCTTCTGGTATTCCAAGTACCTATTCTCATTTTGTCTTTCTTATCTCTATTTTTTTAATTTTTAGTATCTCATGCTTTGATTGCTATCTGTTTTTCCTTATTCATGTCCGTTTTCGTGTAGTGATCGTGCCATTTTTTCCGTAACTTGTTTTCCGTCCTTAGTTTTTTGGGTCTGTTTTTTGCTGTAGCTCCTCTTTCTCTTTATTCCATAGCCAGATGTTATTATCTACAATGAGTTTTTGATAAGCTACTCTGACTTTTTTGCCCTTTTTTCTTTCTTTTTCTGCCTCTTCTCTGATTTTTCTTTGTATTTCTCTTTCTTTTACTGTTAGGTCATTGTCTATGTAAACGTTTTGACCTTTTAATTTGCTCTCATACTGCATCATCTTTATTTTATTTTACTCCTATTTACTTGTCATTGCTATTGTCATACTTTTGCCATATTTTCGACCCACCACATACATCTGTTTGATATTTACTTTGACTCCTAAATTTTGATCTAGAAATTCTTCGATACCTGCTGTACCGTTACTTTCATCAAATTTTGCCCCCTTTATCACAATTTTATATTTCTTTTCTTTTTTTTCTTCTGGTTCTTCTATTCTGTTTTCTAAGCTAAGCATCTTTTTTCTAAGCTCTTCGTTTTCTTTTTTTGTTGCACTAAATTCCTCCCTAAATGCTTTTTGTTCTTCCCTTATCTTTTTAACTTCTTCCACCAATTGGTTAATTACTTTTACTAATGCCTCCATTTGTTTTTCTTCCGTTGAACCTTTGGTTTTTGCTTGATCTGGTGATCTGATTACTAGTTTGTACGTTCTGGATATTCCGCCTTCTTCTTTGTTTTTCTCTTCCTTGTCTCTTTTTCTTTTATAACTACTACCATTCGCTTTAAAAAATTTCTCCATGGATAATATTTTATTTTATTTAACTTTATTTATACGATTATATTTTAAAATTTAATTCACTACACAGTTATTAGTTTAATGTGCTTACTTACACTATCACTATTACTTGACGCGCTCTTGGGTTCATTATCACGCTACGTCAGCTGTCTATACCTCATACGCCGTACGTTATTTACTTGTTAATAACACTCTACAATTTAGATAAAAGGACTTAAGGAAGAAGGGACGCGCCAATAAACTTTGCCTAGGACACAAAATAATTTCGCGCTGGTACTGCGTAACGTAGATAACTCCAAAAAAAATAAGACGTCAATGGCGATTTTGGCGCCCCCTGATTTCGGCGCCCGGGGCGAGCGCCCCCTTCGCCCCCCCCTAAACACGGCCCTGATTGCTATCTTGGAAACGGTAAGAGATACAAGATCGGTTAAATTAGAGAAAAGTTGCACATTTTTATGGCGATTAGGAATCTGAAAAGAAATCCTGGATATTTTGATTTGTTTTTGATTTATTACAAAAAAACTGAAAAATGTGATTTTAGAAAAATATTATTATCTTCCCTACCATTGACGCTATTTCATTTAAACTTGGTAACTTTATGTTTTTGACCGTCCTGGGTTTAATGACGTCAACAGGAATTTTCTAAGCCTTCTAGATTTCAAGTTGCGATAGTCAACTTTTTTATTTCTTATGGCCACCATATTGGATTTTTACACCATCAGACAGACAAAAAAATTAGCTTTTCAGATTGGTAACCAACATACCTTTTTTCTTTCATTAAAGCATCAATGAATAGGTCTCCGAAAATGGAACAATTTGTCTAATTTAAACTTCATTGTAGCTCTTACCGTTTACAAGATACCAATAGTGGCCCTTCTATGTGGACCACCCCATTTTATATTGTATTATATTAATATTACATCAAAAAATATTACGTTGATGGCTGTTAACTGATATATTGTATGGAACTGATTGGCATAGTTTAGGATTCAACTATTTCAATTAGTTCCATAATAAATAAATGTACCTATAGATATAAATATATTTATTTTTAATATGGTAATATTTAAATTGTCTCGACGTTTCGGCAAGCTCTCACTATAGGGGATACGCGGATAAACTCCGAAAACTATATTAAAAATGTTAGTAACCGCGAAAATCTAAAAAGAAACAATATAATATAAATATGTATAATCATATGGTTTACCGGTAAACCGGTTTTGATTGACAATTTTACCGAATTACCGGTAATTCAAAAAGTCGGTAAATTTACAATCCCTACTACCGCACAGTCTCTGCTATAAACTTTTGCTTAAACTAACTCAAAAGGTTTAACCCTTTTGAGTCTTCTTAGTAATCCTGTCGTGTCCAGGAGTTGGATCGCCTACATGTTGATGGAGCCTTTCTTCGTGGTCCTTGGGCAATGGTTAATAGAATTGGTTAATGATCCGAATCCATATCCCATCCTTCTTCTATCTGCATGAAGTTTGAAGATATATTTTTGACAATGAAGAAATCGATTAGGTCCGGTATCTTGTTTGGATTTGTAGGCCAATTACCGCTGTAGCTTCGAATTCTTCTATTTTATATCCTATCTCTTCATGATGGAGTATGTTTTCTTTTATTACAATTGCGCTACCTCCCTTTGTAGCATTTTCAGGATGTATGGTATGGTGCACTTTAAATCCTTTAAATTTAATAAATGATTGTCTTGTGTGTTTCTGATATGAGACACACATCAATGTTGTCTATGTCTAGGCTTGCTTGTAGCTCTTGTTGGTGTTGCAATAAGCCATTGGCATTCAACGCTATGACTCTGAGATCACTGGCCATTGTTTTTCTTAGGAATAGCTCCTTTAGCACTATGTTCTAGCCTAGTTAGACGTTCATCAAATTTCAAGAACAGCTGTTCTTGTTTGTTTAATTTTTCCAAAATCAGTTGCAAGGTAAGTTCAGCAGACGTGGTTTGCTGTTTTCTATTTTGGGTATTGGCATTTGGGTTTGATGTGCCTACCAGTACTTGAGCATATGTCCCAGGTCTACTATTGTTTTCCTGTGGCTGGTTCTTAGTTGTCTTTTGTGATTGTTGTCTTTTATTGCTTACCTGTTCCCTTTCTCTTTGTGGCTGTTGAGGTAAGTTGGGTTTCTTTAAAAATTTAGTTTTGATTTTTTGCATTTCTATGGCTACGATGCATCCTCGATAGTTCGCAGGGTGGTTGCTGCCACAGTGTACGCATGTTGGTGGTCCGTCCTTTAGCTTCGTGCAATCTACAGTAAGGTATTTACCAGGACATTTGACACATCGTGGTTCTTTGGCACAGTACTTTTGCGTGTATCCATATGCTTGGCATCTTTTGCATTGTGGGACTAGGCTAGTTTTTTTGATTCGTTGTATTTCAACCCTAATACCCAGTATGTCAGTGATTGCAAAGGTTTTTTTAACATCATCATCATGTCTGAATACCAGCATAAACATATTTAGCGGTTGTTTTGTCTTCTATTTCAGTTTATTAACTGCTTCTAGTGCCTTAAACCCTCTTTTCCGAAGTTCGGTAACTATTTTTCCGGATTGCAGGAATAATGCAGTTTATTGGCAATTACTTTGATTGGTCTGTTTTGCT
Source organism: Elmis aenea (assembly GCA_947652605.1). Classification (NCBI taxonomy): domain Eukaryota; kingdom Metazoa; phylum Arthropoda; class Insecta; order Coleoptera; family Elmidae; genus Elmis; species Elmis aenea. Next base: position 18,704,621 of record OX393576.1, read on the forward strand.
TATTTTCAAATGAAAACCATTTTATATTATTGTCCAGAAGCATTTTAGTTAACATCCGATAACTTTCTTCATCTTGTACATTAATTTTAATATTTTCATTATTTATTACTTTAATTTGAAATCCAAAAAGCACATCGCTTAGTTTGTCGTGGAGTTCGTTAAAGTTTTCAATGCCTTCCACTACTACTGGTGTTTTTTTTATCTTTCTTCTGTCCTGCTGGGACAATTTGTTCTTGTTGAGGTGATGTTAACGAAGTATCCAACCGTCCTTTTTTGTTGTTTTTTTTCCTTATCCACTCTGTTTCTTTTGCTAATTCCTCCTCATCGGTTACGTATTCTATTTTTTATTTATTGTTTGTTGTTTCTACGAGACACTGTAGATTTTTTTGCATAATAGCTATTTGTTTTTCAAGTTCATTTATTCTGGAGGACAGGGCATGATTTTCATGCTGTTTTTTTCCATTTTTTAAACAAGAATTCTTCATTTAGTGTCATTGTAGAACTTTCAATAAACAAGTCAGTGTTTCTTTGTTTTATTGCCGGTTCATTTGTTCTTGCTGGTCTTGCATTTTCTGCAAATAGTTTTACATGCACTTTACCAGGTGTGTGTGTCATCGTTACGCGATACGGTCGCCGACCTTGTATAACGTCTGATAGCACTCACAACCAATGAAATCACTCATTACTCGAACTTTAATTAATTGGGTCTCCCTCACACGTCCACTCGCGACAAGAGTCAATCGATTACTAGGAATGGACTGGAATCATTTTTACTTTCGCCATACGTAGTATGTATTATAAATCATTAAGCAATGTCGTTACAAACGAATCTTTAATTGGTCAAAGCAAAGGATATTTAAATATATAAACTGTAAATTGTCTATAAATAACAAGTTCATACTAAATTATATGTTAATTATTTATGCTCTGACTTTTTTCAAAAATGGACTTAGATTACTTTTATTATAAACGGTCTAAATGTTGAGTAGTATTATTTTTGTTTGCAGTTTTTTATAAATTTGTTTAAGAGTTTAATAACATATGCAGCCTCCTCTCAAACATTAAAAATGGGTTTTCATTAATTTACAAAACGTAATGATGTAATAAGTAATGAATAACGCTTTGTACATATAGCTTAATAGGTACTGCAAGAGTTTGTTTATTATGTTAAACAGCTGGTGTCATCTGTTTAACACCTGAACACGACATTCGGTTAATCAAACGTCATTAAAAAACCTTTTACGTTGACTTTGCGTAAATACGGAATTTGTTTCAAGCATTATAGACCCATTAAGGTTTAAGCTTCCGTAATCTGACCCAAGAATTTGCATGCACTTGATTATTAAAATTTTACACCTGCGACTGTTACAATAACAACCTCTTAATCATTCAATTTGAATATTTAAGAGTTTAATATATATGTTGTTGGCTTTGGGCAGCAGTGTGATGAAAATGATAAATGATGATGAATGAACAATGTCCTGATTATTTCCGTATTTTGACACGTGCATCATAAACGAAGATTGATCGCGCTTTTATGTTATTATGTTTCCGTATCTGGAATTTCACGCCAACACAAGAATCAGACTATAATATATTTTATTACGTAGTCGTAGCCAACACTGATAGAATGTATTATCGGTAATTAAATCTCGTTCAAAATAAAAGAATAGGAATACACCGTACTTTTTTTTGTTGTGAAATCCTGCCCAAGGCTGCACTCAAAAACTATAAACAATCAATACCTAAGTTGTAATCACAAGTAACAATTAACATGTAACCAGTGCACGACTTAATTCTTGTTCCTGGGAAGAGATCGCTTATTATAAAAAAAAACACAGATTCGGTTAAATAAGCAATAAGTTGCATGTAAAGAACTCTATTTATAAGGATTTCCAGATGTTTTTAAATATGCATAGCCACCGGATAGAAACGAAAATGAGATTTTTTTGCAAAATTGTACAAAAATATAAATAAACATTTGTTATGTACAACGATGAGGTGTATAGTATTTGTTGTAGCCACTGTTAAATAAACCCCGCAATAAGAAATTCTATTAGAAATGTGCATCGTAGGAACTTTGTGATCCATTAGAATCAGTGACTTTCGATAAATTTTAATAATATATGAACTTGGTGATTGAACTGTGTAGAGTTTGAAAGTCGTAATAAATAATTCACATGCTGCGTAGAAGACTACGACCTGGATTAAATCACACAACTAAATCTACATTTATTTATGGTTATCTATACAAAAGAAACCAAATCATACGTTTTCTTCAAAAATTGCGTCTGTAACACAGGGTGACAAAAATCTACTGCGTTACATGTGTAAATTTGGTTTTATAGGAGTTAGAGTATCGGTTAAATTGGCTGAATTGGGCAAAATAACACAATAAATTAAATGGTGTTTAAAAAATTAACTATTGTTGCCTTGCCAACTATTTTTTAAGAACATTGCAAAACTGTAAAAAGGCAAAATGTTTGAACACCAATATTATTTAGCTACGAAAAATAGAAAAACAATTGCAAATAGGCAAAATTTTATTATCTTATCTTAGTAGCTTAAAAAAAAGAAGTATAGCTGGCGAATGTTTCAATAAAAATATCAAGTATTTTGTTCTTTATAAGATGAACCATGCATAGTAGAGGGCCCCTACACATTTGTGCGTAATGCTTCTTACAACATTTGTTATGTAATGTATTATTGTATAAACCTTCAGAATCGTGTTGCAATGTTAAAGTTACACAAAAACAGGTTTTTTCATAAAACTATGGCGTTGTCAACTTTCTGAGGACACTGCAAAGAAAAACCGAAAAATGACAAAATTTTAAACACAAACATTTTTTACTATGACATATAAAAGAACAGTTTTGAACAGGTAACTTTTAGATAATTATTTAGATTGTAAATAAGACACTAAGTTTGGTTTTAAGTTGAGTTGGTACCAAGATACAGATCCAAGTTGCGTTTTTTTTTTTAAGGGCACCTATAATTGGCTGTACGCTTATATAAAAGATGATCTGTTTTCTGATTGCTGTGGTATAAAATTTGTTATTATGTGATATTTTTTGATAAAAAAAAAAAATGTGAATCTTAAAAAAAGAACTCTAAAAACATTTACGAGTATAAATTATTTATTAGTTACTACTATTGTACAGGGTGGTCCAAATTCGATGGGATTACATGGGTATCTCGCTTAATAGCCAAGATAGAGAAACGGTTAAACTACCAAAAAAGTGCTGTTTTACGAGACAAACTCAGAACAGTTCTCAAATATATTCTATCATTTCCATTTTTTTTTGTTTTCACAGCCCACTTTTTGCTTTTCATCTTTAAAAAAATTAAAAAAACTTTGAAACTTGCGTATTATTGAAAATAAATACATCAACCCTAATATATTTGGAATGGGATAAAAATAAGGAATTATAATAGGTCATGGCCAACTATAGCTTCTATTTAAAAAAAGGTAAGTTTGTGTCATAACATTTTAACGAAGAGCGTAAATTTTTTTAAAGTTTTAACAAAATCTACATAAAAATATCTAAAAATAATCTTCATAAACTTTTTCGATATTTAAAACAATAAGGGAGATATGACACATTATAAATGTAACAAAAAACAGTTTTTCTTTAATAACTCAAAAACCGGAAAAGATAAAATATTTTTGAAAACGGTTCTGAGTTTGTCCCAAAAAACTGCACATTTTTGGTAATTTAACCGTTTCTCTATCTTGACTATTAAGCCACTTTGGACCACCCTGTACTTATCACATATTATATATCATAAGCTACATAGAATCTTAAAGAAATATTTTTTGCAATGTATAAGATAATGTTCATGTTGCTGAACTAATCGGTACGTACAAAATTACTTTGCAATAGTTTGCTACCGCCAAATACATTATACCCGACGCTTCCACCATACTTTTGAGTATTAATTAACTTCATCTAAAGATTTCAATTAATTAATAATATCTATGAAACATTCAACATGCAAATTAAACATTGCTAATGCACAATGAGCATTAGTTGACATATAGTTAAGTAAATAATCGCAAACATTCATATATTTAAAAGTATTTTAAATACATTTTTCATAATCACAAGTTTATCCCTTAGCATCAAAAAATATCACCATTACATATAAGAATTCATGTTATATCAGTGAAATCAAAACATAAAAGTAATTTTTAAAGGTTACAGCCAACTATGTTTAAAAAAAAATGCCTGCTTTACAGTAACTGTCCAACTTAAAAAAAAAAATCATTTACAATTTAATAAACGAATTTTCTAAAACTTTGATTTACAACTTTTTTCTATTTATTGCAGAAAGAAAGAAATTTATGTTTAAAATGTTGTCTACCTTGCTGAGATCTTATTTTACAGGTCGTGGGCGTATAATAATTATTAGTATTGCCGATTAAAATGAGTGTAATAACACGCCATCAAACATAAACACCAACTTTATTAGCAAATAACAATTCTTGTATTATTAACAACTTCGGCGATATCACCAACACAATTCTACTTTCTTAATATTTATAACGTAAATATTACACTGTTCTTTACAACAGGCTAAATAACTCGCCGTTTTAGTCCTAGCCGACTCCTCGCTCAACCTCGTGAGCGACTCTCTTCGCTCGCTCCTCGTGAGCGACTCTCCTCGCTCGCTCCTCGTGAGCGACTGTCCTGACTCACGGCTGTGAGTGAACTGTCTTTAATCGCCGCACTTCGCACATTTGTTTCTTTTCCTCCCCACTTCACTTCTCGTGCCCATATCATCCTGCGAGTTTTTTAATATTTTTTTTACAGTTTATTGGCAACACTGGTTTATTTTTTAACGTAATTCAATGTTTTTTGTAATCCTACCCAAATTTACTAATTTAACCATTTTTCTTACTCTTATAATATCAAAGTTACTCATTTATCACAGTAGATTACTCTTACCCTGTATATTATTACTATAATTTACAAAATATGTACTTAAAACGATCCCAATAAATGATTAAAAAAATCTAGGATCACTCGTCTTATGCTTGATTCTTGTTTTGTTTTTTGATAGGACATGACTACCTAATAATTGTCAAGCGGCAACATTAGGGAACTACGCCCCCTTTGTTGAAATAATTCCTTAACGGCAATCGTGAGGTTAATTATGGAGATCGTTTGTTTGTTTTGAAATTTATGTAACTCTTTGGGCGGAAAATTACACGCGACCAAGATAAACTTATCTTTTCCATAACCACGTTATTGTATGCGTATGTTAATCGATTTTTGTGTCCTGTAAAAACTTAACGATGCAAAAAATTACAAAACAATTAAAAACTAGTGCAACACCACTTTTATCTGTAGTTGGTGTTTTAATTTTCCACACAATTAAATCAAAAAGTCTGCGGAATATGTAGGTAGAGAGCAAGCAAGTAATTGGCGTAGTTACACACAATAAATTTAACACTGTTTTAAAGAACTTTACCCACAAGATCACAAAGAGTTTTTTTTTTTTGTGAGATTGATGTAAAAAGAAATTTATTTCCATTTTTTATTTCTTTTGCGATCGGATCTTTAAAATAAATAAATTAGTGTTTTATGTCGTTTATTTAACGTCAACCGACTGTTCCTAAAATTCTAATTACTTTAAGTCTTTTTTGTTGGTCGTTATTCCAAACAAACGAAGGGAACAAAAACCCAATGACGTAACAAATGGACGCAGTCGTTTGGAATAATTGATTGATATTTGCGCGTTGTTGCATTAGATGAATGGGACACAAGCGCTACTAATGACTGAATCTTCACAACAAACTGGATTTCTCGTTACTGTGTTCAAGATAAATTTCTTTCCGCTACGAATGAACATTTTGGGCATCGAAAAACATCAATTTTAAATTTCATTATCGAGTAAATATTGCGCTATTATCCAAGGAGAATGGAACAGATAATGTAAATCAGAATTATAAAATTGATTACTGTGTTCGCCTAAAGTAGCATAGAAATGATTTTTGTTTTTATAATATGTACGAGTACATCAAAATAAAAAAGAAATACTGAATGTAGGTATTTTTCATTAGGTTTTCTTTTAGCTGTGCAGAAAAGCAGAACAAAGCAGTGAACATGAATTTTAGAAATACCTAAAAAAATCACTTTCTTACATGGAAAATCTACCGGAGAAATCTTGAAACGCTTTAAGAGATTCTTTTAATAAAAAAGCTTTTACATTAAAACATTAGAAGAAAAACTGCAACGGAACTATACATGGCGTTTTAGTAAGACATCTTTATCCCTGCAACATTTTTATTTTGAGAGATAAGCGTCTGGTGTTTATCACAAATTATTTAGAGAGTCACAAGTTCTTTTAATTTACATCATTACGTTTTACATATATTTGACTGTTTTTGAGATATAAGTTTTTGAAATTGAGATATTCGTTAATATGTGTTTTTCAAATGGCAGACGATAAGCTTAATTTTAAAAGTTATACAGACTATAAAGTTAAAAAGGTTTTTAAAAAAATAGGTTTTCTTGGTAGATAAAGCAGTAAACTTCCAGTCCTTACTAAAATTTTAATATACAAAAGTATCATAGCACCCCATTTTGAATACTGCTCTAGTATTTTATTTCCGGCGAATACTAACGATTTAGACCGGCTTCAAAAATTTCAAAATAGGGCCATGAGAATTATTTTACAGTTTCATATACACCAAAATTAGTATTAAACAACGGATAATTTTTAATACGATTATTTTCATTTCCAATATTATAAATAACCTGCTTTCAAATTCTTTTTAAAAATATACCGGGTGTAACTGAAATCAGGCTCACTCCCTTTTTTTCTTTAGTTTTGAATTTAGACAAATGAAGTTTTAGACATGTAACATTTGCAAAAAACTGGATTATTTGAACATGGGTGCACTTTTGTTTCACTTCCGGTTTCGCCGGAAATGACCATAACTTTGTTATTTTAAATGGCACACTTCATAAAAAATTTAATTTTTGTCAAAAAATTATTTGAGGTTATAAAAATTAACCAAAATGGTACAGTTGTATCCAAAATCGTTTCCTCTTTCCAAAAATGTAAAAATATACAGGGTGTTCCATTTAAAATAATAAAGTTATGGCCATTTCCGGCGAAACCGGAAGTGAAACAAAAGTGTACCTATGTTCAAATAATCCAGTTTTTTGCAAATGTTACATGTCTAAAATATAATTTGTCTAAATTCAAAACTAAAGAAAAAAAAGGGGGTGAGCCTGATTTCAGTTACACCCGGTATAACCCAAAATTCCGAGATTCAGAAAACAAAATTTCACTAAAAATTCTCTATTTTATAAAAGACTGAAATTTTATAACGATCTAACAAGCGAACTTGATAGTGAAACTAATATTGTAACGTCTAGAGGTTATACGTAAGCTCCAGTAGTTTAATTAAGGAAAAGTTTTAATTGTTATATATTCATATATGTAAGTTATAACATTGTAAACACAATTATTAGCAAAAAAACGCTAAATAAATTGCATCATTATTATTTTAAAGTTTTTGAAATTTATTATCATATGATATATAATTTGCGAGGAAATATTTTATGAAAAAAGAAACCATAACATTAATTAAAGTAGTATGTGAAAATTTTATCAAAAGTTAAAAATTAATAAAAAGTAATTAGAAGTTCTCAATTAAGTATTAACGATGAGAAAAATGTACAAATAATGAACGAAAGCATAAATAAATATAAATATTTAAAAAAATTGTTGCAGTTGATTTCAAAATTTTATCATTTTAAAATTATTTGAATGGTACCCTACAGATTTAAATATCAAATCTCTTTTTAAAACAGTAAAAATCAAAAGCTCTTGATATTCCTCATCAACACATATAAAATTAAACTAAATTTAAAAAAACATATTTATACATTTTTACCAAACATTAGATCAATCATAGTGACCAATAAAAAAATAATGAAATTATTAAAAACTACAAAGTAATTATACGCCTTCTACAAAGTGAATGGAAATACAGCACAGATGGCAAACAATGAAATAAAAACAGTTAAAAAATAAACTCAGCTAATTTTACAAATATAAACTTAACAGTTATTACATCAATTTCAATACAATTTAGTTAAATAAAGTAATGCTAATTAACTGCACGTTATTTTCAACATAAACAGTTTCACGGAGAGTTCTAATTGTTTTTGAACAACTACTTGTTTTGTATTATTGCTTTTAGAGGCTACTTTAAATTATCCAATTGCCATTTTCTTGCATGACAAACTTAATTTATGTAATACATGAAACAGAATTTCAAAAGCTTTTAAAACATCTTTTTAAAAATAAAGGGTGATTTTAATAATAAAATAACGAAAAATATACTTTTAAGTATTAGCAACTCATGTTGAGTTTATGCTTCTGTTGTCTGTACATTATTTGCATCTTTAAGAGTTTATCATATACGTTTACTTACTGTTTTTTACAGTATATATTGTGTTTTCACGGGTTTGATAAAATGTACCTATGCTCTTGAAAAATATTTTAGGCAAAACCTAGTTAAATTATGTATCACAAGACAGGTAAGATCAAAAGCCTTTACATGATCTATTTAAAAATATAGTGTGTCAAAAAAAAATCTCATTACAATTCGAATGTATATAATACGTAAAATTCTAATTATCTTTAGAGTTTACTTTTTGAGTTATTAGTAAAATATTGTAAATAATTTCAGTATTCATAATACATAAATGACTAATGTATAAAGCAAATTAGTATACCTATATGTTTTGAATAATTACGTAATATAATTTAGTTTTACAAAATGCCACACACACAAGTTTTATCAAATATAAAGTTTGCAGGTTATAACTGCCGCCATAAATCTATTAATTTAAAATATTCTAGCTTAAAATTTAATTTTATCATAATGAGAAGATACATTTCATTCGTAACAACACCAACTGCGTTACATCATAATCCCATTACTGTCATATATTCATAACTAATTGTTCCTAAAAGAGAATTAAAATGGATTGTGTATTGTAAAAAATGTATAATAAATAATACTTTAACAATGGTTTTAAACATTGCTATTTTCAAAACTGCGTTTATATATCTAGAAAATTATCGTATATCCGGTAATTTAGTTTGATTGTCGCATCCATATAACTGTTATTATAAGAAAAAAAAAAAAAAAAACAATAAACCGTATATTTTTGTAAAACTCAAGATATTTTCTGTTCAATATATGAGGCGATAGTCTTTTTTTTTCAGAAATTACATAGTATACTTTTTTTACTGATTCTGAAAGCGAATTTAATTATAAATCGAATCGTTATTAAAAGAATTAACATCCATGGTAAAATTTTCGAGAAAAATGACTGAAAATCATTCATTATTTTTTCACAAAATCGTTGTTTGACAAGACAAAACATGATCCTGTAGAGTTGACAGTTATTATAACTTGGGTGTTTCATTATTTTTGAAAAAAAATAATTATTTTGTGAGCATTACATTGAAAGTGTCTGTCGTTTTGTTTTGTCTTGTCTGGTCAAATAGAACGATTTTGTAAAAACTAATGAATAATGTTTATAAACTAAGTTTTCTTAAAAAAATTTCTATTTAATTTTTTTAATGCAAGATCAAATTCAGAATTATTTCCTCTTTTACAATCAATAATAAAAGGATACTATGTTATTTAAAAGAAAAGAACTATCGCCAGTTTAATATATGTGTAGAAAAACATCTTAACGTCATTTCATAGCGAATTTCTTGCTGTTTACAAAAATATTAGGTTTATTGGGGTCTTTCTCTAAAATAACAAAGTTTTAGGGGTGTGACAATCAAACTGAATCACCCGGTATATATGATGTTATTATTATTAATACGTAAGTAATATAAAAAAAATTTGTATCTCTTACAACAATACTCTATTTATAAGTCAAAACAAATATGGACTAATATAATTTTTTATACGAATTAGAAACATACCACAAGCATTGGTTATTATAAGCGTTTTATAACACTTAACACTCATAAAAATATTTCAATGTGATATTTTAAAAGTGTATGCCAGTCACGCGTTCTTTTACAATGAAAAACATTAAGCGATAATGTCTCGTATTCGAGGAATTTTCCGTATCTTACATTTCACTTAAGGCATTGTAATGAATACACTTTTATTTAATAATAATATCAAGTAACTTGTTTCTGCTTAAGAACTTTCACAAAGGATCTTTCATGAGGAATGTTTAATAAATCAAGATCTAAATACAATATTAAATACGCAAGCATACAAATAAGACAAAGGATTCCTAAATTCCTTTCTTGCAGTTACTTATCAAAGTTTCCAAAAGCCGCAAACAAACAAAACCTTAAGTTTGGTGTAAGTACTTAATTAATGTAGTCCTTTCAAGCGAACGTGCTGTTAACTGTGATTAAATTCTAAGTACTTAATGCCTGACTACTTAATAGATGACAGTATGTAATAAAGCAATTAATTACTTAATTAGATGACACTAAATATTTTATTTTCTTTTGTGGTTATTGTTTTCCACAGATCGTAAGAAAAGTTTTCTGAGAATGCCGTCTAGACGGCTTTTAACAAGTTATACTAATACAAGCTTTTATCAAAATCTTTGAAACGGATCTTAAACAATGATTTGCGGAAGAAAAGATACGATTTTATTTACAGAAAGCTATTTTGTGGTAGGAGTACTGCTTTTATCACCGTGATAGGACACGTTCTGATTTGTTCCGGCAACGTTTATAATATGTATTTAAGAAATATGAAATGGTAGAGTAACTTTAAGCGAAGAAAAATACAATAAATAAATTTTTCGCGAAAATAGTAAAATAAATTAAATTTCGCGCCAAACGGTGGCAGATACGAAGAAAGCTCAAGAGACACTTTTTGTTTAGAATAAAATGCTCTACCCAAAAACAAGTTTGAGTTTGATTTTCAACAGGGCCGTACTTGTTTTTTATAAAATTTATTGAAACTGAACCCCCACAACTTCGCCACTGGTTGCTTGTGGGGCTTGACATTCTCACCGAATGTGGTAACCTGCAAGGTGGTGCCGTATACCAAATTTGGGTTTAAATATATCTACTGGTTGAGAAACGGTTGAACTATCGATATTTTTTTGAAAATTTCAACACCCTGTATCTTTAAAATGAAGCGTTATGGACCCATGTTGATATGGAATATTCGCTTTAAAACAAGTTTTTGTATCGACTGTTAAAGTCCTGCCACAAAAAAAGTGGACCAACCTGTATACTATTTCGCTCATCAATTTTTTTATATTACTGTTTTATCAAACATCACTTCAGAAAAACACATCGGACATAATCAACATAAGTCCGCAAATTTTTTAAACTATTAATAATTTGGAAAAGGACTTAAGTCACTTTACAGTAATGAAAAATGGCGATTCGTTAACGTCTGTGCGAAATTATGTATGTATACTGCGAAAATTATAAGTAACCCAGATAACAAATGTAAAAGTAAAATTTCTTTATCGTTAGCATTAATATTTTTATGCACGTTAAAATGAAAAACATTTAATATCTCAACATAAAATAAAAGTGACTTATGCCACTTCCAAAATAAACGGCTCATTTATTGTCAAAGTCTTGATATTTCTTAAGGTAATCCGAAATTATAAAAAAACTGTAATACATAAAAAATATTCTTTTTATGTGAAAATGTGGTTTATGTTGGGGTTTATGATAAGTCTTTTTTTTGTAAAATTTTTAATTGCGAAATAATTAAGGAAGATTCAAAATTTTAAATTAATTTTTCTGGCCAAAGGATCCTAAGGTTTATAATAATCTTTTTATACACATTACACACATACAATGTATAGCGAAAATCATTTGGTGGCCACACCAGCTTTTTTAATTGAACATAAAATTGCATACAACATATCACTTACAAGAAGGTACCTAACACTTTTATTCGTGTATATTTGCTAATTTATTTTTTGTCAAACTTCGTCTTCTAAGTCATTTACAAGACTTACAAATAAATCGGTTTAGATGTGCAATCTTTACAACGAAATATCTTTACTGCTATACATATTTATTAACACGTTTCGTCTCATTTGTGAGTCAAATAATCGAAAATTATAATCAGCATAATGCATTCTTAATTTAAAGTCGAGAATTAATGCAGCAAAGGTGGAAATTTAATTTATTTTCAGTCGTGGTTCGCCGCATTTACAGATTGGTAGCTATAGCATACAAACTACGGTCTCTGCTGTGTGTATATCTTATTGTGGAAGTTCACGAGCCATATTGTAGCATTGTTCTATCTTGTATCGCAAGTTGGTAAATGCTCTCAGTTAATGGACGGTTCTGTTTCTGCTCTAACTAGGTTATCTTGTTACCGCCAGGAAACACCGAGGAGACGACTTTAGCCACTGATTTTCATTACATGGCAATAGGATAGAAGTGGTAATGACTACAGCCGGGCATTACTGGAAGACAGACAATGATGACGAAGCCAACAATTGTTGCACTCACCGGAATTACATTACTGATGCTGTTGACAATAATATCACTGTAACGTTATGGTGCTGAATGCATTGAACAGATAGGAATTCATAAATAAACTGATACCGTATCGTATTCCGTTACTTCGACAGTAGTTAATTAGGAGCTTTTTTTAAATTAAAAGTAGTTATATTGCAGACGGCATGCGATTTCAAAAACAGTAATTACTCGGTTAATCAAAACAATTGTTTCGCTGAAAGTGAACTGCATCCTTAAAATTGTTTTAGCTGCCATAACTGATATAATATCGGTTTATAGGAACAAACAGGGTGTTCTAAAAGTCTGAACCCGTACATCATATAATATTTCTTCTAACATAAATAATCATTAGGACGGGGTTCACTTAAATGGCTTTCCTAGTCAGACTAGGCTAGTCTCCAAACTTAACGCTTCATTTTTCGATGTACCTACTAATGGAGACAAAAGTATCCAAGTATTTTAAAAAGGATATCTTAAGGGGGGATAAAGATAACGTATTAAACTGTTTTCTCTATAGATTCAGCAGTGCTACACGTACGAGTATTGGAAAGCGCTGTTTTAGTCAATAACTTTTTTGAGTAAACATTGTAACAGACTATACACACTTACAAGGACCAACGAGAATTGATTGAGTATAAAAGCACTGTTAACATTTTCCGCAATTTTATTTCAAAACAGCCATTATTACGTTTTACTCCTTAAAAGTTCGCTACCAGTCTTCTTACAAAATACTTGCAAAACAATCTTGATGTCAGCATTATTCTCCTCCTCAGACAAGAACTTTCTGCAACGAAAATTTCTTTGAAGTCCATAAAAATAACCAAAAGTCACACATTGCCAAGTCAGCTGTTCGATTGATATTACTTTTTTTTTCTACTACCACTAATATAAATGACTCTTACCGTACAGCCTGCATGCATAGTAAGTAAGTCCTAACGCAGGGTAAGCAAAACGCACACTTGACTAGAAATGTCAAAGTACGCTTACGTCAAACTTACGTAATTACTGGGTGTATATTAGCCAAAACGTCGTTAAAATCGTAGGTATTATGAGTTCGTAGAAAAAGTAAGCTACATAACACGAGTTGTCCACTCGTGCGTAATATGCTTCTTACAACTCTTTTTATTTAATATAGAGTAAAGTGCCCTAATATGGAACAGTTACCTATTATGGAATACATCAGTTTTATGACAATGAATAAGCGATATCTGTTGAAAAGTATATGTACCTATTTGTACATTGATCACACATTCCCAAATGTAAAATAGTTAAAAAATATTCACTAGATTACATAACAGATTCAAATATGTTTTTGACGTGCTACTGAGTTTTTAGGCTAAATCTTTCAGTGCAAAATATTATATGCTAGGGTAAATGATATAAAATATTTTATTGCATGTTTATTTAGCATGAGCCTTTACATTTCAATGAAATAGACCAAAATTTTGATTGGGGCCATTTCATGTTTTACATATACCGATTTTTGAAATGTCACATTGATGCCTAATATGGAATACATAGAGGTGCCTTATAATGAATATGATTATGGTCACCAAGTACAGCAATATGGGTTCAGTGTCAAAAATGTCAAAAATGGGCACACGAAAAATGTGCAAAATACCAAAAAAAAAAACAATTCTATTGTCCTACCTGTAAAAAATAAATAAATTATCAACATTAGTTTGAATGACACTGGAAATATAATTTAATTTACATAAATAACAGAGTTTTGGTTTGGTTTAAGTAATAATGCAAATCAGAAAGAAATAAAAGATTAATCTATGAGCAGTTGATTATTTTAATGTATATTTCCTATATAATTCTATATTCCATATTAAGAACCTCAAGTATTCCATATTAGGTTCCCCGGGAGCTTAATATGGAATAGTAGTAACATTTTAAAAAAATAGCTATGTAAGAAATATCTACCGTAATATCGTACCAGAATTTGAGTAATGTGTTGCGTATTCATTACAAATTCCTTACAATTTTTTTTGCACAATTTTGTTGAATAAATGTGAATATTATTGCCGAATACAAAAAAGTATTCCATATTAGGGCACTTTACTCTACTAGATATTTTTAGCCAAAAAAATGGGGAGTTGATGATGCTGTACGAGAAGATGCATTATCGCGATGGAGCAAAATCCTCTTCTCTAAAATACTTTAGGCCATTTTTCTGTGTACCATTTCGCTTATTGTTATCTGTAGATCTAAACAAAATTCCATTACTTTTTTCATTGCTAGCTACTTTTTGTCCATTGTTCGACTTTGCTTATCTTGGTGACTCTATAAACGATTTTCGAAAATTTTATTATAGGTTTCGTTACCTGTCACAACTTTGAAAAAATTTAGCGTCCGTCTTTGTTGAAAAGATTTAGTTTCACAGCAAATTCTTAAACCGCGTACAGACCCAAATTTGAAGTTCGCGAACTGCTCGAGAGCTAATCGCGAGCAAAACGTTTACACCAAAAAATGTGTGTGTTGATGAACAGTTCTCGAGACATACTGCACACTTCGAAGCCAGTTTGCGTTTTGAAAATAAATATGTCATCAAGCGACGAAGACATATTGGTAACTGCTTTTGCTGCTTTTAAGTTTGTGAAAATGGTATCCACTCGCCTTCACACAAGCTCTGCGATATTGCGCCCTAATACCCCCAATTTATTTTTTGCTTTCATCAAGGTTCTTTTGTATAACCTCAGAAATTCGACAAATAAGTTCTTTTTTTTCGTAGTTTAAACTTTTTTGGGCCCCTTAAGTTTGAGTGTAAACGATTCCAATAAGTTTAAAATGTCTTCTCTGCCCACTTCATTTTTAACATCCAGACATAAAATGATTTTAGGCACCTGTTCGCGAACAAACCGTTTGATGGACCGCATCAAGAGCGAACATTCTTAAAACTAGCGAGCCGCTCGCGAACTGTTTGCGAACGCCCGTCTACACCAGCTTCGCACATTGTCCGCGATCTGTTCGCTAACTGTTTTAGAATAGTTCGCGAGCTTGGTCTGTACGCGACTTAACACGCTCTGATTTTAGGAGTTCAGAGGGCTAATACGGTAAAAAAACCACTGAAAACTTTTTTTTTAAGTGCGGGTAATCGCGAAAGATTGTTGTAAAAGCTGAGGTCCAATCTTAAGTGAATGCTCTATTAACCTCTTAGGTGGTTTAATTGTCATCTTAATTTTTTTTTTAAAGCAGCATTGGTTTTCGGCAAAGCCGTAGGAGGATGTTTTGCTTCTTTTTAACGCGAAACAGAACTTATTTCGCGTTTAAATTCTTTATGCCCGAGGACAATTGCAACCAAAGAAGGTGTTTGTCTAAAAGCAAACTTTAAACTCTCGTTGTGCTCAAATCCTATTTAGAATCGTCTAAAATCATAATTCGATCACGCTCGCGGGTTAACTCAATTTTGTTACCGCTTTCACTATTCAAAGAAATTAATAAAATATGTTCCAACCAACTTAAACCTTAAATGATTGGTAAAGAATTTAATAATATAAAGGTGAGGATTTTATTTTTTAAGTTCTACATTACTTTTGATATAAATTCAGTCTGGCTCGTGTATACAACTTCGGTTTGCCAACGGGTTCCCAACGAATTTAGTGTAGCTGTGTTACACTAAATATCTTAAACTTAGCATTCAATCAAATGCGCCAACGAATCTGGGAATGTGAGAGCATTTGTACGTTAAAGGGTTTAAACCAATATTCGACACATAAATTTATGATTTACAGCTACAAAGCAAGCATTGCGAGAACATATTTCCAGAGAGTGTGTGCCGTATCGATTTATATTTATGACAAGTACTCTGTGAATTGATATTTCTTAAGTGTGTAGAAGGAAAACGAAATTTAAAACTGGTGGAGATTTATTCCAGAGTACGTTTTAACCGACAACAGAACACATTTTTATGAACATGAATGAAATAATGTTGCAAATCAAAAATATACTTAATTAATTTTCTAAAATTACAAGTTAAAAAGTAACTCTCAACACAAAAGACATTTATGAGAGTATTGGAGTAACCAAGTTTGTCGAAACACCAATAGTACAAACAAATAAAGTATTTTCATTTAAACCAGTGACGCTAGACGACATTAGTAAAATAATGTAGAATATAAATATTGGAGGTGGTACGGATGATGTATCTATACAGGTTATTCGAGATGCATTACCTCTGATTGGAAACACAATGACAGACATAATAAATGAATCGCTACTGACCGGTATTTTTCCCGAAAGCTGGAAAACGGCGTTAGTTGTGCCAATACCAAAAGTGAGACGAACCAAAAAATGCGAAGAATTTAGACCAATAAACATACTACCTAAATATGAACTTTTGGAGTCTGTTGTCAAACGACAAATATTACAGTTTATAGAAGACAACAAAATACTATCAGACGCTTAATCCAGCTTTAGAGCCAAACATTCATGTGAAACATCATTAAATCTTGTGCTAGCTGATTGGAAGCAGTAAATTGAAAATAACAAATACATTGTGGGGGTAGTTTTAGACTTTAAAAGAGCATTTGAAACCATAGATAGAAATAGGCTGATTAAAAAACTGGAACAATATGGTATACGGGGAATCGAAAACAGGTGGTTTGAAAGTTATCTAACAACTCGCTATCAAAAAACTAAATTTAACAATATAGAATCAGAAAAATTTATAAGCACACTAGGTGTACCACAAGGTTCAGTTTTGGGTCCATTACTTTTTGTGCTGTACTTAAATGATTTGGAACACAATATAAAAAACTGTAGTGTAAATCTCTTTGCAGATGACACTTTAATCACAGCTTCTGGTAGCAGCCTAGAGTCGGCTATTAATAAGATAAATAAAAACCTATACGTTGTATCACAATGGTTAAAAGTTAACAAATTAAAATGAAATACAGACAAAACCAAATTTATGATAATAGGAAACAAGCCAATACCGAGTGATGTAAGCATTAAAGTTAAAATAGATAATGAAGAACTTGAATGTGTTTCGCAAATTAAATATCTTGGTGTTATGATAGACAATAAACTTAAATTTAACAGCAATGTGGATTACATTGTGAAAAAAGTTGCGAAAAAAATTAGTTTTCTGGGTAGATTAACAAACAAACTTAGCTTTTCAGCAAAAATTACAGTATACAGGTCACTAATCGCTCCTCACTTTGATTACTGCGCGAGTATTTTATTTTTATGCAACGGTTTCGACTTACATAAATTGCAGAAACAATAAAACAGAGGAATGCGTGTTATTTTGAAATGCTCGAGATACACTAAAATAAGCGAAATGTTAAATACTTTAAATTGGTTAAGTATACGTCAACAAATTACGTTTAATTGCCTTTTATTAATATACAAGGCAATAAATAATTTTTTACCACGTTACACGACTAAAAATTTAATACAAACTGTAACATTCACGAATACCAGACCAGGAACAAAGACGACTGTGGACTACCAAAATTAACGAAAACAAATACACAGAACGCCTTGTACTACAAAGGGCTCAAGATTTTTAATGAATTACCTGTGGAAATTAAACAAACAACTTCCATATCAAATTTTAAAAAACTGTGTTCAGAATATGTTAAAAATAATGTTCAGATTTAATAGTTAAGTAAATATGTACAAATAAATATTAAGATAATGTAAAATTAGCTAAAAGCTAAATAAAGATTTATTATCATTATTATTATTATTAAATTACTTTAAAACAATATGTATTCGCTTTAAATTTTCGTGAAAATGTCAATTACTTGAAACGGTTCATTTAAGCAGGGCCGATGCGAGGGGAGGGGCCGGGGGGCTCTGAACCCCGGGTCCGGAGGTAATATAAGGGCCCAGGAGTTCACATACTTTTTAAATTATAGTGTATTAAATGTTCACAATTCACAATTCCGTTTTTTTTTAAATACATTTTCAAATAATTTATTTACTTGGGGCCCATGTAAATTTTCCCCCGGGCCCAGCGACGTCTCTCGACGCCTTTACATTTAGGAAGCATAATAAACTAAATATTTTATAAAATAAAGTGGAAATCAAAAACGTAATATTATATAGTGTGTGTTCTACTACAAATTTAAAATATTGTAGCCATAAAAACAAAATTGTGAACACAAAACAAAATAAAAGTGAGTACACTTAAAAGTGCAGAAACCTCTTTTGTTGTAAACACTTTTACGTTTAATTAATATTTTAGATGATAAAAGCGATATGTCTACACCTTGTATATCCCTATGTGGGATACTTTAAACCAGAAGATTTGGTTTATGCGCGACACTGACAAAACCAACAATGGACAGCGGAAATAATTTCCGAATCGTTCGGAAAATTTCTGTCTGGAACTGGATTTGAAGATGAGCCGTAAATTCACCTAACCCATTTCAGATCTTGAGACTATTTATGATCAACCAGCGACATTTGCTGACGTTTTTAAAATTCCTTGAGCGCAAAGTCAAATAGATTTATCTCTAAAAATATGTGGATCACTTAAGTACCATCTGATCAATACAGTATTGACGTTTTTACTTTATTCACAGGGCAATTATATTGTTAACCTGTATATCAATGAAGTAACTTTTTATAATTAATATCATTCGTCCGGTCAATTAATATATTACGCATTTTTATAGACTAGTATTTCAATTAATCATTGTTAGATAATTAAGACAATAATTGGTTCAAACTTGGGGCAATATAAACGGTTTGCACATATACATAAATCGCGGAAAATACACTCATTTAAATAAATAACTGTGTGTGTGAAAATGGCACAGTT
This sequence comes from Elmis aenea, assembly GCA_947652605.1. Classification (NCBI taxonomy): domain Eukaryota; kingdom Metazoa; phylum Arthropoda; class Insecta; order Coleoptera; family Elmidae; genus Elmis; species Elmis aenea. The sequence goes on from OX393576.1 coordinate 18,723,915, forward strand.
TCGCAATTAACTCACAATCATGTACTCTACGAACGTTTAAAGTACCTGGACAATTAAAATGTATAGTAATAGTTTATTTTATAGCTGCTCTATAATATCAAATATAATCGCCTAGTTTTGTTGTTTAAATTAGTAAAAAACATTAATTTAAAAATCGAAGCCATTACTTTTTAATTTTTTTAATTTTACGTCGGTATATTTTCGCTGCTATGGCCAATCAAGGATGATTGCTTGCTAGGCTGCTTATGGGTTGGCCATTACTTGCTTGAAATAATGATTACACTAAATACAATAAAAATAAAATCGTACGACGTGTTTGAAAAGTCAATTTTATCCCATTTGAACCTTAAATGTTAAGGTACATAACTAATTAACAATTTTAAATCTGTACCGGGCCAAACATTGCCCATCGAATTCAAAATTTTCCCCTTTTGTCATTATCTTAAAAACTAAACTCGTCGGATACGTTCAAAATCCACAATTTCTCGTGTAACTTAAGTCTGTGGTCTGAATGATGTATGATATATGAAATAAGATATCTCTAAATATAAGAAAAGCACAGCTAAAGGCTGGCGAATGTGTGACGTGCATGATACTTTAAGGCTTTCGGGTACCAAAAAATATGCAAAGACTCGATGGCTTTAAAAGCCCTTAAAGTTTGATGCAAGGTTTATAGGTGATATATTTTTACGAGTATGTAATAACCAATACCTCAGGACTTCGGTGAATTTTATTATAAACATTTCTTAATTAAAAGAACGAACTATTTGTAAAACATTGAAAAATTCTATTGTACGAGAATTAACTGAATTTATTGAGAACAATAAATCAGGTCTGTACACCTGAACAAAACTAAATACCTAATTTTTTAATTGTTCGTTGCGTTTTGGTCAGTGTGGAAATTTGCTCATCTTCGTGAATGCATACAAGACTCTCTCGACGGGTAGGTACATCGAAAAAGGTAATGCGGTTTTTTTGTAAGAATTTTGTACTCGCCATTATAGGGAGATTCAAAGTTTAATGGCAATTCTTACAGGCTTTGCTTGATGGAGCTGATCGTAGTTGTGGAGGATTATTTTAACAGCTCGTAAGTTGATGGCCTATTAACATGAAAGTGGTTTTATTGTCAGCTTTAACCATCTTTTTACCACCAGTAGCAATGTGTTTTCCTGCCCAAGGATGGGGAGTCGGGAGTCGAGGCTTTTTGGAGGAGAAGGGAATTGGAGTCGGGAGTCGGAAAAACTGTGAACTCCCGACTTTTTGATTCAGTAATTATGAAGGATGAGAACTAAACGAAAACAAAAGAGCGATATTACCCGAAATATTAAAAAAAAACGGAAACGAAATAGAAAATATATAATACCGGTTTTTCATCATATTCTCCAGTGTAGTGCATTATTAAAAAGAGTCGGAGTCGATTTAGAAAAATATCGACTCGAGGTCGTTTATTTTTCTGCCGATTTCCAATCCCGGTCCAACCCTTTTTTTGATGCTACAAAAGACACCTTTAGGATTCAAATTTTTGATACCAGCAGTAAATTGTAACCAACGAAGGCTTTTGTTTACTAAAAGCTGAATCTTTACCGTCTTCGCACTTATAAGCGCTTCAAATCGTAATAAATCATAATTCGAAAATGCTCTCGGGCTAATTGCATTTTTTCTTTACATCCACTATTTTAAAGAATTATTAAATCAGCTTCTAACAAAATTGACTTTGACAATTAACCTCAAATGACAGGTGAAAATCTAAATGTTTTGAATGTGCCGATTAACTTTTCACGGTCTACGATAATTATTTTAAAATTTTTAATTGATATAGCGTGTACCTCGCACACTGAAAATTAATTACTGGTAGGTAGTTATAAGATAAAAATGAAACAAAATAAATAACTTTAGGTTGCATAATAATGTCGTTAAGGTGGAGAGCTTAGCTAGATATAGAAACAGGTATTGTTACCAAATTACTCTATACCTGTATTAATTTATTAACAAAAATGTTTTTGATTAAATTACATAATATTCGATTACTTCAAATTTTAAGAACATGATTTTAGTTTCTTCTAATAACTTAAAAGCATCAGTTAAAAAAAAAAAAAACAGTTTGTAACTTTTTTGGTGTGCGACAATTTTTCAGCAATACGTTTTCATCGACAAAAGAAAATAAGGCATGCTTTAGGCAACATATTCAAGAGAACGAGATTGGGTTTAACTGAATATTTTAGTGCAATTTGTGGCCTGCTAATTTCGTGTTTTGTGTTATGCAAGGAACTTTAAGATAAGAGTGATGTTTTTGAAACAAAGTGGATACGTTCTGAATTACTCTTTAATACAAAAGATTATTTATAGGTGATCGAACCCTCCAGATCATAATTCAAATAAAGTTAAAATTAAGAGTATTTCTAAATATGGTTACTGTACCTACATAAACAGCAAAATTTTAATAAATCTTTAAAAATTGAAGTTTCTGATATTGGTTTGGAGTATCTGTTTAAATTAATATCAAAGAAGAGTTTGTCAATTTATCAATATGTGAACGTAAAACTGATTAAAATGTTCAAGGATCAGCATTTTTAAGACGGGAGGAAATTAAAAATGTCAACCTGAACCCTGCTGTCAGCACATACTCCTAGATGTTGCCGTTTTCTCGAATAATTTTCGTGGCGCAAGTTGGGTAGGTATATTCAAACATTTACTCTATACGATTGTATTTTTATTTAATATAAAAATGTCGTCTAATAAAAAAGTGGCGGGCTTAAATGCCATGCCATAGTAAACATGTATAAAGAACGAAAATATGGGACTTTTAGTGTAGAGATTATTTATTTCTGATTGTGAGTATGTGTTGTTATGTTTTGAGTTTTTAAAAGCACGCAGACCATAACCGTGTTGTTTTATAGTTCAATTTCGTCGTTTATATTTAACCATAAGCTCCACTAGAGGAATAACTGGGACAGTGAAAAATACTAATACCAAAATACAAATCATTCGTTATGAAAAAGTTGCGATTTTTAAAACCATCAGACTTGGAGTTTTAATTAAATTAGGAAGAATTGTGTAGTTTAAGTGCTTTTAAAGGTTATAAACGAGATTGTGTGTATTGTGTCCAGATCCTGAAACATCTTGAAAATATGAAATTTCATTTTTAATTTATATCTGTTTATAACTGTTTTATTACCAGTAGCAGATTGTTTACGCAGAATCCTTGAGTGGCTCTGTTAAAACTGATACAACCTCCTTTGTTTTTGATAAGCAGCCATCAACTTTTATTTTTTATGTGCACCGTTTTTACGCCACCACTTAGTGACCTTATTGTGAATACATTGACTTTTAGATTATACACATTGTTGCAATTTGAATTAAACATATATTTTCATGTTATATTTCTCGCAGACATCTACAGCGTCTACCTTACTCACCTGACTTGGAAGGTGCGACTTTTGGTTATTTTTTTGAACAAAATTTGCACCGTAGAAAGTTTTTGTTGAGAAGGAGATTAATATGGTCGTTTAAGATTATTTTGTAAGTAATTTGTAAGATGAGATTAGTAGGGAGCTTTTAAGAAGTGGGAAGTAAGACTGGCGAAGTGTTTTATTGCTATTGGGAATTAGATTGAATATTTGTATAATTCAATCTTAAAAAACTATTGGTGTTCTTTATTCTCAATACATTTTGATCGATCCTCCTGTAAAAGTAAGATTTTTTGCAAGATAATTAAAATAATGTTAAGTTTTTATAACTGATGTTTAAATTTATTTTGCAAATAGGAACATTACCTATAAATGTTACCAATTAGAATTTTTTTAAGCAGCCCTGCTTACATCTAAACTTAAATTTTAACAACCCGCTATTTGCGGATCAGGGAAGCTCATAGTAAACGAGTCTTGAAACTTTAAACTTTATAAAACGTTTTTTTAACGTCTGGATTGTTTTATGAAAGCAATTTTGAAAACGTAATTTAACTAATTAATACCCTTCAACGACACTATATTAGTTTATTACAGCTTTCGTTTTAAAGTATTAAAATGGGTACGTTATTGGAAAAATAAATATACAGGCAATTTATACAATGAAAATCATAGTTTTGTTATATTTTATATAATTTTAATTTTTCCCAATTATTGTATTTACTGTATTGCCCATTCATTTTATCTTTAATTTTATTTATAACTTAAAACCGCGTTAAAAAAAAATTAATAATGATTCAATGAAGTTAGCTGTATGAGATTTTAATACTCTAAATGCTATGTTAAAATTTCCAAGAAAAACTCTTGAGTTATGTTTTTCTTAACAAATCTTGAAATGATTTTGATCTTATCATTCGAGTTTAGACTACGAGCGATTATCTTTGCAAAGCTGTGACGAATCTGGCGTTTAAGCGTTTTTTTTTTAACAATACCAAAATTTATAGCATGAAGACTTAGCTACCCATTATTTTCTAACAGTTAAGAATTGTCATTTATCTGCTTTTCTGTCGAATACAGAAGTAGGTGGTAAACCTAAAAGATAAACGTATACTTTTTTGCTGTTTTATGCACTTGATAATAAACAGGGTGTATGACTGTTTATGAAGTTGTGTCAAGTGTATAATTAATTCTATTGTTTTTTATTGCTCTCCGTAAAAACATCGTTTTTAGGAATAGTCCGCAAGAAACTCGGATTTAAATGTTATTAAAAATCAGTGTCAAAGGTTTTTAACTTTTTTAACTACCGAACCGCTTTCAACATAATATTTGTTATCGCGAACTTCCTCTATAAGCTATAAAACCATATCTACACATAAAATTTACAGTAGAAAATTTAAGGAGGTAAAGTACACATCAAATAAGGCCGATTTAACCAAACAATGTTTCGGAGATAAACAGTGTTAAAAAAAAATGTTATCAGGGTGTTCAAATTTTGTATACAGGGATATCATGTTGATTGGCAGGTATAATTCTGTATACAGTCTTAAATTTGGTCCTGCATAAAGTTTGTTCCTATACTTTGACAGTGTGTATGTCAAGAAAGCTGTCTCACACATACCTATAGGGTATAGGGAGTTAAAAAGAGCAAAAGGTTTTTTCGCAAAGTAATGAACACTCCGTTTTTAATCTAACTTAAAAATGTACTATATTTTCAGTTTTGGATAACGTTTGAAGTTTAAATGCCACTGCTGCAGAGGGAAACAAGCAATTCGTTTCTTAATTTAAAAAAAAAACGTGTAATTACTGTGCAGCATGACGGTTATCTAATATCGGTGGGTGTTAAAAGGGTTACATGCTTACTACTCATTTATTTGCATTAAAAAGTAAATAGTCTGGATTTTATAAAGTTAATTATTTTTACAGCATCATTAAGTAAACTTTTAAGCTGTTAAGACATTCGTTTTGACGCCATTACATAATTTTTAGTACAAACCCCCTAAAACACCATCGTGAACCTAGAGAAGTTCGCGAACCACCGTTTGAGAACCGCTGGTCTATGTGGTTGGTCTACAATAAAATCCGAAATCCGAATTAAAACACGCGTGGTAGAATATTCCTAAAGAAACAGTCCAGATCGTCTTCTATGTTATGTACATGAGTATGAAAGTGTTACTTAAAGCTAAAGGAAAATGATTTGATTGTTAAAATGGAAAAAGTTTTCTGTGATATTAACAAATTACAATAACAACAAACAAATTAATTAAACTACGAATGTATCCTCCCTTGCTTTTTATATTTATAATTTCGTGATAAATATCAGTTGATTTTTACTACTTTCGCGTTTAATGTACCTATTGCAAAATAACTTTTAATTTTATGAATCATCAATTACAATGTAATCGTTATTGTCAATGCACTGTACAGGGTGGACCAAACTCGATGGGATCACATGGGCATCTCGCTTAATATTAAAGATTGAGAAACGGTTAAGTAACCAAAAATGCGCAGTTTTTTGAGACAAACTTAGAACCGTTTTCAAAAATCATTTCCGGTTTTTAAGTTATTAGAAAAAAAGTGTTTTTTTCCATAATAATAATAATGTGTCATATCTCCGTTATTGTTGTAAATATCGAAAAAATTTAAGATTATTTTTAGATATTTTTATGTAAAATTCGTAGATACTAAAGAAAAACGTTTACGCTCGCCGGTAAAAAGTTATGATACAAACGCACCTTGTTTTAAATGGAAACTATAGTCGGCTGTGGCCTTTTAAATTCCTTATTTTTTTCCCATTCCAAATATATAAGGGTTGATGTAGTTATTTTCAAAAATACGCAAGTTACGAAGGTTTTTTAATTTTGTTTTAAAAGAAAAACATAGTAAGTAGCAGACAGTTTTATTTATTCGATAAAATTGTCAAGAACACAGTAAAATCTCGAGCCAAGCGAGGTGTCTAGAGGTTATAACGTAGGATGGACTTCGAGCGTATGGAGCCAATTCCGGTCAAAGGCGGTAAAATTTTCCGAACGCAACAACTTTTCAAACGCGTTATTCCTAGAAGAATAGTAAAATGCTTGATCTAAAATGAAACAAAAGTTACCGGAAACGTTTCTTCTGATCAAGAAAATCGCGATCATTCTAATTCATATACTGGACATAATTTATCGTTAATAATCTACTATTTAATTAATTTTAGACACAAATATAGACGTACGTACTTTTAAGCTCTGCATGGTTACTGACGATTAACTTTATTGTCACGATTTTGATCTAGAGACAGTAGAAGCTAGGGAATTCAGAAAAACACTTAGTGGTTCTAAAAGCCGATAATATATTACCCACTCAGCAGAAATCGATTTGGGTGAACAGAACTACCCGTGCTCTCCAACTGCTTTATTAAACCCATTACTTAATTATCGACAATTAAATATCACTACGTTTATATTGTACCTATTGTAATTACTAAATTTATACAAACAGATAAATATAAAATCGGTAAACTAAAAATAATAAAGGATTGTAGTACCAAGATGAATAAATTGAAAATTAAAAAAAAAACGAACTTGCTGTGAAAAACCAAATCTACACCATTATATGTTATATGTTATGTTATATGTTAAGTTCTTTACCTGTCATTTAAGGTTTATTGGTCACAGTCAAATTGTTTAGAACCTAGATTATTATTATTTTTTATATTTCTTCTATTTTAGTGAAAAAATTGAATTAACCCGACAGCATTTTGAGTTATTATTTATTATGGTTTCCAAAAGGGTTTAAGCGCTTATGAGTATAGGCAAAATTTAAATTGTCTTCGGTATCAAAAACAAACAGGACGTCTTCGCACGGTTGTTATCGAAAATAACGTTGCTGCTGGTAAGTCACCTATGCGCAAGGCGACCTATTTTGTTAGAGAAAAAGGACAAATAGAATCACCGGCCGGAAACCTACACCAAACCACGTCGAATGCCGCTATTAAAAAAAAAAAAACGACAAAATTTACCTTTTCTTACAATTAGTAATCTTTGGGAGGATGAACATAAAAATTTAATTTAAAAGCATTTTTGTTTTAATACACAACATTAATGATAATAAATTCTCTAATTATTAATAAATACTCAATAATACTTATTTACATTTTTTATTTTATTTTAATGATATTTTTGGAGGAATGTATTTTTTAAGGTACTTTTTTTGTTTTATGTTTCATAAAATTCTACTCAGTTCATATTATAATAACATTGGTATAAATGCAAGCTCCCAGTGTTCGAATCTCAATTGTTAATTTTCTCTTTGCTTCAAAAAATCAAAAGTGATTAATAATGAAAAAGACCTTCTCAGTATAAGCATTTAAACACTGCAAACATGAAGAATAGTCAACAATTAGCGATAGGTATTTAAAAGGTAACAGATTTTCAAAGAAATGTAATATTAAAGCAAACCATTTTGTTTGTTGAACTTTGCTTCCATAAGCGTCATTTTTTTACAAAGTTTTTGATACAACAAATTCATCAAAAAGCTGACCATCTCTTATTTGTAATTTTATTTAACTGGAATCAAATTGGTTTCGATCAAATGTCACTATGTGAACTAACCTTTAAGAACAAAATTGAGTTTTAAGAAAATAAATAAATCTAAAAAAGGACATCTCTGAAGTATCTCCTTGTAGCTATGCGGTAATGGAATATCACTTAAGATTGGATGCTCAGCTGTTAAAATAATTCTCTATAATCACCTGCGTTTAAAATAAGTTGTCAGTTGTTTTATGTCGCATCAGCTCTCCGAGCTCCAGAGCAAAGATAATGCCATTTTTTTAAAAACTGTGACAAAAAAAACGTTTTTTGATTTAAAAAATATTTTGTTCTACCAGGGAACTGATACCGCCATTAACGATTATTTTGTAAATTTTCCGAAAAAGATTAATTGGAACCTTCCAACCCTTTCGCTGCGGCATTTGTTTGAAAAGTTCGTGCCTTGAGTGCGGCGTTTTTTGGGTCTTATGGAGTTTGTGGGTTACGCTAGCGTATTTATGCGGCTCCTGCACATGGGACACGAAAAATAAAACCGGCTTATTCCGGTTCCTGCAGCGAAAGGGTTGAGGAGTGGAAATTTAAGGATACTGAAGTGTTCTATGGCTAAGGGAACTACTTTGGGCATATTTAAAATAATATCTTAAAAAATATTAACCGCGTTTTATATTCTTAAAACATTTAGGTTGACCCTCGTATAACGTACAGAAATATAGTTGACAAAAATTAATTAAACTATGGTTTGTTAATAGTGACGAAACGTTGTGAAAATCAATAATCTACTTTGCATGTTAATACGAAACGCTGAAATAATAAATCTCTAATTACGATTTCTTTGCGATAGTAAAAACGTCCAAGATTGGTAATATTATAAATGTCTCTAACAGACCAACCATAAAAAGAAATTTATCATTAAAGTTGAAAGTGCCACCTTCTTTCCTGATATATTATGTATTTCGATCTAGTTTCAAGAAAAACATTAAATTTCACTTAAAGGGTCTGCACGACTTCGAAGTTGTACGTGTTATCCAAGCTTTGAAATCGAATTGAGCATCTCCGTACTTGTTCGCTTTATTTCACAGTGTTTTTCAAATCCTAGTGGAAAAGAAGTCTCTTGTAACTAGTACCTTATTAGTGTTTTTATACGGCAATACTCCACTTTTATCTCTATAATTCTATCTAGTTTTGATGTGAAGTTCTTTCAAGTGCCGAAGATATACAGTATTACATAGGTTCTTACAAATTAAGTTGACTAATGAGCATATTGTCTAAATAATAAAATATTATAGAGTTAATAATAATTAATAACATTTATTTAAAACCACGGTTATTTTTTAAAAATCTTTTTTAGGGTGAAAAGCGAATAATGACGAATTTCAAAATATTTAACAAGCTAAGATGATAAACAAAACCAAATAGTTTTGAGATAAGTGGAGCAAAATTTTACAAATAAAAAAAAAACAAAGTTATGGTTTTCAGTGGAAAATCAATAGTGCGGCCAACAATTATTGTTATATGTAACTATAAAGAAACAAAATAGAACGTGTTAATAACTTTACAACAAAACAGAAAACCATTTGATGGATAAACCAATAAAAAAATACTCTAACAAAAAATGTAGGTACGACAAGAAACAATATTGATATTTTATGAATCCATGTCTTTAACAAAAATTTTGTTTAGAGTTTTTACGAAACAAAATGCACCGCAAATACAAAGTGCTTGATTTCCCCAAGATACGTAGACGAATAAACACCCGAAGAACGAAAAAGAAATACAGAAATAAAAGACGTACTGAGCAAAAACCTCACTCAATCAAAGATTTCCTAAATTAACAAAAATAGAGCGAACACAGGTAGAAAGGAAGGAAAATCGTTAGAAAATTAAAATCCGTGAATCGAAACGAAAATTGTTAAGTTATAATGTAATGAACCGGAAACCGGAACTGAACCTTTAATTTTTTGCGCTTCGTGTCCTTACAATTTAAGGAACTAGGTACTAGTTTTAGATAAAGCTTGGTATGATTTTATCATAGAGAAACATCACAGTGATAAAAACAACGTATCAACAACGATCTTCAAGTACCTACTCATTTTAGTTATATATAATTTCTAGGTTTCATTTAAATCATCATTAAATAAGGCAGTCGAAATATAAGCAAATTTCGCGCCGAAAATTTTACAGGACCTTGATGCGGGTGTTGTTTTCTTAGCATCTGCATAATGAAAGGAATTTAAATATACTTCAAGGAAGGACGTGATAAAAGATGGGGTAAGAATATTGCTAGAAGATGGGACTGAGGATTATGTAAATGAGGTGTAGTAGGTGCCAATGACATTTAAAGAGGGGCAGATCTGTCTTCAAAGTCCCACAGTTAAAACAATGTATTTAAGGAAATATCCTGCAATATATTATTTCAGTTGCTAGAAAACAATTCATGGTCGTAAACGATAAGAAAATAAAGATGTGCTTTTAAAAAACAATCACTACGTTTACATACAGTACTTAGTTCGCATTGAGCCAACTCGGATTTGATTAATTCGATATGCAAAAATTTGATAATGCGCACTCTGTTCGTGAATTTGCATTTGACTAAACCTGCTTTCGAAAGTAGCTTAGCACACCAAATTCAAGTTTTATTTTGCACTAGCTTTTGTACGCGCTAGTGTACCCTTATACTTTTGCTATCGGCTCCAAGCTTAAGTCGTGCGATTCAGAACGTCTTTGGGTGCTTTCCGCCTATGAGCAAAGTGGTTGGCGAAAGTGTTCATAATAATTATACCGGACAAATATTACTCCATTCTTTACTTTGGCAAACGACATATAAACCTTTAAAATTTCATTCGAAACTCGAGCAGTTCTCGAGTTATAAAAGTACTTTCAAAGCGATATTAGTATTCCTAACATAAGGGAGATTCAAATTAGTCGCCCCTAATTTTGAATATATCTTCATCATCAAAACGTATCAAGGATAAGGCCCACTAAACCTTCACAACTGACAATTGGTTGGAGCATCTTTTTCCTGGGTTCCCACAGCTTATTCTGCCTCTGGGCTTGTAAAGAAAACCCTGCGTGGGTAGTCGTTGATAATCCATTTTTCGACGTGATTTTTCATTTGAAAGTTGTCCATGTTATTTACAATACTTTCAGCCTTAAGTCTTGTTGTTATTTCTTCATTTTGGATATGGTCATGCAACGTTACTATCGCCAATTGACTGAATGGTGCCGCTTTTATTAGTATTTTTTCTCTTTGATTTATTGTCCAAGCCTATCTTTCGCACGTTAATGATGGTCCAGCATTGATATTATTTAATCGTAATCAGCCCGTATATTGATGTAAATGGCCGAACCTGGTTTTAGTCAAAAATTTTGCAGATTGCTGAAGGCCCAATTTTATTTACGAGAAGTACACAAAAAGTTTGTGCATTAATTTTTTTCTGCCGACGTGCCAACACAGAAGGCTTTTATGGTGGTCGGGCGTGTAGGGAAAAAAGCCTTACGAGTCATTAGTGCAGATTAGGCCACTATCGAGTGCGGAGGTATTTTTCTGTGCCAATAATTGTGAACGCAGTTATTTGCGCGGTCGAAATGGAGCGGATGTTTTAACCGAGCAAAGAGAACATCAAATTTCTCGTGAAACTCGGTATAAACGGGAGGAACATTCATGGAATTTTACAAACTGTGTATGTGGAGTCTGTCATTAAGCGTAGAACTGTATATAAATGGGTGGATCTGTTTAGGGAAAGGCCCAAGAACCGTTCAAAAATCAAGACCATGCTCATTGTTGTTGTTTTTTTTTGACATTCGAGAAATTGTCCATCACGATTTGTACCACAGGGTCAAACAGTTAATGTGGAAGTTTTTAAACGTTCGCGTGAACGTGTGCAAAGTTCGCTACCTGAATTGTGGGCGAAAAAGTACTGAATCCTGCATTGCGATAATGCACATTTACACTTATGGTGTTTTTCGTCACCATAGACCACCATCCCTAAAGCTAAAACAATTATGCGGGGTAAACTTTTTGGGGCTGTGGAGAATATCAAACATGAAACGACGAGGCTCCTGAAGGACTTAAGTTCGCAGAACGCAGCACTGTTTTCAACAATAGAAACAGCGAGTTGGGCCAAATGCATTCAATCGGGGAAAAGTACTTTGAGGGTGACTACGTCCCGTTTCGGAATAATTAAAATTAGATTTTTTGTCCACACCTCGTATATGTGATTATGGAATAAATTCCACAAGGGACCGATAACAAAGAGAATTGGATACAAACATAATATTGCGCATTTATAAATAAAAGTAGTACATATTTTAGACGGAAAGTGATACCAGCATGGCGATTTTCGTTTTAAATTGTTAGTTATGTTGGATATACAAAGCAGTAACTTTGGGAGATGATACGAATCCGCATTTTCTTGTCATATAAACACCTCCAAAATCGAATTTTGTTAAATGTTTTTTAACTTTAAAGGCGCATTAACGTCAACGTTGAACGTAGTAATTTATGAATTGTGTCTGATATAAAGTAAATCTTTGGAAAATTGAAATGCCTTTCTTTATTCAATGAGTAAACGATTTTGATTGCGATTCGGAACATACAGATCATTACGAGAAGTCGTTGACGGTTCCATAAAAAGAATCAGTTTCGGAACGTGCACTATTGGAAAAGAGTAAAGGTTCAAAAGTAAATAAGTAAATCCCCAATGACCGCCTTCGATATGAACGAAAGGAGCACAAAGCGCCATCTGGGAAAAATGTTAGCTGAGTATGCCTCTGGGAGAACGCGTAAAAAACTTTCCAGACCAATTCGATGCTTTGAATATATAAAAGTTTATAAGCATCAACCAGAGTACAATAGTGTGGTTTATGTTTCTTGTATTTTTACGACCTTTGACGCCCAACTTTAATTTTAAAAGTCGTTCAACTGGACCTAAAAGTTGCGAGTACGGATTAACTTGGCATTTTTACTACAATATTCGACCCTTATTTAAATAACTTCACTTCCTGACGTTTCAGTTTTCATTTCCTACAAATAAGTCAATAAAAGAAAATAACTTTCTAAAGTTAACTTGAACGTACAGGGAGTGTATGTTTCAATATGAATAACATGGGGATATCGGAAACCGTTAGAGATGAAACGAATATGAAATTAGCAAAAAATTGTGTTTTTTAGTGCTTTGTAAGACTCTAGATTAAAAATGTGCTAATTGTGCCCAATTCCTATAATACCTTGTATAAATTTAATACCAAATTTCGAATTTCCAATGTTCATAATAAAAAAATTGTAGATGAAATTTAAAACTGAAGTTTTTTCAATATATGTATAGAGCCGTCTCAATATTTAGAACAGATAACAACAGCAATGGAAATGAACTTTTGGAGTAGGTCTTGTAAATTGACGATAATGGAAAAAATAAGAAACGAGGACATACAGGAAAGAGTCAATGCAGAATGGAGCTTGACTGATTTATTCAAAGAACAACAATTGATTTGGTCATCTAAGCAGAATGTCTGCATATAGATTTCCAAATCAAACATGGGCATGAATCCTATCTAGGACAAGAAAAGGGGAAAACCCAAAACAAGATGAATATATGGGGTGCAATAGGCTAAGGAAACTTAACGGCTAATGATTGGATGAATATGCAAAAATGACGTTGGAATGCGGTAGATGGCAACCTGCTTAAAAAAAATTGCTATATATATATATATACGTACCTACTACATTTAGCAGTTTTGTGAAAACAAATGAAAATTAATTTTTAAACAATTTTAGACATTTCTATAAGTTACCATGGTCTAATAATAGGAACATCATTATATTAAAACATCAAACACCCAAGTTTGTGAAATGTGATATCGTTATGTTTAATAACATAATAAATGAAATGTTCGGCATCATATCAGTTTTATTCTTCAATAGACAAGAACAAATGCCTACAATACAAAGACGTTATTCGTTTGTTTTCAATCAAGAAATTAAAATTCTCCTTTTTGTTTGTAAAACAAATTGTTTTGCAAATGAAAGTTGATAAGGCTTATTTTCAAACAAAACAGAAATGCCATCAGTTCCGGTTGATGAAATTAATCGTGTTTTTTTTTGTCTTTGCGTTGTCTGTTACGAAACCTACTAAATTATACAGGGTGACAATAATCTACATGTGTTGTATGGGTAACTTTGTTATTACAAGAGTAACAAAGTCGGTTAAATTAGCAAAGTTGGGCAGAATTTCAAGACGAATTTAATGCCATTTTGACATTTGGTCTACACCTTCAACTTTTTTAAATATTTTGAAAAAACCAAAAACAGACGATTTTTTCAATGGTAAATAATTCCACAGCCACCTATGTTAAAACCAAAGTGTGAATTGATTCCTTTAGATATTTTTACGTAGAATTAGAAAAAAATATTTAAAAAGTCATAGCTCACTCGATTTTCGAGATATAAGCCAAACTTGACTTTTTTTAAATGGCAACCATAGTTGGCTATGGGTTCATTAAATAGCTTATTTTCTTCTGATTTCAAAAATGTATGGGTTGTCATATCTATTTCCATTAGTTTTCTTACAATTTGCAAAAACCGAAATTATTACTAAATAGTATAAGGGTGCCTTGGAATTGGACAAGAATGTCATGTTTTCTTGCTTTATATCTAATCATCAGAAACAATTGAAATTACTAGTAAAATAATTTAATTGAACAATAACAAATAAAATACTTCGTGGCTAATATTAATAAACTACTAACATAATAATTAATGACTAAAATTAAATTAAAAATTATAATAATGCTTCAAAGTGGCCACCATTTTCTTGAACACACAGTTGACACCGTTTTAATATTTCACTTTGCACTTTTAGTAAAGTATTATGTCTGATTTCTGCTACAGCTGCTCTTATGTTGGTTTTCAGGTGATCAACACTATGGGGCCTTTCTTTATAAACTTTATCTTTAATAGTTCCCCATAGAAAAAAATCAAGAGGCGTTAGGTCCGGAGACCTGGGAGGCCATGCAATGGGACCTCTGTTACCTATCCAGTTAGGAAATTTTTCTAATAAATAGTTTGATACTATTTGTGCATTGTGAGCTGGTGCTCCATCATGCTGAAAGTAATTCAAATTTTGAATCAAGTTCAATGGAAGATCGTCCAACATTTCTTCTAATTGATTTTGTAAAAATAACAAATAGCGCTCTGAATTTAAATTTTCCTCATAAAAATAAGGACCGAGTATTTTTGTACCAAGAATGGCACACCAAACATAGATACTAAAAACATGTTGATCACGTCTTTCAACCGTTAAGTGTGGATTTTCTCTCGCCCAGTAAATATGATTCTTTCTATTAAATAATCCATTGTTTGTAAATTTTGCCTCGTCAGTAAATAAAATTGATTGAGAAAAGAGTTCGTGTCTTCGACTTTCTTCTACGAACCATGTAGCATAGTTTAATCTTCTATCCAAATCTGTTGGGTACAACGTATTTCCAATATGATGATGATAAGGATTAAAATTATTTTGTTTTAAAATTATTCTTGCTTGTTCTCTGGATACGTTACACTCAAGTCCGATTTCTCGTACAGATGCAGTTGGTTTAAAAGTATTGTATGCCAAAACAAGTACCTCTGTATCTTCATTAAAATTTATTTTGGCATCTTTTGGTTTAGAAAATGATCCATACTGTTTTAAATTAGCTTCGAGTTTTGCAAACAATCTTTTATCTGGCTGCCTTCTTTCCATGTATGTTAGTAGATATAATTCCGATGCTGCGTTTACATCACGATTACAACTGTAGTAGCAAAATAACATATCATTTTTTTCTTCCCTCGAATAAGCCATATTTTTTATTTTTTTAAACTTTTATCACAATTACTTAACACATTCACATCAGTAATTAGCAGCAAAACAGAACTTAGTTTGACAACTAATTTAAAAAAAACAAAAAATGCTCTCCAGTTCCAAGGCACTCACATACTATTTAGTAATAATTTCGGTTTTTGCAAATTGTAAGAAAACTAATGGAAATAGATATGACAACCCATACATTTTTGAAATCAGAAGAAAATAAGCTATTTAATGAACCCATAGCCAACTATGGTTGCCATTTAAAAAAAGTCAAGTTTGGCTTATATCTCGAAAATCGAGTGAGCTATGACTTTTTAAATATTTTTTTCTAATTCTACGTAAAAATATCTAAAGGAATCAATTCACACATAGGTGGCTGTGGAATTATTTACCATTGAAAAAATCGTCTGTTTTTGGTTTTTTCAAAATATTTAAAAAAGTTGAAGGTGTAGATCAAATGTCAAAATGGCATTAAATTCGTCTTGAAATTCTGCCCAACTTTGCTAATTTAACCGACTTTGTTACTCTTGTAATAACAAAGTTACCCATACAACACATGTAGATTATTGTCACCCTGTATTGTCTGGTTTTTTCTACATAATTAAAATAAGACCTGCGTTACAATATAAATATAAAACTATTGTAAGAAGTTAAGCACAACTTTCACCTCAAACTTTATAGAATGTTCAGTTAGTTTAGATTAAAAACGAAGTTTGATAATCAAACCTGCTATTAGTACGATAATTAATACCAAAGGCATATATTTTTTATTTACATCTGGGACTTTATAATTAAGAGAATTAATTAAAAATAACTTTCGCTTGATCGAAAAATAATCACTTTACTGAAAACCTAAGGTACATAGAAGGCAAACTTAATTCATTTACATGTCAATTAAAGTTTTAGGTAATACCATGAATTTGAAAGGCTTAATTAAATTCTAAAGTTAAATTATTCTCGTAGCCTTGAACGCAAGTATTGAAATACCTAAACCACGAACCCCTTACATTGTAGGTACGATGTACGCTTAAATTATATATAAACTTAAAACAAGGGGCTGCAACACCAAGAGTTGCTTAGTTTTGATATCTATCACCCTTAATCAACATCCATTGATTTAATAATAAGGTGTACACCAGAGGCAAGGTGTGTTATATGGTTGACATATATTTTATTATAAAAAAATAAATAGTATGAAATGTATAGCATGGGGGCACTAGCAACGAAGATGAAACATGTAAAATATTCAGTTCTTCAAAGCTCTCATAACGATTTCTACAAAACGAAAATAGATTAAAAAAAAACTAACACTAGGATGTAACAATTATATAAGTAGAAAGATCGGAAACTGGTACTTTACTGGACGAGTAAGCAGTTCTGGACCGAGCCGTGGGCAAGTCTTGGAAGCATACGAGTCCAGTAAAGACAGTTTCCGGGTACGTTACGCACATTAGGTAGTCTTTTGCGTCCGCCAATGACACCAAAGTCATCATCGTCGTTAAGTATAACTAAACAAACTACTTGGTGGTATAATGGTGCCTGTACACCTGAGAGTAAAGTACTCTCGAGAGTAGCGTCGCCAAGGATACAGCCAATCGCGAGTTACTCTCAGGGGCTGTATCCTTGGCGACGCTACTCTCGAGAGTACTTTACTCTCAGGTGTACAGGCACCATTACGACGCTTGTTTGACAGCGCAAATCAACAAAGCAACTCATCACTATGGTAACCAGGTTAAGCGTCTGAAAGTGGGACCAATAAAAGCCTTTTTCTGCGTCCGTCCGGAAAATCAGTTGTTTCCGATCATTCTTTTAGGCTGGAAAATACAACTTAACCCTTTGACTACCAACGGGACACATACGTCCCACTAAGAAGTAAAAATTACTATCGAGTCTTAATACAAATAAATTATTATTTGTTATCATATTGGTTCTCCGATAAAAAATATGTCTTTCTACGCGGGGGAGGGGTTTGTGAGGTAAATCATTGTCTTCGGTATTGTCATTGTTTGCCAGTCTGAACTTGCATATACAGTGTGACCCATTTCAAAGGGGATCAATCACCCTTATAAAAAGTTTATTTATGATCCGATTTTCATAAACTTTTTTTCAACGATGAAGCATCAAAAACTGTACTTTAGCACACTATTTTAAAATTCAGTTTACACTCACAAAGCCTACTATGATTTTTTTTATGTCAAAATTAGTAAAATTTGTTTAGCAATTTTTTTTATCTCTAATCTGACTACACCACTGGATTAAGCATTTCCTCAAATGGGTTTTTACCCAATTTCATGAAAAAGAAAGAAGAACTAAAACAGTTTGCACTATGTGTAAAATTCCGCTGTGCAAAACATGTTTTACAGCATACTATACATAATTTGTTTTTTTTAATCATTTTCTAACATTTTCAATATTTCTAATCTTATAAGTTCACAGTAGTTTATATTTTTTTTTTGGTTATATTTTGGTAAGTACATAAAAGTTTTAGTACATGCCTCTACTGTCAAACCATATTTTTTGTTCCTTGAATACAGCACCAGTGGGACATATATGTCCCGGGAGCGTATGCCGCGACCCAGGCACGAATTTTTTTTTTCGTTGAAAACATTTAAAAAAAAATAAAAAATTTGAAAATTTAAAAATGGTAGTCAAACGGTTAACCCAATTTTCGCCGGTAGTTTGTTAAGTTATTGTTTAATTATGGATGGTGACGATAGTGATTTTGGTGTCATTGGCTGACGCAGAAAAAACTCTGCACGTAACATACCCGGAAAGTGTCTTCACTGGACTCGTAATTAAAATTAAAAATGTAATTGTTTTTTAACAGTGATGGCCAATTAGGAGTTTTATTGGCAATAAAGCGCAATTATATCAACTCTTATATTTTTCGGAATATCTGTGAAGTATTTTATTTCTATAGTTAAAGTGCGCATTACAAGACCTCGAAATTGTCTAGTAAGTACCTATTCGTAAACAACAAATAAAATTGCAGAAAATACAAAATATTATGTATCTTCCTGTATATGGACTGGGCGCCCGCCACAACATTACTTAATAATTCTGTGGTAAAGTAATTTTTAAGTTTAATGTTGTTCGGTAAAAATTATTGACTAAAATTATTAGTGTATAAAATAATTTCTGATATCTAATCAATGCATGAATTACTTAGGTGATTTATTAATGAACCACATTTAAATAAGTATCTATTATTTATTTTAATAATACTTGTTCTATTGCAATTTTTAATATCTTCCAAGATTCAAGATACAATTTTTTAGTTTTAACTTTTATTTACTTTTAACCGCCTTTTCGCTTGTAGCACCACATTGGTAAAACGGGGGTAGTATTAGTCAATTTTAAATGTAATGAAACGTTATGTTAAGCGAAATTTCTTTAAAATTCCATGCAGAAAACAAGTAAAAATTATATTTTCCCTGTAAACGATATTATAGGCTTGGGCCCTTGCTGGTCACTTATATTGAATTACCGAAGGGTAAACATCTGCGGCACGCAGACATATTCTGCACAGTAATTTATACTGTACAAAGACCGAGTATATTTTTACGTGTACATTTCTGGCTAAACAATAACTTTGTTTTAGTAAATTACGGCTGTTTTTCAACAAAATTGTAGCAACATAATAACGGAGGCGTAAAATTATAACTGAATTATGTCGGGGCACTTTAATTGTTTTTACTCGTTGATAAAGTTATGTGTGAAAATGAGGTATTTTATTAGATTTTTTAGCTACACACTGAAGAAAAATACAATAAAATGTTGTTTGATAAAAAATAACAACTTGCTATTCCCAAAATAACGGTTAAGTGAAATAAAATTTACTTTAAATAGTTGAGACGGTGGAAAATAAAATTAAATGGATCAAAATCATCCCACATAACATTTACTCTCAGAAAAGAACGATGTCCTGTCGTACGCCTCGGCCAAGAGGTGATACCACAAGTAGAAACTGTCAAATATCTTGGTCTTCACCTAGATAACAAGGTTAACTGGAAAGATCACATTACAAAAAAGAAAAAACAGATCGAGCTGAAAATTAAGAAGATGTATTGGCTGATTGGTCGCAGATCAAAATTATCAACAGAAAACAAATTACTTATATATAAAAGCGTCATTAGACCGATCTGGACCTACGGAATAGAGCTCTGGGGCTGCGCAGCCAAATCTCACATAGAAACTATACAGAGAACTCAATCTAAAACTCTTCGAGCTATAACAAACGCGCCGTGGTACGTATCAAACCACACATTACATACAGATCTAAATATTCCCTACGTGAGAGAAGTAATCGAGGACAGAACCAGCAAGCACAACAGAAAACTTGAAGCTCACCCAAACCCACTACTTGAGACGGTACTACAACCTATGCAAGGCAGAAGACTGAAGAGACGCTGGCCAACAGACTTAAATGGTAACTGAGGGGGCTTCGATGGACGCTCACCTCTCCACGTCACCAGTGCAAGAAACTCAACCTCCTGCACACGCCAGCGCATTAGCTTATAGATTGAATAAATCTGATTGCTAAGAAATAATTATAAAAAAAAAAAAACATATTTGCGCAAATGTATAATAAACTGCTGTTAATATTACAACGAAACTATTTTATCTTCTTCTGGTTCAAAATCGATCAGTATTAATCGACGGTTTCATCAACTAATGACAGTCGCTTTTTGCCGTTTGGACAAATTTGTGGCGTGTTAATTTCCAAAAGAATAATACCGCACTTTAAATAAATTGCAAACGACAAAAAACGCAACGAATTTTATCTCTGAATTAAAGACATTTGTGTATGTCATCTAAAATCTTAAGCTATTGATCATGATTTTCATGAAAATGTGTTAAAATTTGATACTTTAAATCTAAAACATTGTAACTATAAAACAATTATTTTAACACATTCAGAGATAGTTTTTCTACAGGAATTATTTAAATCAACTAAATAATAACTAAAAAGTTCATTCAACTAATTTTAAATTTAACACTTAATCAAGGGCAAAAAGTTTCTAATTTGTCACCAGACAAAATAAAACCAGTTTTAGATGGATCTATACAGTGTGTATAGATCACGAAACATAGTACTTTCAATGGTAACATTTTATAAGTTGTATATCTTCCCTAATTCTGCATCTACAAATGTAATTAATGTCAACTTCTAGTTTTCCAATAAGTAAAAATTGAGAACATTGCAAAACGCCGTTTGGACAAAAATCTGTAGTGGCTTAGAATTAATTATGCTGTTACAACTACCTATCCTAATGAAGCTTATACTGTCACTTTGACTTTGGTTGTCGTTTATATTTTATTAAACATTTATTTTATACAATAACTTATGTTTTTATTGAAATGAAATCATAGTCTTATTACAATAATGAAAATCTACGAAGACGATGTAAACTTCGCATCAAAGTGACAGTGGGTGATATTAGGATGGGCAGTTGTCTCAGCATAATTCCAAGGCACTACAGTTTTTGTCAAAACGGTTTTTAGTAATTTTTTCAATTTTTAGTTATTGGAAAATTAAAGATTAATATTGATTATACAGGGTGTGTATAAATTGGTGGAAGCGCTACACGTGACGATGTTCTTCGTAAAATTCTGTGGAAAATCTTGATACAAAAATGTTGTACCATGCTTTCTATGGCCTCAGGAACCATTTAAAGAAAAAAAAAATTGGCAACATTGCATACATTGATTTGCGTTTGGACATTTTTTTATCAGCAAATTTTTACTTAGGTATTTACAATTTTTGTTTGAACTGAAAGCCTTCAGTTCGTAAACATAGCTGCAAACTTTTGGGTATCGTAAAACACAAACTAGAAATAATTACGAGAAAAACAGAGATGACAGCTAATGACAATGTTGCCATATGTATTATTTTCATTCAAATCAGTGATTTACATATTTCCAACACCAATTATTGAAAGGAAGAACACAATATCTAGGAAAAAATAATATTCGAAATTTATTTTTATTCCAAATTGCAGCTTTTTCATTTGCAAGTATTGAATAATACCGCTTATTAAAGGACTAAATGTCAAAACTTTGAGGACCTTACGCAGACACAGCAAGCATGGTACAACATTTTCGTATTAAGATTTTCGACTTAGAATTTTACGAAGAACATCGCCACGTGTAGCGCTTCCGCCAATTTTTACACACCCTGTATATGTATACACAAAAACCTAAATGCAATTTTTTTCTAAAATAATTAGATGAGATATACAACTTTTAAAATTTTACCATTAAAATTACCATGTGCGTGATTCAATTCTACACCCTGTATAGTCTCAATTCTGCGTCATTTTGATGTCAAAACTGACACAGGTACTTTTGACTGTTTACTGTACTTTACTGTTTTACGTTTTTTTAAACAATCTATTTATCAGATAAATAACTGCATAAAACAGAAAAGAATAAGTTATAGGTAAGCGTCGAATGATGTTGAAGCCAATGTAGGTTTTAAATTTAAAAAATTGAAGATATAAAGATATAAAGATAATATAAACATATGAATATCGCCATTTTATGCGGCTTTAAAATAACAACCTTTTTTTTCTTAATAATGATAACAGATGTGTTAACAATTTTAAAATTGATCTAGGTTTTTCCTGTAACTCTGGCGTGCCATAAAACTATTAAAAACAAATTTAAGTCTATCAGAATAGCCCTCTGAAAGGTGGACATTTCAACTAACAGTTTTCAACTCTCTATAGTGGCCTAAATTAAACAGTCACATTGTATTATTATAATATCACAAAATTGTATATTAAGCCTCTATTTAGTAAGCAGTGCCATGAATTCCCAAACTAACAAGTTTATGCACAATTATTCCAAAAGCTTCCTAGTATTTAATAGCTACATGTCTTCGTCGTATGCAGTTAAATTTTGAAGTCGATAGTTTTAGTAGTTTCGTAAGAGCTTCCAATAACCACGCAAGTGTTGCGACAAGACATGAAGCTTGAAGATTTAGTACCGGGCAGTGATTAAATATGTAACAAAAGGGACACACCTCATCAAAGTAAACAATGTTTGGATTTTGTAGAAGAAACTACACTTTTGTAAGCGGTACCTACCTACCGGAAAGTAATCAATTATTTTTAACATCTTTCAAAACTTGTTTTTAAATAAAAATAAATTGTTCATTGACCCATTATATAATCACCATCATTATTTAGAATCGTTCTCCAACGATTCTTCAACTTTTCGATTCCATTCTTATAAAATTTTTTATCTTTTGAGGCAAAGAAAGCTTTTAAGTCAAAATTAACATCATCAGTATTTCTGAACCTTAAGAGTAAGGACCTGAATAGATTGTAATCTTGCATCGGATTGTTGCTGGTGATGAAAAGTGGGTACAGTACGTGAACAACAAAAGGAAAAAGCAATGGCTCTCTTCAGGACGAATGCCGATTCCGATCACAAGAGATGAATTACACCCAAATTGCTTTGGGATAATACATTTCGAGCTGCTCAAACCAACATGGCAGAAATTTATTGTGAGCAATGGAATCGATTACAACAGGCATTGAAATTAAAATGTTCAGCAATGGTGAACCGGAGAGGAATAATTTCACAGCATGCTAATGCTAGGCCTCACTGCAAGAACGACTCAAGAGAAAATCAGACAGTTAGGCTGGAAAGTACTGCCACACCCTCTATATTCACCAGACATCGCACCATCAGATTACCATCTATTCCGGTCCTTAGAACATACTTTGAGGAATAGAACATTCAGAAATACTGATGATATTAATTCCGGCTTAACAGCTTTCTTTGCTTCAAAAGATGGAAAATTTTATAAGAATGGAATTGAGAAGGTGAAGGATCGATGGAGAACGATTCTAAATAATGATGGTAATTATATAATGGATCAATAAATAATTTATTTAATTTCAAAACAAGTTTTAAAAATGTTAAAAATAATTGA
This sequence comes from Elmis aenea, assembly GCA_947652605.1. NCBI lineage: Eukaryota > Metazoa > Arthropoda > Insecta > Coleoptera > Elmidae > Elmis > Elmis aenea. Next base: position 18,747,631 of record OX393576.1, read on the forward strand.
TTACTTTCCGGTACTACTTATATATTATCGTAAAAGAGTGGATAAAGAGAATTCTTATGGGGCAAAAATCACTTGAAGACCACAAAAAAAGACTCGGTCGTTCGATAGACACGACGACTCCCAAAAAAATTGCTATTTTGGATTTAAGTGCTTATTGATCGTCAATTCAAAGTAAATAAAATAATAGCAATAATGCAAATTTCAGATAGTTAGGTATGACGAGTTCAATCTAATCATTTGATGATAAATAAAGTTAGCGCCTAGTGGATAACGAAACTGTCCTCAGCTATTGAACGTCGCATCGAGCCAATTATGCTCGCTCAATTTTGGAACTTCGTGAAGCGGACGAAAAAAGAGTATAGTGCACTCAATTATTGTTACATACTATAAAACCACGGTACACTCCTTTCCAAAAATAGAGTCTGAAGTATGAAAAGATGAAGTGAAACAGCTCAGAGAAAAGTAAAGGATCGTGACGACAGTTTTCCGAGACCGCGAAGGAATTCTAATGTTTGACTTCAAGGACTGTAACCCGTGTTAAGTGTAGGATACAGAGTGGTCCATATAGAAAGGCCACTATCTCGTAAACGGTAAGAGCTGCAAAGAAGTTTGAATTAGACAAATTGTTTCCCTTTCTGACTTGGTAGTACTAAAGTCGGTTGAATGTGACTAAGATTTTCCGAAAGAAGATCCTGAATGAAGAAGAGAACCAACATTTTTGGCCCCGTAAACTTAAAACTTACCGTTGAAACTCAATTTTTATTTTCAAAAATTGCAAGAAATAGGTTAAACTGTTAAAGGTACCTACTTGAAGTAAACATAAACTTGTAAATAATTATTGTTAAATAATGCTTTTATGTTTTATTAAAAAGATCCAAGTTTTCTCTTTAAAATAAGAATTCTTAAATAACAATAATTGTTGACGCGAAATCCAAATTTAAGAAAATCTGCAATACCAGGTGTAAATGAACTCTGGCTATTTGAGGTTATAAAAATTAACCAAAATGATGCTATTGTACTCACAATTGCTTCCTCTTCCCAAAAATGTAAAAATATACAAGGTGTTCCATTTAAAATAACAAAGTGAGGGTCATTTCCGGCGATACCGGAAGTGAAATATTAGTGTACATGTGCTCAAAAAATCCGATTTTTTACACATATCATGTGTCTAAAATGTTATTTATCTAAAATCAAAACTAAAGAAACAAGTGGGTATGCCAGAGTTCATTTACACCTGGTAATAAACCTATTTCATGCAATTTCTGAAAATAAAAATGGAGTTTCAACGGTAAGTTTTGAGTTTTCGGAGCAAAAAAAGTTGGTACTCTTCTTCATTCACGATCTTCTTTCGGAAAATCTTAATCCCATCAACCGACTTTAGTACCACCAAGTGAGGTTTCTTTGTGAGACCTATTCGGTGATGTTTGTATATTTAAAAAAGTTCCACGGCACGCTAGATAATGAACAAAAATCAAAATTGACATTTTTCAAAAATAGTCATAACTCTGTTATACTTGACGGTATAAAAATATTTTTGGGGAAAAAGTTTTGATTTTTTTACGCACTGTAAAATGAAAACATTCATTTGTTTCAATATTGTTTAAATACTTTGATAATTTACAAACTTGCATTTTTGTAACTGGAAACCATAGTTGGCTATGATTTCATGAAAAAGCGTTTTTTCTCCTCTTTTTATAATATAAGGTTAAACGTATTTATTTTGATATACAGGGTGGTGCTTTTTTCGATGCTCACCATTGCTATCTTGGAAACGGTAAGAGATACAAGGTCGGTTAAATTAGAGAAAAGTTGCACATTTTTATGGTGATTGAGAATCTGAAAAGAAATCCTGGATATTTTGATTCGTTTTTGATTTATTACAAAAAAACTGAAAAATGTGATTTTAGAAAAATATTATTATCTCCCCTACCATTGACGCTATTTCATTTAAACTTGGTAACTTTATGTTTTTGACCGTTCTGGGTTTGATGACGTCAACAGAAATTTTCTAAACCTTCTAGATTTCAAGTTGCGATAGTCAACTTTTTTATTTCTTATGGCCGCCATATTGGATTTTAACACCATCAGACAGACAAAAAAATTAGCTTTTCAGATTGGTAACCAACATACCTTTTTTCTTTCAAAAAACTTGTTGAAATTTTAAAATTTGTGTAAATAATTCATAAAAACGAGAATGCTCTGAAAAACAATTGAAATTATAATATAAATCAAAGTGATACAACATTTTATAGGTCTAATGATAACGAAATTAAGATTGTTGGAAACATATTTAGAAGATATTAGGCGAATTGCCATTATTAACAATTCAAAATCATCAGTAGTTTCAGCATGAAGGAGCTGGTCCTCACAACGCCCGCATTGTAAAATGATATTAATTTAGATGTACGGTTTCAAAATTCATGACTTGGTACGTTTGGTCCTGTTCATTGGCCTCCGCGATCGCCATGTTTAATGCCTATGGATTACTTTTACATTGATGTTGTTTATGCAACCCCAACGGAAGATATTGAACTTCTTCGCCGTAAAATCAAAAATGCTTTCGACTCTATTTCGAGACAAACTATCCTAAAGGCAGTGGACGAAATGAATCTGAGGACTAACCAATACATCATACATAACGGCGCGCACTTTAAACAATTTAAATAATTATTTATCTTGTGTTTTAAATTTATTGTCCTTTCGTTATTTTGTTAAATGTTGTGTCACTTTGGTTTATATTATAATTTCAATTGTTTTTCAGAGCATTCTCGATTTTATGAATTATTTACACAAATTTTAAAATTTCAAAAAGTTTTTTGAAAGAAAAAAGGTATGTTGGTTACCAATCTGAAAAGCTAATTTTTTTGTCTGTCTGATGGTGTAAAAATCCAATATGGCGGCCATAAGAAATAAAAAAGTTGACTATCGCAACTTGAAATCTAGAAGGCTTAGAAAATTTCTGTTGACGTCATCAAACCCAGGACGGTCAAAAACATAGAGTTACCAAGTTTAAATGAAATAGCGTCAAAGGTAGGGAAGATAATAATATTTTTCTAAAATCACATTTTTCAGTTTTTTTGTAATAAATCAAAAACGAATCAAAATATCCAGGATTTCTTTTCAGATTCTTAATCGCCATAAAAATGTGCAACTTTTCTCTAATTTAACCGACCTTGTATCTCTTACCGTTTCCAAGATAGCAATGGTGAGCATCGAAAAAAGCACCACCTAAAAAAAATAATTTATCAGAAAGTCCCTATACAGCTATGGAGTGCCATGAATTTAAACAATATGAAAACAAATGAATGTTTTCATTTTACAGTGCGTACACAAATCTACAACTTTTTCCCAAAAACATTTTTGTACCATCAAGTATAATCGAGTTATTGACGATTAAAAAAAAACACCCATTTTGAATTTTGTTCATTATCTAGCGTGCCATGGGACAATTTTTTGAACATACAAGCATCACTTGATAGGTCTCAGGAAACAATTTGTCTAACTTAAACTTTTTTGTAGCTCTTACCGTTTACGAGATCCCAATAGTGGGCCTTCTATGTAGCCCGCCCTGTACAACAGATCTAAATTAAATTTCGCAGACCAAGTAAAATTGCATATTGATTGAATAAATATAATTTCGCACCTTATAAAATTAATACGGCCATAATAACAATAATAAATAATAATATTTACTTCGATTATTTAAGTTTATTTACTCAAATAGATTTGAATCAGTCATGCAATTGCACGCACTTTCAAACATTCAACTACAATTATATAAAGTTTTTATTCTAATACAGAACGAGTCGCGGTAACTATGGACCTTTAATAAACGATTTGTATTCGATAAGCGAATTTCGGTGGCAAATTACGAACTACAGATGTGAAAAATCGTTCTGATTCTGGATGCCGTCATTTAATCCCATAATGCCCGTGAAGGTGGTGAGGTTAGCGCGACCGACTCTCCCGCGAGAACAAAAAATCGATTTCATAATATCGGTTACATATATTACATCGCAGCATATAATACGTTTTTTAACCAGCTCTACCACTAATATTCTTTCGTAAAATAAACTCATTTATTTCATAATAATACATCAACATTAACTTACTTATGTCACAGATCATGAGGATCGTCGCGGTAATGTACAGTAGACGTACGACGAACTCCATAATTCTGAAACAAAAAATCAATATTAGTTTAAGAAAATTCGTATTACAATACTACCTACTTTAAAAATATTTTATGCTAGACTTTGATTTATTTAAAAAATACAAAAATAAAAGTAGGCCACGAATGAGAAGCCGCATGCAAACAAGCAAATGGAAGGAAATGTCAGGAAAACGGGGGATCGCGGCCATAAAAAGTCCTTTATGAGCAATATGAAATGTTAAAGCTACAGATATTCCCTTATATAATCTCTTTGCCTCCCTTGTTCGCATGACACAGCTTGGTGACACACGGTGGGAAGACGTGGACAAAAATTAATCCTAAAACGAAGAGGTTTGTTATTTATGCGTACACCCAACATATCTGAGCATATATTTCAGAGACTGACGCATCCCCGATGTTTTTTTCTATACATTAAATCGGTATCTTGTTGGGAGGACTTTTTAAGGGTGCAATAAAGAAAACTTACGTCCAAGACATGCACGAGGTTGCAAAGTTAGGGGGGATACATGTGTTGGGTGGTTGTAGCGAGCGATCGTGGAATCTGTAACCGACACCAGATTACAAGATTATGCTATGACTATTTATTGGAATAAAAGGTATTGATTTTGTTCACTTTAGGGACGATTTTTGTGTTTTCTTTATTTATTTAGCATTATTTCAATTTTGAAGTACTTTTACGGTTTCTTTTGTGTAATAAACTACCGTCGTTTCACATATCGCCACTTCTGATAAGTTAAGAGAGTTATAAAAACCATTTATGAAAACCTACATGAAAAATCAACTTAATGCACGCACTTTGTAATATACTTTTTTCTACTACCACTAATGTAAATGACTCTTACCGCACAGCCTGCATTCATAGTGAGTCCTAACGCACGGTAAGCAAAACGCACACTTTTCTAGAGAGATCGAAGTAGCCTTACGTCAAACACTGCCTGCATGCATATAGTAAGTAAGGCACGGTAAGCAAAACGCACACTTGTCTAGAAACGTCAAAGTAGGCTTACGTCAAAATTGACAAGACAACGTAATTACATGTGTATATTAGCCAAAAAGCCGTTATAATCGTATGTGTATGTGTTGGTAGAAAAAGAAAACTACACAACACGAGTTGTAAAGCAATTACGCAATCGTGGAAATAAGCAACTTTTCCACTCGTGCGTTACATGCTTTTTACCACTCTTGTTATATATTATATACTATTAAAGGCTCTATTGATAACTTATGTCAAAAATGTACAATTTTAAAGTTTGGCATACACGTACCACGTACGCACGCACTTCATACTACGTATGGCGAAAGTAAAAATCATTAGAAATTAAAATGAATACAACTGTAATAAAGGTATTTAAACCAACCAGAAGTCAAAAAGTGCTATACAGGGTGAGTCACGACGGACGCGTCGGAGTTTTATGGCGAAACGGTTTATATTTTTCAATTTCTGTCGTTGTAAGATTATGTAAGTCAATAAGGGCTACATTTTAAAAATATTTTCAAACATACAGGGTGCTCCAAAAAAGAGTAGCATATCAAAGTTATACTTTTTCTTATGGAACACCCTGTATATTTTTACATTTTTGGATTTCTCTTTAAATTTATTTCAAAAAATGTATAAGGTCATATGGGTCTAAAAGTCTAAAGTCAACCGTTCTCGTGAAAATTGCATTTTCATGAAAATACAGTATTTTCAAAAATTTTCAACATTTAAAAACTTTGAGAAGTCTGAAGAAATTCGCTTGGAGATCAGATTGACAATAGATTAATTAACACTTTGCACCACCTACATTTTTAAAATATTATACAGGGCGTTTTTTACGCTTGGTCAAACTTGTGAAACTTTAAACATCGATAACTCATTTTTTTTAAATACAACACCCTATATTTTTTTACACCGACTTATAGAAAATTTAATTTTCTTTCGAAAACATTTATACTGTTTTATAACTAAAATTGATATTTTCCGAGATATCGCGATTTTATTGTTTACTATTAGGGCAAAGTAATATTTTCGAGTAGGCTATGAAGGTAGACAGCGGTAATTTGAAACAATTGAAAGAAAGAACAAGAAAGGTTTAGTTTTATCTTTTGCCTACGCATTTTTGACATTTTTTTTATAATGAAGAGCAATCTTACGTTTAAATCGAGATTTCTTAAAATTATTTATGCATTTATTTATTGGACCAGTATGATAAGATGATTACTAAATCCTATAATAGTTATTTATGTATCAAGGCCAAAAAGTGTAACTTTTTCGGCCGCGTCTGGTTTGCTGGCCGAGACGTAGTCGAGGCCAGCAAACAGACAAGACCAAAAAAGTACGTTTTGGCCGAGATGCTTATTACATTTTTTGTGCGATCGAATTAAAAACAATTTAAATTTTTAGTAATTTTCAAAATTATAGGTTAGAAACTATGCGACATTCTGTCACTGACAGATGACGGCGTATGTACTGCATTACCGGCCGTCTCCTTAGCAACGGCCGTAAAATTTACTTTTTCGGCCGTTGCTAAGGGCAACGGCCTGAAAAGTAACTTTTACGGCCGTTGCTAAGGATAGGGCCGGTAATGCAGTACTTTATGGTTGCTAACGCGTCCGTCAAACAGCTGTTTCTAGTACGATCGCACAAAAACAATTTTTTTGTATGTTTATAATACGACACTCGGTTCTACCAAAATGTCTTTGCTTAAATTCTGGTTCCACGCATTTCACAAACATTGTGTTTTATACAGTGTGCTAGTGTGCACAATGTTTGACGTGAGATTGCTCTTCATTATAAAAAAATGTCAAAAATGCATAGGCAAAAGATAAAACTAAACCTTTTTTGTTCTTTTTTCAATTGTTTCAAATAACCGCTGTATCTTCATAGCCTACTCGAAAATATTACTTTGCCCTAATAGTTAACAATAAAATCGCGATATCTCGGAAAATATCAATTTTAGGTATAAAACAGTATTAATGTTTTCGAAAGAGAATTAAATTTTCTATAAGACGGTGTAAAAAAATATAGGGGGTTGTATTTAAAAAAAATGAGTTATCGATGTTTAAAGTTTCACAAGTTTGACCAAGCGTAAAAAACGCCCTGTATAATATTTTAAAAATGTAGGTGGTGCAAAGTGTTAATTAATCTATTGTCAATCTGATCTCCAAGCGAATTTCTTCAGACTTCTCAAAGTTTTTAAATGTTGAAAATTTTTGAAAATACTGTATTTTCATGAAAATGCAATTTTCACGAGAACGGTTGACTTTAGACCCATATGACCTTATACATTTTTTGAATTAAATTTAAAGAGAAATTCAAAAATGTAAAAATATACAGGGTGTTCCATAAGAAAAAGTATAACTTTGATATGCCACTCTTTTTTGGAGCACCCTGTATGTTTGAAAATATTTTTAAAATGTAGCCCTTATTGACTTACATAATCTAACAGCGACAGAAATTGGAAATTATAAACCGTTTCGCCATAAAACTCCGACGCGTCCGTCGTGACTCACCCTGTATAGTTCTATTTAGCTTCGTTTTTTTTTTGTCAAGTGAAGAATAATTATTATCCCAACAAAAAATGTTTGACCTTTTTGTCCAAATAATGTGTCTCTTCGAATGAAATGCGAAATGTATATTATGAGCGAGCGAGAAAGTAAAGGACACTTATATGCAAAGAATATAAATAGTTAGTGCAAAATTAAAAAAGATAAATGTGCAAATGGAAATTAAAGGGCAGTCGAATTTACTGACTAAAATATTGTAATGGCAAAGTTTAATCAAAATTAAGACATCCGAGGGGGCTAAGCTGACTTCATTGAGAATAAAAAATGCGTTCAATATTTTCCAAGACTTTATTTTAAATACATATGTTCAAAGTAATACTCTTCCGTGAAAATACACTTCACCTTCTTCCTTAACACCGACCTTCCAACCAATCTTCGCTGGGAATACTTGACAAAATAATCGTTAACAACAGTATTAATCTCCTCCTCCTCGTACAAGAACTTTCTACTCCACAATTTTTTTTAATTCCAAAAATTAACCAAAAGTCGCACATTGCCAAGTCATGTGCTCTTTTCCTTTTTTTCCCCAGCTAAACAGAAACTGGGGATATACATAGTTAACTCTGCCGTTTGAGAAGAGGCATTATCGTGATGGAGCATGATGCCCTTCTTTGGACGTCTAAGGAACACTTCAGGCAAACTTTGTTGTGTAGATCATTTCGTTGTACCTGTCTTCTGTGCATCTACCTTAATTGCATTAGTCAGGCCCTTGCTCGTTTACGCGAATCCATACACAACTCTCCTAGCAGGTAGGTCCACAAAAAAAAAGACATGTAAGTTTCGTCGCATGATACGATTCTGGAAAACATTTGATGCCCGCCAATGCTAAGAAAATTGAATATTTCATTGCAAACTTTTACACGCTCTGTTTTTAAAGCTCAGTCAGCTGATACGGCACAAAACGACTGACACATTTTTTAATGCAGAATTGTTTTAACAGCGACGAAATCTTAAGTTGATGCTCTATTAACACATAGGTGGTTATTGTCATGTTCAATTATCTTTATTAAAGCAGCAGTTTTTTCTTCGGTAACAGTCTTAGCAGAACGTCCTGCTCTTTCTTTTTGTTTAACAAAACTTCTTTCAGGTTCAAATTTATGGGTAGTTCACACGGTGACATTTAAAGTCGCAACATCAAAAGTCGCGACTTTAAATGTCACCGCGTGAACTACCCAAATTCAAAGTGGCGACTTCAAAATAAAAATGGCCGCTCTTGTAATTGCAGCATCGAGTGTTGTAAAGCAACTAATTATTTTGAAGTTGCTATTTGTTGATAATACTCTAAAATCGTTGAAACATCTATTGGGGACATGATAAATTCGAAATCGATGACAAACAAATGTATATTAACCTAACCTATTTGTCTGTTATGTCAAAATATAAAAGTATGGTAGGCTTACGTCAAATGCCGAACTGTCAAATCGATGTCGCGACTGCGTGACATTAAAAGTCGCGACTTTTGATAGTTCACACGGTGACATAAAAGTCGCGACTTTTCAAGTCGCGACTTTAAATGTCACCGTGTAAACTACCCATTATTACACCAGCGGTAAATTATAGCCAAGGGTTGCACTTGTTCACTAAAATCCTAATCTAAACTTGCCCTACAGTTATAACCGCTTAAACCCTTTTCAAATCGTTGTAAATCATAATTCGAAAAAGTTCTCGGGTTAGCTCTATACTTTCGTTATTTTAAGTAACTAATAAACCAGATTTTAACTAACTTTACTTTTACGATTAAACCTCTTATGACCGGTAAAGAACTAAATAATATGAAGAGTGTTGGGAGAAAACAAGGAATGTCAATTTGTATTAGATCATATTTATAAGTTGCGGATGTTCTTCCTCTGGGCCTACTAGTAGTTTTTTTTTAAATTCTCAATAAATTCAGTCTGGCCCTTGTTTTTCACATACAACCACAAAATATAACATTTTTTTCAAATACTTAATATCTAGTCGTTTTTATCGATAAATAAAATGTTTGTCATGGATACATAATCAGACGTTACGGATATTTTATTCATAGCCTAAAAATGGGACAACAACCCCACTCGCTGTTATTTCATTCACAAAAAAAACGCTATAAAAAACTTAAATTTGTGGTTCCACTAATATTCCTTTTCATCTATATTTTATAATTGTTTGCAAATTCAGAACGAACCCTATTTTGTAAATGTTTAATATTTATAATGCGTATTCGTTTACTAACGCTATTATTGCGATTTAAAAAAAATAGTTTTCATTTCAAGTTTCAAACAAATCGACCCAAAGTTATTTAATCAAATATCTCGTAACAAGCTCAAGCAAATTTGGTGAGAATGTTGCACAACGTCTTACAACGATAATTTCGTCAACTTTAACGAAACGACATTTTTTATGTGCGCTTATTGGAAACTCATATTTTACTACCGGTTATAAAGTTGTCGAGATTTGAGGCAAAAACCGAAGTTTGTTATAAGTTAACTTGAATGTTTCGTAATAAATTGCGTTAAGAAAAAAATCTAATAACTTTATTACACTATCAGCGTAACTTTTTTAATTGATATTTACTTTTGTATGAGGTCAAGTAATAGTTGCCGCGACTTTAGCAAAGTGACGATAATCATTAATATCGTCCCTTGTTCGTTGTCTACATGAATCATAATGTTGAAAAGCGTCCTTATGGTACATACAAATTTTAGCATAATTAATAACCACTTCCAACTAAGTTGGGACAAACTTGTTTAATTGTTCGATCTCAATGATATCAACGGCAAGCATAAAGGCGATTAAAGTGTTTGATAAAACTTGGAAATTACCTGCATTTATCCGGATAATTTTATTTTAGCGAAGTTTAATTAAAAATTCGCGCAATAAAGATATCTCGTCTAGTTGTTAGGTTTTTATAAAACTTTCTTAAAAAGATCTGTTTTTAATTATGGTATCTACCTATAGTTAAAAAAAAAAGTTTTTTTTTCTTTATAAACTAAAAGGATTATCACTGTTACAGGGGGCGAGTCCTTAAACTCGTAACAATAATAGCTGATACTGGTTTTAAATTCAACAGAAGCACAGCACACAAACTTGTGCAAAACATTCTCTTAAATAAAATTATGTACTTATTCTGAACTGTTAAAAGATTTCAAGTGCATTTAACTGCTTTTGGCATCTTTAATTACTTTAATTTTTTTAAGTAGCGCCTTATATCTTCGAAATAATCATTTTAAAACTTTTAAAATTACTTATTACTACCTTTTGCGAACTTTTTTTTATAAAACAAGCAAACAGACGCCTGTGAAAAAAATCTGAAACGACAGTACCTAGTAAATTTCAATTAGAAGTCTTCAATAAGCTATCAATGGTAAAAACAATTTACGGATAATAAACAAAAGTAAAAATTAAAATGTTTTTGAAACATTACATTTCATCATTTTCATTTTAATTTCGTTTTATTTTAAAAGGGTAATATAATTTTCATATACAGGGTGTTTCTTAAGTATTGCAAAAAGATTCATGAGGTGATTCCTTATTGAAAATTAAGGGGGTCTTTTGTATAACATTTTTTCTTTGGACGTCTCCTTTCGGAGTTACATCCCTCTAAAGGGGAGCGGTAAAATTAGGTTTTTATTTTATTTCTCAAATTTGGATAAATGTAGGAGAATGATATTTAGTAGATGTTTTATACTTATTAAAAGGTTTCCTATAATAATATTTTCAATCATCTCCCAGGGAGCTGAAAAGTGCGACCCCTGTTTTTTTTTTAAATCCGAACTTCTTGGTGGGTGGAAATTTTGCATTAAATTTTTTTAAAGCTTGATTTGTTTAGATTTTTTTAATTCTTTAGTTTTTCTTGTAAAACCTACAGTTTTTAGGTAAAAAATAAAATAAGTAAAAACCCGAACCATAAAATATTCAAATATAAAACGATTCATAATGGTGGTTGCCATGGTTTGTTTATGTTCATATTAAGTAAAATTTATGGGTGTAATCAGAGCTGGGCAAGTACTGGCCAAAAAAAACTTAAGTCGTAAGTCTTAAGTACTTATGATCAGGGATGGAAAACGTAACGTAACGATACCCGATAACGTTATAATAACGATTCAACTATAATTTTTTGTACAATAACGTAACGATATTTTAATAACGTTATATAACGTTATAATAACCGATAACGTTTCATTAAAAGTTATTTTGTATCGTTATTCTCTATAAATTAAATTTTTATATGGCGATCTTTTTATTTTCAGAAGATATAATATTTTGTTTCTATTTTAGAAAATAAAATGAAAATAAAACATTTCAACGTAATAATTTTGTACTATTTTTTAAATTTACATTTACAGATCCCAAAAATAATTTCAGAGTTACAAATAAAACTTATTTTTATATAGCATGTTTTTTAAATAATGCGTAAAAAATCGGGAGATGATTCCTTACCGAAAATTAAGAGAGGTCTTTCACATAAAATTTTTTTCTTTAGGGTCTTCTTTCGGAGTTACACCCCCCTAAAGGGTATCGGTAAAATTGGGTTTTTATTTATTTCTCAAATTTGGATAAATGTAGGAGAATGATATTCGGTAGATGTTTTATACTTATTAAAAGGTTTCCCATAGTAATATTTTCAATCATCTCCCACCTTCACAGGAGGCTGAAAAGTGCGACCCCTGTTGGTGTTTTTATCAGAATTTTTTTGGGGGTTGAAATCTAGCAATTTAATTTTTTTTTTGAAAACCTGATTTATATAGAAGTTTTTTTTATTCTTTAACTTTTCTCGTTAACCCTAGTTTTTGAGTAAAAAATTATATGATCGAACATGAACCATCAAATAATCTAATATAAAACGATCCATTTTGGTGATTACCATGGTTTGATTATGTTCATATTGGGTAGAAGTGACGGGTGTAATTCATTTTGACGTTTACGCGGCGACAACGCTAAGACGCCCGTCAGTTCTCCCCAATATGAACATAAACATCATATTCACTCACTTATTTTTTTACTCATAACTGTAGGATTTACGAGAAAAACTAAAGAATAAAAAAGTTTCTAAATAAATGAAACTAACAAAAGAAAAAAAAATTAAATTGCAAAATTTTAACTCACCAAAAAGTTTTGATTAAAAAACCAACAGGGGTTGCACTTTTCAGCCCCCTGTGAAGGTGGAAGATGATTGAAAATATTACTATGGTAAACCTTTTAATAAGTATTAAACATCTACCGAATATCATTCTCCTACATTTATCTAAATTTGAGAAATAAAATAAAAACCTAATTTTACCGATCCCTTCAGGGGGGTGTAACTCCGAAAGGAAACGTCTAAGAAAAAAAAAATATATAAAAGACCCCACTTAATTTTCGATAAGGAATCACCTCCCGAATTTTTTCGCATTATTTAAGAAACACCCTGTATATCATAATTTATTTAACGTTATATAACGTTATATAACGTAACGATTCATTTTTTTAGCGTTATTATTAACGTTATGTAACGAAAACAAAAAATAAATAACGGTATACAATAACGTAACGATTTAAAACGTTATTCCATCCCTGCTTATGATAAGTACTTGAATTTTAAGTACCAGTACCGCTGTTTTTAAAAGTACTGATTCTTAAGTACAAGTACTTGCAAAAAGGACTTAAGTATTTCTCAAGTACTTTTCAAGTGCTTTTTGCAGATATTATTTATTAAATTATTGTATAACTATTTCTAGCGATTGTGTCCAACAAAATATTTAAAACAAAATGTAATAACGCATTTGTAGGTACATAAAATTTTCTTATACAATTTGCTTTGTAACTCCAGTCTTTGGATGTACCCACTTTTATTTAAAGTTTTATAAATTAAGTGCTATCTTTTAACAAAAGTTGAAATATACATATCTATTTATTAATAACAAGCAACAACAATAAAAAATATTGCTGTTTATGGTAAAGAATATATAAGAAATTATTTGATAAGAATTTTATACAGTATTGTGGGTTTTGATTGTTTGATTGTTTTCTATCATTTGTAAAATTTCGATTGAAGTTAAAATTTTTGTTTAGTTTATTATTTTAACCGTGGTCACATACAAAGTGAATGAATTGCTATAGTACTTGCATATAAAACAAACAAAAATAATATGTCGAAATATACATTTTATTTTTATATAAACAAATAAAAAAATGGTACATAATAAAAAATATATAATTTTAATTTTTAAATGAAACTGCTAAGTACTTGCGAAAAAACAAATGTTATATAATATTCACATCTCACACAAAATAGGTACAACATATTTTTGAAAAATAAACGAAATAAAATGTTATGTAGGTACCTAGATATTTATTATCAGCAGTAATATAACAAGTGCATTGAAAATTATCGATAATTTTTGGTAAATATGCCCGAATGCAAGTTGAGCTGAAAAAATCACGAAGTGCACGAGTGATTTTTTCTGCTTCAACTTGCATGAGTGAAGATTTGTGAAAAATTATAGATTATTTGCAATGCACGAGTTATATTTTGTCAGAAAATTTCCTTCACCTAACCTATCTGTCAAATTAAAATGTTGTTTAATTTAGATAAATTAAAGTATATACCTACTACTTACTGCGATTTTTATTATTAATAGATCATTTATAACTAATTTTTAATTCAAGAATTATACTTAAATAAAAATTAATGAACCAAATAGTATTTAGGTACATAGGTACATAATCTGTTATGTCAAATTTTACAAGTGGTACTGAAGTACTAATACAAGTACTAAGTACCAGTATTTCACCGAAGTACTTGAGATTCAAGTCTTAAGTACCTAATTTTAAAATGTACTGCAGTACCAGTCTTAAGTACCGGAAAAGTACTTGAAAAAGTACTGAAGTACAAAAATACTTAAGTAATGCCCAGCTCTGGGTGTAATTCATTTTGACGTTTACGCGGCGACAACGCGCCAACGCCCGTCAATTCTATTCTACACAATATGACACAACAAACCATGGCACCCACCAAAATGAATCATTTTATATTGGAATATTTTATGGTTCACGTTTACTTATTTAATTTTTTACTCAAAAACGTTAGGTTTTTACGAGAAAAACTAAAAAATAAAGAAATTCTAAATAAATCAAGCTTTAAAAAAAATATTTGTAATTGCAAAATTTCAACCCACCAAAAAATTCTGATAAAAAAACCAACAGGGGTGGCACTTTTCAGCCCCCTGTGAAGGTGGGAGATAATTGGAAATATTACTATAGGTAACCTTTTAATAAGTATAAAACATCTACTAAATTTATCTCATACATTTATCCAAATTTGAAAAATAAAATAAAAACTTAATTTTACCGCTCCCATTTGGGGGGGTGTAACTCCGAAAGGAGACGTCTAAGGAAAAAATGTTATACAAAAGACCTTCCTTAATTTTCAATAAGGAATCACCTCATGAATTTTTCTGCAATAAAATAAAAAACCTAATTTTACCGCTTCCCTTTAGGGGTGTGTAACTCCGAAAAGAGACGTCTAAGGAAACATTTTGATATGAAGGGCCCCCTTAATTTCCAAAAAGGAATCACCTGCCGAATTGTTTTGCAATACTTAAGAAACACCCTGTATATCTCTTGAAAGCTAGTTAAGTTCCTCATTACATAATACATAATTTAATTGTCTTTCTTTATTTATTTATTTAATTATTTAATTTGGCCGAAACCAACCAACCCGTAATAAAATTTTAAGATAGACAAATCGTCTCATGGTCGAGGGTGTAAGGTTAGGCAATCTTTGGAAAGCTTGCACTGTAATGACTGCCACATCTAAATGATGTGTTTACATGTGAGCGTGCAGCATTGACGTAAAACTGTTTATAAAAGGTTTGCAACGCATTATACAATTACATTTATTAAATCGTTGATCAAAAAAAGCGCACACAAATGATCACATTGGAAATGCATTAAAAAAAAAACTCTAACCTGACCCTCGTTCATTTGGTCGGTAACCGATCACAGGGGAGGCAAACGGCCCTTCCCTCAGTTACCGACGCCTATGTTATGGAGACTATTATTATTTTTTGAATGATCTGAAAGGATGTTCGCAAAATATAGGCAAGTTTTATATAATGTGAAAGGGCTATTAAAATTAGTATAGGGTGCCATGGAGAGAAAAAAATTAACTGAAAAATAAAACTGTTAAGTTGAATATGTAAAAAAATGCATGTGTTTTAAATTAAATAAGATACTCCTACGAGTCGCCAAATTAAAAAATTAAGGAGAAGAAACGAACCTGAAATAAATGGGGTAAAAAAAGCAGGGGTTTGGAGCGGAGCGCGGAGCAGTGGAGCAATGGGTTTTTGCCCGGAGCGGGAACGGAGCCCGGAGCAAATAATTTTGATTGCTCCACTGCTCCACTTTACTATTATAAACTACAATTTTTTTTTTATGAATTATTTTCATGGGTATAGTATTTAATAAAATTATAAATAAACTAAATTTGATTTTTTTGAAGTAAAATTATTATAATGTAACTTTTCTGAATATTAATTTTCATTATTTTGTATTTGAATTTTGAAAAATTTTAAAGAACTTTTTTTTCTTTTTTCAACTTTTGAAGATTAATAATTTGTTCATTTATTTAACTTCATTTGTTTCTTAGGGTCAAATATTGTAATTTTTGGTCCATTTCCACATATCTCATAAAATTTTAGCTTTGTTTTAAAAAACAAATTTTTAAATAAAAAAACTTATTTTATTAATATTTGGAGTGCGGAGCTGGAGCGGAGCAACTAAAAAATTGGACTGCTCCAAACCCCTGAAAAAAAGAATACCGAACGCACTAAACAGTAGTTGACTCCACTGAAATCATTGAAGCATCAGCGCGTTGAAAATCCTTATCTAGAAATCGTCGAAAAATCTAAGGTATGTTGGTTAAGTTTTGAATATACAATTTCTGAATTGGTAACTGAAACATGTCTATGTTTCTGTCAGCAGTTAAACATGTTCGGCCTATGTTGACTAAGATGAAGTTTGCTTGTAAACAGAATTGTAATTGGGCCACTAAATTATTTACATACTTGATTCTAAGACCGTCAGTCAAATTTGGCATGTACTGCAGAGATCAGACGCGTGGTAGCGGTTTGGAATCCTCTTACATTCCAAGCGTTACTTTTTGTTTGAATCTAGCTATCCAAACTGACAAACGTTTTGCTTTTGTCGTTGTAGATTAACAATTGTATCAAGTGGCGTTCGTGTATAAACAGCAACGATACGATACAATTACATAAATAAACAAAACGCAGCAAAGTATACACGCATAAAATATTAAAGAAAATGAAAGAAATCATTAAAAATTAATCAATTTAATGCACTTTTTATATTCATTTATAACTTCAAATTAATTGGCTTTACGAGTTCAGTAGAGCCTTTCCGTTCTAGAAATCGTTTAAAAAGACCAGAAAAACAAACAACACACGTTTTCGAAATAATCTAAATTTCTTTTGTTTTGTATTAGATACTAACTAAACTGATTAGAATTTTCAACTTCTTTAGCGTTTATTTAACTTTAAAATTCATCATTATATTAAACAAATCGGTAAGAAAGATAAAATTGAAATATATTTATATTAGACAGTTTTAGGAAAAATTCAAATTCGATTTTTTTATATTGATGTTGGTATTCATATATGCACCAGAGCATCAAATTTCAGCAATGAATCTATGATGGTTATGGCTGAGCGTTTTGCGTTCGAAAGATAGACCATCAAACGATCGGGTTACGATCATTTTGGTTTCTGAAAGGAATACCGTTCGCACTAAAATGGTTTATGCATGAATCGTGATTGTGGACTACTGTTAATAATGTAAGATTTTTTTCACCTTACATATCTACCGACATGAAACGAATATGATATCGTACAACAGTAAAAAGGATTCGGTAAACAAATATGTTAGTTAAGTTTAATAAATAGTCTCCGAAAATAAATTTGTTTCTATGTTATTATTGCGTGTTAAATATTTTCCATTGGAATAAAACGTCAAAAGAGTCCTTCCTATACAAGGTACAGGGTGTGCCACAAGCCACAATGTATACCTTCGCAAATTTTTACATAAATTGAATGTTTCGGACTCAAACATTTTTAGCAAAAAAAAAAATTCCATGAGTCCCTTCATTCACAGCGTGTCCCAGTTATGGTGAACAGAATGGGGATCTCGTAAATGGTAAGAAATACAGAGTTGGTTAAACCGGTCAAAATGGTCTATGATTTAAGAGCAACTATTCTATGATAATATCTTGAAAAAATTAATAGTTTTTGAGCTATTGATAAAAAGCAAAACACATCTGGTCAATAATTTTTGCTTATAACTTGCTTATTTCAAAGCACGTTCAAAATATTTTTCGACATTATTGGGGCACTTTTTTTGCGTAGAATGTGTCAATATATTTTATCTTTATTTATTTATTTTTATTATTTTAACATGAGCCGTATTTAAAACAAGAAAGTTGATGCTAAAAAACGAAAACAAATGAAGATGTCGAAAAATATTTTGAGTGTGATTTTAATTAAGCAAGTTATAAGCAAAACTTAAAAAATTGATGTATTTTGTTTTTTATCTATAGCGCAAAAACTATTAGTTATTTCCAGAATTTTTTTTTTCCATAAAATAGTTGCTCTTAAG
This sequence comes from Elmis aenea, assembly GCA_947652605.1. Classification (NCBI taxonomy): domain Eukaryota; kingdom Metazoa; phylum Arthropoda; class Insecta; order Coleoptera; family Elmidae; genus Elmis; species Elmis aenea. Next base: position 18,765,977 of record OX393576.1, read on the forward strand.
TCATAGATCATTTTGACCCATTTAACCAACTCTGTATCTCTTAAGCTGCGTTCACATAGAAAAGTATTGTATTGTATTGTAGAGTAAGCAAATTTAAGTATACGAATATCTAACTAACGAGATCACTGTAAAGAAACTTTTCGTGACAACGAAATATTAACCTTTTACGGTCTATTTATCCTCGAAGCCATCCTGTTCGTAAAAAATAATGTAGATCTGTTCGAAGAGAATATAAGAACTCATGCAGCCAATATGCAACATAAAAAAAACCTAAAACCCGATTGTTTCAAATATACCTATCTTCAAAAAAATGTAGCCTCCACAATTATTGCTATATATAATAAATTTAACACATCACCTGAGAGTATAATAAATCTTCCCAACCGCGAATTGAAGAAGAAATTAAGAAAAGTTCTGATTTCTAAAGCTTACTATGGAGTAAGCGAATATTTAAATGATGCTGACTTCATAAAATGTTATATTTAAATAATTAAAATCACAACCTTCAGAAGATGTTCAAGCCTAGTTTTTTAGAACACAAGTTCTGCTGGTGAATTATACAGTGAAATTGTATCAATTTATTGCAGTGTTGTTGTTTCAATAATGTTACTAATCCAGATTTAGCTCTACATACCTACATACGAGCTCAGTTCACGAACTTTTTGTCCACACCTCGTATATCAGCCACCTTAGTTAAGTAAATGTTTAGTTTTTTTTAGGCATTTAAAAAATATCGTGTAACTTGCTAAAATACCACATGGTGAGACGGGCTAACAAATCAACAGAGGGCCACATGCGGCCCGCGGGCCGCGGTCTGTGCATCCTTGTTTTGGACCAATACGAATTGTTTTATTAAATATATGCGTCACAATGGGCCGTATGCATAAAAATAAGTGAATACTTATAAGTATTAAGTATAAGTAAAAGTAAATGCGAGATATTATGCATATTATGCATAATCTTTTACTAGTACTAAGTAGCAAATGCTGGAAAATCTTAAGTAAATACTACTAGCTTTTACTTAATGATTCAAATATTGCCATGGTTAATCACAAGAAAAGAATAACGTTTGTAACAGTCCATATTAAAATCATAATTTGATTGTTATTAAGAATTTTTATAATTTTAGATTCAAAACAATAAATGGTGTCTTGTTAGAATTTACTAGGAGTATTATAAACTTTTAGACCAAATTTTTTTCTCAACTTAGTGCCGTTTAGTAATTGTGCAATGTTTTTTCTATTCCTTATGCCAGCTCGCCTGATGTCATTCTCTTCGTCGTGTTGGCCTTCCTCCTCTTCGACACCAAGATTATAGTTAACTTGATCTTCTTCATCGAATGTGTTATCACCTAGGTGCTTTGCTACGTTGTGGAGTATAAAACAACTTACGATAACTGACGGAATTATTGCAAACTCTGTTTTTTGCATGTATTTTGTTGTAATGCTTTTGGACATCATTATCCGGATTCCTGTATGGTGTCATAATCCACGGAGCGATTCAATATCCCTCGTCGGCAATTATGACTGCAATCTTTTAAACTAATCCAGATTTTCGTAACACCCGACTGTCATGAGTAAATACAGACTGGATTGGTAGCATCAACACTTAAATAATTCGTTGCTATCACAAGCAGCTTGAACGTTAATAGAAGGCTTGGATTTTCTATTGATATATTCGTCGGCGTGCTCTGGTGGTCTGAGTATTTCGACGTGTGTACATTTTTTGGAAATTTGATCCAGCCTTCCGTGAAAGAGCACCACCTCTGGTTTCGTCCACGTTGTCCAAGAATGTTTCTGCCAGGTACTCGAAGCGACGTTTTTTTTTTACTGAATAGTGCACGATATTGTCGACAATCGCGATTTCATCGATTTTGAAAGATTTTAAGAGCTTTAACTTGCATGAACAACACCATGATTAAAACTGATGCTAAAATAAGTACGGTGACAGGCAGACTTGAGATTGTACTAGTATTTACTTAAAGTTTTAAGTAAATACTCCATGTTATGCATACGGTTTTTAAGTATTTACTGAAAATTAATTAAATACTACTGCTAGTAAATGCTTAAACTTTATATGCATACGGAACCGAGTATTTACTTGCAAAATCAGCAGTAAAAGCTTTTACTTGCTTTTATGCATACGACCCATTGAATTTTTTTCATAAAGTATAGTTTAAAATTTTGAATATAACACACCATTAGTATCATTTAGAACATAAAAATGGTACACATAAAAAGAAAAACTGTTTTTTATGAAAACAATAACCATAAACAATAGAATAATAACGGAAATTATCTTGAACGAATGGAAATAGTACATCAATTACTAGAAAACTAGAAAACAAAAACTAAAATGGTTTGGATAATGTCTAATGTATGAAATATGAAAAGTGGTCAAGAATAAAACTGAACATAAAAATTGAAAAAATATATATGTAGGTACACAAATACATATGAAAATATATGTGGATAAAACCAATTTTAACAATAGTTTTATCTATCCTATACTTTAACTGTTTATATGCTTCTTTGATCACCGTTCAATTGGAGCAGACTAATTTCAGTAGCTTTATTTGGTGCTACGGCAACAAAACTGACTAATCCATTATCCATTACCAAACTTCTATGGTTTACAACTAATTAAACATTATCTCCATTATGTATCCTGATTAATTTTTTTACTTGTGCTTACAGACTGAGCGATATTTTTATATCAGATAAATTTAAAGCATGCGTACAATTACTACGGTTGATTAAAAACTCTTGTCAAAGAGGACTGTACACAATACGAGTATGCAAATTATTTAAATGAAAAGAATTCGCCCCGATGAAAATTATTCAGAAAACGTAAGGCATTAACATTTCCAATAAATTGAATGACGCTTGCAAACTAAAAGTTTGCTAACAAATAATTAAGATAAGGTTGTTTCAAGTATTTATGTTACCTAGGGAGAGAGCTTTGATGTTACGTCTTACGAAATAGTGTACGCTAAGGAAGACATCAAAGAAGGCTTTCCGGAGGAAGATTTAAAGCAACCTAAAAAGATTTTGCTTCGACTTTGTAATATTACACATACTTCAATATACCTACTTACAATATTGGTAAAGTGTAAAAAAACAAAATTACTTTTTTCATATTATTTTAGTAAAACGCGATAAATCTTTTTTTGATACTAACGAAAATGGAATTAATAGTTTTCGGCCTAACCTATAGAGGCGAAAGAATTATAGCACATTATACCGTAGTATAATGTTCGTAACCAAGTAAGGCATGTGTTACTGACTGCCAATAAGATGTAAATCATTATAGTACGAGTATATTACATAAAAAGAGCTGTAAGAAGTATATTACGCACGAGTGGAAAATTTACGTATTTTCACGAGTGCGTAATTGCTTTTCAACTCGTGTTACGTAGGTTACTTTTTCTACGATCACAATATATACGATATTACGGTGCTCCAATATTTGACTATAAAATTGCGATATCTTAGAAAACTTCAATTTTAGGTATAAAACCGACCCAATGTTTTTGAAGAACAATTAAACTTTTATAAGACTATAAACATATATGGTATTGTATTTAAGAAAAATGAATCGATGTTTAAAGTCTTACAAGTTTGACCGACCGTAAGAAACGACCTGTATAATATTTTTTAAATGTAGCTAGAACAAAAAGTTCTATAATTTTTATTTTTAAACGAATTTCAACTGCCTTTTCAAAGTTATTAAACGTAGAAAATTTTTAAAAATTGTGTTACGTCAATTTTTTTTAATAAAAATGTTAATTTAACGAAAACAGTTGACTTTAGGCCTATATAACCTCAAATTTTTTTGAAATAAATTTGAATTAGTAATCTAAGAATATAAAAACATACACATTTAGAATTTTAAAGTTTAGGTCGGTCACCGGTTGAACCGGAAGTTGTATTGCAACCTTAATAGTCGTATCGAATCCGGAACATACAATTGTGGTCCGATACTAAATTTCATTGTAATATCTTTAATTGTATTCTAGGTACCTATTTGCCTATTACCATACCTGCGCAGCCCTGTATTTGGTGAAAGTTGACAAAACAGATTTTAAATTTTACGTCAATAGCTAAATAGCATAAAAATTTCCATTGTGATTAAAGGGGACATTTACATGAAACTTTCTTGTTCTTTAATAAGCTTATTACGGATTTTCGTTAGGTAGAGCAATCAGAAGGTACCTAATAATATTTTTACGGTGGTTCATTACTGAGATAATAGTATACCTCTTCCTAAAAGCAGTACTCTGTATAATTTATCCACTAAATCATTCATACAAACATCAAAAGTAATGTAAAAAAGTCAAGTGCCGCGCTTAGAATTCAAACTCAATTTGATGAAATGGCTGTTTGATTTTATTTTACGTATGTCCAAGATGTTTTAATTTTAAACTCTTAGTAACTGGATATTATGTGAAGAACATTAAAATACTTTAGATCAAAATTTCTCCAATGCCAAAAATTGGTGTGAAAAAATTATTTCTGCTATAAACACACCGACAACCTATTTGTGTTATAACTTATAAGTGGCCTTTTTGTTGGTTGGTTTGCCTGTATACATATTTAAATTCTTCTTTACATTAAATATAAAACGATGGAGATAAGTTAATTGTATTCAACAATAATAAGCGAAAATGGATTTTAAAAATTTGATGCTTTAGTTTACACGTGTCAGCCTCTCATAGATCTTGAAAAATAATGTTTATTTTCGATGGCTCTTCATTCGGTTTAGATAGTTCAGCGGGCTGTGGAACAAAAGTGCTAAATAAATAGTTAAAAGCGCCAATTCAACAACTCGTTTTTCGATGTTTGAAACTTCAGCTGCACCGTTACGAACAAAAAGCGTGTTGCGCTGCACTTTGCAATAATTTCAATATGGTTCCGGATCAAACCTTTCTAATGCTTTAGTTTGATTGTATCTTGTTTCCATAATAACCTATCGAGTGACTTCTTAAAAGTGTTTTAGTCTACGTATAATTTTCTAATTTTGTTACATCGTTTTATTATTTCAACGAACAATTTTCAATAATTTTTACAATGTATTTGTATTTATGTTTTATGTTATACAGCAACAACCTAAAGAAATACTCCTAATAAAACTCGTGTTGAAGAATACATTAGACACACTATATTAAACCAAACGAACAAATCAGCACTAACGGAATATTGGTACAACACAAAACATAAAATAGACTTCTTCGGTAAAGTAAATATATGAAATAAAAAAGAACATAATCATTAAAAATGTATTAGAGAATCATTAAAATTTATAAACAAAAACACTGGACGACGTTCTAACGATGAAAAGGCATTTAACTAAATCAGTATAGTTTAATATGAACGTAATGCCAACTATGATCGTGGCTATGACAGTTGCGTGTGTATAAATAGATAAATAAATAAGACAGTAACTGATGAAGAGACCATGGCCTTGAAACTGGTATTGCATTCAACAAGAGATGCTTAAAAAAAGATGACGTAATTTTAAATGAAGCTATTTATATTAATAAATGAATCAATCATATAATCAAAGTTATTATGTAAGTTGTAACAAATATTTAGCATTTATAGATATTATTAAGCGTGTTATAATTCTGGTTTTTAATTTGATTAAAGGTTCTTACAAAAATGCCATTTTGTTTCTAGGTTACGTAACCAACCCCGGTACAATGCCATTCGTAATATTTATGGTGGAGGTGCTAGGCTTTGTACCTTGATCGTATACCTATCTTTAAAACAAAACATTTTTTTTTCTAAATACACTTAGTTTATACAAGAACCAGAACTATGATTAAAATATTGAATGATAATAAGTTTGTAACAATATTTGATTTCCAAACGTTAACATATTCCATCTTTACAAAACATCCGATGTATACAGGGTCGACCAAATTCGAATGTTTTATGGAGTATCTCGGTTACGATAATGGTTAACGAAAATCTGATGTCAGTCTGTTTAGTAATTTTTTTAGATACAAAGCCTATGTTGTCAGATTTTTATTTTATATGAAACTGAGTGTTATATAGCTTTTTTATGAACATATTATCCTTAATTTTTAAAAATATATTTTTTTTTAACGACCTCGCCTTTTGAGATGTGAAGTAAACTTATATTTTTTTAAATAGAAACTTTAGCAGGCCATGACTTGATATAAGCATTTGATATGAGTATTTTTATAGGAGTAACTTTTAAAATACATAATTTTATATATTTGTTGCAGAAAATAGCCGAGATGAGGCCAATTTTTGTGAAAATTTTATTGTCAAAAGTTGATGTGATTTCGTAAACAAGTGATGTTTGCAATAAATAAACAACCAAACGTCATTTCCAAATTTACTTAAAATTTGACAAGTCAAAGTCGTCGAACATTTTTTTTAAACCTAAGTAGGTATAGGTAAATTTTTTTATAAAAACCTGCAGATCATTTTGTTTTATATTATTAATAAAGGAGTTACAGTAAATTTTCAAAAACGATAAAATTTCATTTTTCGTCTGTAGTGCCAAAATGAAAAGGGATATAAAAATTTGAGAACACAGGCGTGTTTATCATAAAAAAAAAGTAACCCAAGAGACCAATATCAGATTTTCCCTCACTATTACGGTAACCAAGATATCCTGCAAACTATTCGAATTTGGTACACCCTGTATACAGTATATTAGGTATTAGACAAATTCATTGGTAATTAAAATGTAATAGTGACCGTAACAATTAATTCCGCTTTGTTCTGAACAAAAACCTATTGCCTAAAGTTCAGTAGGGTTCCAGAGAAGAGTATGTTTCATCATGATAATACTGCAACTTTAACTTTACATACATACATGCATAATAGATCATCTACTGTTCTCACCCGACTTGACAAGGTGTAACTTTTGGTTATTTCTTGGATTTAAAAAAAATTATGTGGGGAAAATTTCTTTCTGTGGATGAGAGTTATACTGCTGTTTTCTATTATTTTGCATGCATTCTGAGAGAAGACTGGTTGGAAGATTTTAAGTAGTGAAAATTATTACGGTAAACTGTGTTGTTGGAGAGAATTACCTCAAAGATATACAAAATATGAATCTAGAAAATATGATTTGTGTTTTTATTCTTAACAAATTCAACTTGACCCCTCGTACCTACACAACAACTTTTGTTTTAGAAGTTGATACAGTGTTCACATCGCATGTGTTCTTTATTGTTAGATTTAGATGTTGTGTTCCCTTTCCAGACATAAACTTAATCTAGTCTCATCCTTTAGCCAATCTTGGTTTGCTTTCTCCTATCCAATCAGCTATCTTTTTGTGCTGATGATCCCGTTAGTTCTTTTACGTCCCGTCTCGTCATTGATAACGCTCCGGTGTTCAGCGAGCGTTCGCTTATCGTGCAGCCGTTCTCTGTTTATAAATTAAATCATTGAACTGTGATACTAAGCAAACTCGCAGAGCTCCTTTTAGAGTCTCTGGAACGAGATCATGCATTTTCATTAATCGCGGTTGTTGTGCTGTAATTCAATTTGTGTTTAGCAAAGAAGTAGTCATCCAGAGTAATTATTGTTTATTGCTTCTTACTCAAGTTGTAAGGAGCTTGGGAATTGCGAAGTGAGTGGTTTTTGGCAAAGTAAAACTTATTGGAAGCTATATACGCCTTGTTAGCAACTTCTGCTGAGAAAGTCGTCGTCGTCATGTTATAAGCACAAACTTGGAACCGTATATCCAGAACCATAAATCTTTATAACTTTAGATCTTTCGATTTACTTTTATATTACACTTTGGCTTTATATTAATACACGGGATTGGGCCTACCACACGCGGATATAAACACGATGTACCCGAACATTCTGTAACTTATTATAAATCTAAAAATTTGCCAAGAATTTAATATTTAATTTACTGACATAATTTGAACTTTTTGTAATCTTGTAAGCCAAATTTTTGCTCATTATCAGAACAAAAACCTTTTTAGTAATATTAAAATGTATGCCGAAATTATTGACCTCCAATCACCATAAAACAAAAAATTTAATATCTATAATTTAATCAGTTCTCAGGTCTTATCTAGCTGGCACAATGTGATTCTAAAGTGAGTATCGAGTTTGGTGCAATCACAGGTATTTAAATAAATTGTTATATTGACAGAATAGTACCTATGTCTATTGTTATTTATATTTATTTGTATTCAATACACGATTCTTATTAGGAGTAGGTACATTTTACTTTTGCCGACTATCTAATACATAGACACAGGAATACACACAATGTATAAAGCTATTTGGTGGCCCCACCAGTTTGGTGTTTTTATTTTCATAGATAGCTTGATAAGTGATGGGTATACGATTTATCTTGATTTTGTGGCTTATTTATAAAAATAGATATAGCAAGTAATATGTCATTTAAAAGAGAAAAAAAAGCACATTTAACTATTTCATAGCCAACTTCGCGGCCCATAAGAAAAAATTAAATTAGAGGTAATATCTCGAAAATGATAGGTGTTACAAAAATCTAAAATAATGGTTACATTTTACAAAAAAAGTACCGTAAGAAGGTACAAATAAAACTGTTCTGATGATTAAGACAAAAAAGTTATGAGAGAAAAAATAAATTCGACATTTTCATATTTTTGCTAAAACATCTGAAGCACGAGAAATTTTGTACTTTTAAAAAATGATTGTGACTCCTCCCATACTAAGGAATAATTAATCCAATTCAAACAAACCTGTATCTCTTATAATAAGCGAGATTCTCATGCTGAAAATGTAATCTGGGACACCCTGTATAATAGAACTATAATACTAAAAAATCGTATTGCCGCGTTGAAATTACAAAAATAACTGCAAACGCCACAAATCGTTTTTTAAAGAAGGTAACTAATATTACGGAAAACAACAGGAGTTCATATTTTTTTAAATTTGTCAATTTTTACGTAAAGGAAATAAAACGTACATACAATAAATTTTATCAAAATTTATTACCTAGAATTGAAAATTTTAATTACCTACATAAAATATCTTTATTACATTTTTATTACTTGTTTATTTGCGGTACTTTGACAATATCTGCGAATTTTTATTGAAATTAATTGGAGTTAACGTTCAAAAATGTGATTATGAGGTTTCATGTATCCAGACTCGGGTCAAATGGTCCTGTTGTACCCCGATTATCTGGGTGTAGATATATTACTTAGTCCGCGGCAAACAATGCACAGACTAATGTTCATCTTATTATAGTAATCTAGTATTATACCTTTAGATAATTACAGTCTGGGCTTTACGGCCACTTAAAGCTCTTAGTTGTGTTTAGAGAGTAATTTTCATATCCCGCTAATCTCATAAACTGTGATATTATATTGCGCATTGTTACTCATTAAGGCAGTGGTTTCCAACCTGTGGGGCGCGCCCCCCAGTGGGGCGCGAGACTATTACAAGGGGGGCGCGCAGCTGTTACCAAAATATCATTTTTGAATACAAACAAACAATAAGAACTTTATTTTTACAGAATATGGTATATTGTTTTGTATAGCCAATTAAATAATTATTATATTAGAACAGTATTTATGAAATTAGATTGAAACGAAAAGTGAGGGGGGCGCAAATTTTTTTTTATGAAAAAGGGGGGCGGAGGTAAGAAAAGGTTGGAAACCACTGCATTAAGGTATAAATTATAGCATTCTATATAGGTATACATAATGTTTATTGAGATAAAATTATAGGTCACAACAGATTGCATGTTTAATATATTGGTGTATGGTGAAAACAAAACAAAAACAACAAAGAAATTCGCGCAACAGCATCAACAGGCCAACTATATGAAAAAAAAACAATAAAAAGAACAGATACGTAGCAAAATTAGAGAGAACAAGCATAAGTTACAGCAGGAAATCCGTGTATAGATCATATTACATTACAATTAATTAAGAAAAAATGGCAAAGAGCGGAGCTGTTTACCTGACATTTATAGATTTAATTAAAAGGTTTGTTCCAACAAACCGTTTAAAACCAATCCCTGCATCAACGCATGAACTGGTTTATTCGCATGCGTGAACTATGTACTAATAAATGTATTACCCAGTATTAGCCGTTGTTGGAACGCTTTTACGACTGGCCCAACTGTAAATGACATTTGCGTCTATTCATAGAAATGTACGCATCGCTAGGGTAAACACCTTAAGAATCAATCTAGCACTAAATGGGATTTGAAGAGCGATGCATAGCTACCCGTTAGTAATGAACAGCGCATGCGTCTAAAAATCCCGGCAACAATTCGTCCTCCAGTTCTGATCGTCCGCAAACTCGTTTATGTATTATTTTTAGAGTTGATGGAACGGATTACTGACCGTCCGGTGAACTATCAGAGACTGTGATGGAACTCGATATTGATACTGCGCACACTCGTGACCGTTTACTGAATCGTCCAAGTAGTTGATGGAACAAACCTAAAATACTATGACTCAGTCCTCAGAATAAAGCTAAATATAGCTATGAGAAATATTGATTACCAGAAGAGATCATAAAAACAGTAATCTGTAAAAATAACATAAAGTATCAGTTGCAGTAGGAAACACACTCAAAAAATCTTTTAAAACATAAAAATTTCTACAATTTTTGTGGAGCCGTAGAATTATGCAAATAGACAAGAGTTATCAATGAAGGAATTAAAAGAAATTTGACGTAGAAAAAGTTACAGTTGTTCATGCTACAGTCTTTGTTTCCGGGTTTGAAATGCGTCTTTTTTGGTTTCGTGACGTTCCGACCGTACTGTGTTGGTCTTTTTCAAAACGTGTATTGAAGGATTAAGACTGAACTGGTATGACATGTTGGAAGAACTGGTAGATGGATAGCACACGTCACCGAACGGAGTCCTAAAGGCAGAAGAAAAACATACAGTTCCCGAGGATCATGGAGAGAGGAAGTACACGATGCAACGAAAAATGAGGTTCACAGGACGAGGAATGGCAACACCAATACAGAAGAAGACAGTGGTTGGAGAAGGAAGACAGTGACAACTGTAGAATCTTATCAGCTTATCATACGTTATATCCTAAATACTCGTATATAGAAAAACAAAACTATTTAAAATAAGGTAAAATAAAGTGTGCGGTTAATTGTTATTAAAAAAAAAAACAGTCGAACAATGCTACACTGTAGGTGGCGAAGGACGCAGTATTATAGTGTGTAAATATAAATAAACAAGATGGTTTACCCGGCGTTGCACGGGCGATTACAATTTTAATTACTGTTTTAACTTGAATAAGCCCAATAATTCCAAATCATACACAAATGACATACTCTGATCAATCATCTTTTCATTTTCATATAATTCATTAAAAAATAACTATTTATTGCTTAAAAATTGAATAATAACTCAAATTTATTTTCTTTCGTCTTGTTTCAATTAAAAATGTACTAATAAAAATAATACTTTAGGTACATTTATTGCTAATTGTATACAATACAATCTTTACTTGTGAAATACACCGCGCCGTATCGTGTTATGACCAGCTATTTGCCGACGTAAGATCGAATCCCGTCCAAGTAATTATTTTTTTTTAATTGGTAATATGTGCTTGTACTTAAAGTTTGGCGTTAGATCTGCAAGGTCCTAAATAGTAACTGTGCAAAATTTGGTCCCGATCGGTCAACGGACCTAGGATTGTATAGCGAACAAACAAACAAACAAACAAACACACAAACAAGCTCTTTTATATATATATATAGATAATTAAGTAGGTACTTACTACTTACTAACTATTTCGCCTCTACAATCTCTACATTATTGTATTTCGCAATTTTGAGGTATAGTTTTATGATTTTCTACACATCACAGCCAGCCTTTAAAGACACAAACTGATTGAAACATTATGTAAAGTAGGCAATTGGCACATAAAAAATTCAAAAACCATTCTGTTAAAAAAGTTACTGTGTGGATATAAGTATAGTTTTATTACTTTTAACAAACAAACATTTACTCTTTAAAGGTGGTTTTAAGCATTTGGAAATTTGTCTCTAAGGACCCTCAAAATAAGCCGTCATGATAATAAACATTAAAAGTAGGATTTGAAAACTCAAAAATTAAAGTCTAGTTTATAATTGGATAATACATAATTATTATTTACAAAATGCATCAAATAAAATAGCAAAAGTAAATTTTATCGTATTTAGATCTTATTTTGAATTCACATTTTGTCTTGTATAAAACATCAATTTTTAAAACGAAATGATCAACATCTTTGGCAACTTTTTTTCCTGCCTGCAAAATAAAAAGTTGTTGTATAACGTATAAACTTGGTACTGGACCGTTCGTTCATTAGCGCCTTAATAAGGTAGCTAATTAAAATTAATAACCAATACACTTCATTCCTATTAATATCAATAAGAAGTTAAATATTTTCAATAATTATTTACTTCTCGCAAAGAACAGATTAGAAAGAAGTTCGTTAAAGTATAATGAGCAAATTTTCGAGCAACAATTAAGCTATATTTAAGTCCCTTAGATATGCAGTGAGACACGATAAATTTCAGAAATTGCACCATTAAAATTCTCATTATTTTCTGTTGTAATTATTATATCCTCTACAGCGAAAATAAGAGAAGTTTTTCTCGCGCTACGGCTCGAGCGATGGCGGCTTGTTACAGATCAAAAACATTTCGATATTCGAGTTTAATGTATTTGTATGAAGTGCTAGTGCTACCCGGCTTGTTATCGGCGCCTGTTGATGGGACTTAGCTGCCGCAAGCGGCTTGGGGTTAATAAAGATCATCCCGGCTATCGCGTCCCAAGGGTCGTACCTCACACAGAGCATGCCATTTCCTGGCATTATCTAACGAGCCCACATGTACGTTTAAGCGTTCCAATGTGCCAATGTCTACGCATTTGCATTAATAATGATGAAGATGGCACACCTCGATAACATGGTTATTGATCATTTATATTCAATAATCATCCCTAACAATCATGCATATTTCACTGGACAGCTCTCTTCGATAACAAAACTTTTGTACGAAGTTTTTTATTTTTTTATGAAATGTACGTGGATGTGTGTGGCATATAAAACGACGTGTAGATGTAAACACGTATGTACACGTTTAGTCGAAGCGAACACGCGTGTATACGCTGATATGGACGCGTAATTCTTGGCTACTCAAAGTATAGGTCCCGGCTCAGGAAAGACAGCGAAGGCGATCAGTTGCCAGTTTTATTGAATATCAAATACACAAATAGAGAAAGTTAACAGAAACATTAACGGGTGGAACACCGATTTTCCGGCAACTAATGCTCTGGCACCTTCTTTAGTCCGGACAAAATTACGAGAAGGAATTTGGAATTCCCGCGGTCATCAGACTAGTTTACTGGGTTTTCAATACGTTTACAGCAATTCTCTTCAGCAATAATATGCTTAATCAATCGTTCTTTCGACTTTTTAAAAGCTTCTAACCAATCTTGTTTTGGAATACTTGCAAAATAATCGTCAACAACTGTATATCAATTTCCTTGGACAAGAACTTTCAACCTCGTTAATTTTTAAACAATAACCAACAGTCGCACATCGTCAGGTCATGTGAGTACAGTCAATGCGTCCTGCCTCTTTTCTTTTTAAATTTGTTGCTCCCCATTCTTTCTAATTTTTTAACTTTAATATTAATATGATCATTTTAATTTCTCTTGCATATATTTAAATAAAAATAAATATCACCGTTTAAAGAGTGACAGGATATATTAGCAAGGGTCAAAATTAAACAATGGAAGTCTTTTATTTTTTTATTCCAAGGCAACGTTGATTTTTATATTAGATTTCGCAATTTTTTAAGTTATTTCGCCTATTTTTGAAAATAAACTCAAAATATATTATTGCAAAGAAAAAAAATCTTTATATCTATGCCATCCTTTTCTACGACTGCCATTAAAAAAAGAAAACTAATTTTGTCAAATATCTCGCACTGTAATTTATAAATAACAATTTGACTATCGCCATTTTATAGCAAACAAAATCTATTAACATTTTTTCCTTTGCCATTTTTGTGTATTAGCAATGATAAGCGAGATATTTGAGTTTAAAAATGTTGATCGATTTTGTTTTTTTTGTTATATCACGCAAGCCATGGAATTTTTAAACAAAACAAGGTCTTGTTTTAAATACAGTTCGAATAGCTAACTTTTGTCCCATTTAACCAAGCTTGTATTTTAATTATTTCCTGAGATAGTGATAGTGCCACATGGAAAAGTGAAACTCTGTATATATTTTTAATTATTATCCATTTTATTTCAGTAGGGATTCTTAGCTTGGGTTACAACTTTATTTAAATAATAAAAATTACTTTGATTTATAGATATGAAAACACACCGCGTTCTTTATTTATATTCTTAAGTTCTTAGTGCGGTATTCAACACAAAAAGTACAAGAAATAAAAAAAAAAAAAACACACTTGTTTTACATTGCTAACAATGGCAAGCTTTCAGATTGAAATTTGTATTGTTCAGAGATCTGTTTTGGAAATACATGAGCCAGCCACCAACCACAGCCGTTAAATTTAGAAGATTTGAATCCTTTGAATAATTCAGTATGGAACGAATTGCGAGGGTTTGGCTATAGGAAGTAAAGATGCTACTCTGCTATTCTAGGCGAGATAAAGAAAACAATTTGGCCATTAGATCATCCACAAAAACTTTACACGGAACATTCTGTATAAATAAATATTTGAAGGAAAATAATAAGTGCGAAATCATGAACAGTGTGGTATAAATATACATATCTATTAAAAAAATATTACATTGTTGTTTTCTTTGGCAGCTTATCTTATTGTCTCATTGGCTAAATGGTAATCTAATTAGATTTTGCACTTTACTCTTGATATAGTTTTGAACATACAGAATAAAATGATGGTCAAAAAAATTTCAAAACAAATAAAATTAATTTAAGTAACGATTTGGGCGGCTAATTAGGGCGATAAATACAATGCAAACTAGTTTTCCAACAACAAAAGTTTGCCTTTAAATTGAATTATGTATGTATTTATTTATGTATGCATGCGAGTGTGTGTATGGTGAATGTGTAATTCCTTTTAGGTGTTCCGTAAGTTTAATTCATAAAATTATGCTAATCAAGTTGTACCGAAATTCAGTAGGGATTTAAAGCCGATAGACTGACAGGAAAGGACAGATAACCAAAGCGCCGAAAACATCAGATGAGAAGGTCTGTAGCAAGGGGAAGATTGACATCTAAAGTAAACTTGACTGTTTCCATGTTTGTGTCACGTTGGTCCCTGTCTCGGGTAACAGTTCATCCATCGTCTATTGGCTGTTTACGTTACACTTTAATTAACAGAAAAGAACGGGAAAAAACGAGATAAATATCTGCAAGTTATACCGAATTTATGGTATTATGGAGTTAATTTTACTAGCAGAATAATACGATTTTCTGTGATGGACAAAACCACAAAGTACAATATTATTTTTTTTTAAAGTATTTTTCATTGTTTGAGGTATAGTTTTGATAACCAGTTTTTCCGATCCATCTATATATCTATACTGTTAAACTACAGAAGACAATATTTTCCCGTAAAACAAAAGATCTGTAAACTTTCATTTACTTTAACAGATGATTCCCTATCGACACTAACTTACTAATGACCTAATTAACAACTGCAAAGCAAACTTTGTTTCAAAAACGAACAAAAGAGGTTTAAAGAAACCAACAACAAAAGTTTTGGAGTACATGACGCGTACACATTTTATAAAGGGAGATAAAAACATGGTTAAAAATTCAAGTCCCAATTAAAAGTGAAATAGCAGGTTGTTTTCACGCAATCTACTTCTTGTAGGTGTTGGCACAAAGTGGTGATTTACTATCTCTGTTAAATTTAGTACCGATGGTATCCGCCACGATGTTGAATAATCGTTGCGGTGGTAATAGGCGTTATTATACATCCGGTAGCCGTAAGTGGTAACACTCCATCTATCACTTTACTTACGGGGAGAAAGGGGATTCTTGATTATGTACGAGTGTAACGATCGAAAGGGTAAATAGCTTTTATAATGTAACATATCCACTGGAAGAAACAATCGATTATTCGAAAAATGACATTTTATTTGGATATGTGAATTCGTTAACGTGTATGTTGGAAATGGAAGGTATTAAATAGTACAATTTTACAAATACATTTGTACAATATTTGACTATTATTAGTTAGATCATAATTGCGAACCGAAACGGAACATAAACCAAAACAAATCCAGACCGACACGTTTTTGTACAGCGATTTGAAGCCGAACGATTAATACAGTACAGGTGATTTTCACCGTTCCAAATATGTGAAACGGTTTAAGCCGGTAGTGTGTGCCTTCGCTTGTGTTTTGAATGTTGGTAGAGTAAAGTACCTGTTCGTTGATTTACGTAGGTAGATACATAAGGTTTGTCACAGCAATGTAATTTGTACTAATTCATGTACTCATACATGAACTGTTTTATGCACATGCTTCAACTGTGGTTAGGTTAGGTTAGTCCACAGTAATCCTCCAAGTTAGCCGCTGCCAAAACGCTTTAACAATATGCCTTACTGTAAAGATTTGTGTCTATTGGATTAATAAAAATTTAAGCATCGCAAGTGTAAAAGTTTTAAGAAAGCAGTACTAACACAACAATGGGACCACGTTAGTTGTGAACAGCGAATGCGTGTAAAAAACCAGCGATAGTTTTTGTCACCGTTCATGTACTGTTTTTGCCGTCCAGAAACTAGTTCATAAATTAATCCGATAACTGCTGGAACAGCCGACTAACCGTCCGATGAAGTGTCAGAGCCTGTGCTGAAACGCGATATCGATACTGCGTATACATTGATCGTTCATCGGATCGTCATATTCTTGCTGAAACAAACCTGTTATTGTACTGAGTAATTTTATAACTGTTGCTGGTTTTTTAAATTCTAGTGAGGAAAATTCTTTAATTCGCATTATAAAAAATCTGTTTGAACAATCGGCCAGAATATGATTACCATTTCTCTTTAGATTGTATAATATATAAAAGTGATACAGGTCTAAAATACTCAAGACTACTTAACATTATTAAGTATAAACAAAAGTATTGATTTACTAAAAAAGCATTGAATATAAGTGATATTGCGAATCGCTACAAAAATGATTGCGTAAAACGAACAGGAAAATTATCCTGAATGGGAACCGATCCAATTATTTAAACGGTTGGCAATCCTGCTCATCTCATTCATATTGTTTTTCAATTTCAATTACATAAAATCTTAGTTTGGCGCAGTACCGTTAATATATTTTTTCAAATTGTTTTAAATTTTTTTTCAACAGACGAACCTTTTTCAAATTTATTTTTTGGTGACGATAATTTGTTCGATTATCAGTGTCAGTATAATGTTATAGTCAACTATTATACAGCGTCATTCAAAAAATATCCAACAAATGGAAAAGTTTTTCAATGTTGATTTTTCAAAAATTTTCATTACCTGCTGATAAAAATTGGTGCATGGTCTAAAACTAACTTTAAGATAAAAAAAAGTTCAATAAAATCTCAGCAAATTTATAAATACTCGCAGCAGTAAAGTGCTCTTATTTTAACAGGCAAAAAAAGGTGTATTATAATTACCACATAAGACCAATCACGAAATTTGATAGTAAAATTCCAATTATTATTTTTTTTGTAATTTATTGCATACTTTTTGAATATTAAAATAACTAAAAAATTAAAATTGGAAATTTACAACAAAATTTTGCGATTAGTAGATATTATTTTGTAATTCTCAACAATTTTTTTTTATGAACTTTTGTTGTTACTCTTGAAATAAGGGCACTTTTGCGAATATTTCTAAATTTGCTAAAATCTAGCGTGCTATAATTTGTATTTAATTTTTTTTTCATCTTAAAAATGTTTTAGGCCATGCACCAAGTTTTATCACGAATAAAATTTTTTAGGAAATCGATTTTTTCCGATTTTCTATTAGTTGCATACTTTTTGAATGTTAAAATTACTAAAAAATAAAAATTGGAATTTTACTATAAAATTTCGTTATTAGTATTGGTTTGTATATCTTAACAAATTTTTCCTATGAACTTTTTTTGTACCTACCTGTTAAAATAAAAGCCCTTTGCTCTAGTGAAAATTTCTAAAATTGCTAAAATCTAGTGTGCTATAAATTTTTATTTAACTTTTTTTCTAAATCTTAAAATTAGTTTTAGACCATGCAGCAACTTTTATCAAGAATAACTTGTCTATTTAGTAGGCTACACGATTATTTTGCACTATTAATCGAGAAAAAAATCCTTTGATTTTAAAACTTTGGAGCCTTTTACACCAACTATGATTCTTTTTTAAATGTAAGTCATGCAAAGCAATATTTGTCTTCTCTATTTGACGTTAAACATGATTCGTATAATTAAATTTATACTCACAATACGAAATCTAGCAACAGGCCATATTAGATACCTACATAAAAAAAAACATACGTCAAACGTCTTTAAAAGAATTTCTATTGCCTTAAATTAAATCTTAAATGCTTCAGAATCTGAAGTCAAAAGTTTGTATTGAATGAAAAGAATTTGCCATAGAAACAGTTCGTTGAAAACAATTTTGTTTATTTCGAGATGCTGTTTACGTAGGTGTACAATAACAAGGAATACCCAACATATCGTTATAATGACAAATATCTCTTTGATTTCCAAAAGGCAAAAAAAAAACAAACCTTACCCATTGTTGAACTTGAATAAAATCTGGGTCTCAAATATAAAATTTTAATGAATTTAAGTAGCTTAAAATTACTTCAAGGTCAGGTTAAAGATCGGTTTAAGTTTTTTTTTTAAGTAAACAAACTGTAATTATGATCCTAGAAGTCATATTGATTACACTGACCGGTTATTATTAATACTAACCGGATTTATCACATGAACCGTAACATATACATAATTCTAATTTTTTTCCAATACTAACAAATTCGTCAACAAAAACGCAAGGCCATCAAAAAACTAAAATGTACAAGAGCCTTTAAGGTTAATCAAACGTTCAGCCAAACTATATAAAATTTTATCATACCAATAAAAACGTAGTTTGTACGAATCTTATTGCGAAAGTTTTATTAAAAGTTACAAAAACAGAATTTATAAAGCATTTGAAGTACCACTTGCTTCGGTAAGAATTTGAAGTAAATTTTATTAAGTATGTTAGTATAGTTTTATACGTGCAGTTAAATAAAACAAAATTATATTGTCGAGGATGTTATCAAATGAAATGGTTAACCATCTAAGAAGGGCATAGCTAAATGCTTGGGAAATGTTGAAACATGTGGTGCTGGACAAACGTTTTTCAACAATCAAAGATGAACTAAGAAATCTTAAAATAACAATTCAATGAACATGATTTATTGGCGTGAATTTAAAACATTGAGGTTATGAGAAGCCGAATTGGGATCTTGTTCCAAACTAAATCGAATATGCAACTATGCATTTATAACGCTCGGTGCTTCGATTCCATTAGTAAAAGAAGTAACTGACAACAAATTACATTTGATAGCTTGTTTATGAAGGAAAGGAGTTACTTCATTAAAAACATGACAGATTTGATACACTGTGGGCGCAGAGAGTCCATTAATCACGGCATTCAAAAACAAGTGTTAAGCTCCCAAACAAGAAAATAAATTAACGTGTTAGAACAACGTAATTATTTCTTTGTCTTTTCGAAATATCTTATTTTCACACTGCAATCGATAAACAAACCATGCAATCACAAACAGGACCACACTGTCGTATACTGGGTGACAAATCCTTAGTCTCGTTCAATTCCTTTTGGTACACCGCTTTTAAATTTCAATTTATCACTCTTACTACAACACGCCAAATTGTACACATCTTGTGCGTAAAGTTGTACTTCCGGTTAAACCGGAAGTACTTTTAACTAGGGACGAAAAAAATTCCTTTCGTTTCTGTTCGGATCGAAAACGAAATATATCGTTTTCGTTCTAACCGAAAAAATTCTTTTTTCGTTTTCGTGAACCGAAATAATAACGGTTAAAACCGGTTTTACAATATTTTGTTGTCGTCAAAAAATCAATTTTTTTTTCTAGTCACCACAACCCTCTATAAATACGATAACAATATTTGCGTCTCAACTAAAATATAAACGATGACGATGGGGTTTGATGCTCACGGACAGCATATTTTAGACTGGCGAACCATCGCCATATTAAATTTACCAAATCTTTAACCACATTAACATTTAACCATTTAATTAAGTTTAACACCCGTAAGGTGCAAAAACACAACGTGATTAGGTTAAATTAGACACACGATCTTTATCTAAAAATATGAAAATATAGCAAGTGCTGTTTTAAATTTGTTTTAGTACTAAAAATCTATGCATTTGAATTAAATAAGATTCTGCTGTAGTTATTTTAAAAAGACAAAAGAATGAATTCAAGTGGATAATTTACTAAATGTTATAAATAAAAAAAATATTTAAAAAAAATGTATATTAACTTGAAATATACTTTAACTTTATAGTTAGTACATACCATACAATATATATTTTCACATTCCGTTAAATCTTACTAGCAACACATCTTCCAATAAATCTTCTTTTACATTGGTCCTTTTCGAAGTAAAAATAAATTTTACTATTATTATGTCTAAACGCAAATAAAACATACACATTGATAATATATATCCAATCAAGTGTATATTCTATATTGATGATCTAAAAAACAAATTAGAAATAGAGAATATCTGTACCGTTAATTGTGTTCCACGAAATTGCAAGTATAAACAATAAAGTTGTTAATACATATTCACGTAAATATATGGAGAAAAGTGAAGCTCACTTATTTCAAGTGAGATTTTTTACTGCCTCGTGAAGTCTCCCCAGCATAGAAGGTAAATTCGCGTTTGTGTTTAACAAATAAAATTAAAGTAGCGACAAAACCGGTTAAAACCGGTTTTGGTAAATATTTATTTCGTTTTCGTTCTTGAACGAAAAATAATAATTTCGTTTTCGGTTTCGTTTTCGTTCTTCAAAAAATTTCGGTTAATTTCGTTTAACGTTTTCGTTTTCGTTCCGTTCTCAGTCCCTACTTTTAACTTATGTTTTTAAAAAGCACCCTGCATATATTTTTCTTTGCGTATTTAAATTCTCTTAACAACGGTGCATCACAAATCAGCATGTTTTTAAAAATAATGACATACTCCTATTTATTAAAAGCTTAAGATAAAAAAATAAATTATGCCAACGTTAGGGGCTCGTCAAAACTAAAAATATTGTACATTAAATGAAAGCTTGATTTTCTGGGCTTTGCTAGGGGCAATAAAAAACCAAACTTCCACTTCAAAACATTCTGTTAAATCAGATTTTTTATGTTCATTCAGGAAATTGAGTTGCTATTCAAAACGTCAGTTTTCGCACGAATAAAACTTTTACTGGGATGATGTAATAAAAATTACAATAACACATCATATTCCATGCCTCGTCTTTAAATTATTTGAAAAGATGAACCTGTATAAACCTACTTGGTTCAACACCCACTGTACCAACTAATGATGTTATTTAAAAAGAAATTCAGATTCAAAAAATTATATGTATAGAAAATTCTGATTATAAAAGCTGACATATTTTTCATTTAAAGCGAAAATAACTTTTTGCGCACAATGTGCGCAAATTGTGGCATATTTTGTCTCAAACGATATTATGGAATTAAAAACTTATAAATATTGGAACAGGAATAACTACGTTGTTACCTGATGTCGAATACACAACCATTTTAATACAATTTTAAATGTACAGAAAAATTTGGTTATTTGTAATCACGTTTTAGTTTAATAAAAGTATTAAACAATTACAAACAGCAATGATTATGTCGTACTCAACAATTTAACTAAATGAAAGACAAAAAAAAATTGCAAGTAATATTCTCTTAATATGTAGGTACTTATTTTCGCTGCTGTATTGTCGTATGAAGACGCTGAGCTATGTTAAGTTAATTAATAAACAGATGTTGGTACACCTTTCAGTCCAAGGTATTCTTAACATTCTCCACCAGCACCACATCTCGAAAGCGTCTATTGGTTTTCGTTCATGATGCATAATATACCAAGATTCGGATGCATAGAGGAAAATTAAGAAAATCAGCGTTAATTCTTTTTTTATTTTGTTGTAAATTGTAATTAATCGGTCTTTTCTTTGCTTATCTGCCGTCTTTAATTTCTGTAGAAGAATCACCCATATTGTTGATATAAGACACCACGTATGTGCAATGATCAATCACTTTGTTTTGCTTTTGTCGAGTTAAAACCGTACTTTTCGTTAATTAGGTGAACGCCTATATGTATAAGCAATTTCAGATAGATTTAGAAACAATTGAAACTTTAATATTTGCCTAGTGTAAACATGATTCAATAAAGTGTAAACCATATGCTTGTAAAATAAAGTTGTCATATTTTATTCATGTCTTTGCATTAAATAAGACATCGCTGCCCGATAAATATAAATATTTCCTCAGTTAAAGAAGTTCAACGGAGTTGGAAACTCATTTAAAAAACATTATGCACCTTTGATGTCGTAATAATGTGTTAATTAACTGAGATGCAAATCTGTTTGTCGTGGAACTGACATGATTCAGAACTACAAGTCACGCAATAACAAAAATAATATTAAAATTTACAGGAAACAAAACACGGCAAAATAGTAGCACAGCCAACTTGTCCAGAATAGCTGTGATATGGCTGATCATTATCGTGAGCATCAACTGTTTTACTTCACTGGCACTTTCTAATTGAAGTAGCATTATTATTGGTATAGTTTTTACAACCTAGTACATTTTATTTAGTTCTTTAAGATTGCAAACCTGCAGAATTCGCATAAATGCTGCCACATTAATTGATATCGACCAAAAATTTACTCATGTTCAAGTGCAAACATCCAACAAAGTAATGGATTTTATTAATTAAGTTAACATTATCCGTTGTTGTGTGAATAACAGGGTATGTTACGTAATATTTCGAAAATATTTTAATAAACGCATTACATAATCTAATTACACAAAGTGATGTTTCATTATGAAGAATATGGGGATTTCGGAAACCGTTAGAGACAAAAAGTATTATTATAAATGGCGAAAAGTGAGTTTTTACATGCTTAGTAAGCATCTGAACTAAAACTATGCATGTGCCTGGTTCTTGAATTATTCCGAAAAACGTTGTTTTCTAGTATTGTTTGTAAGGTTGTTACTATCAACTGTAATAGTGTATTACATAACAAGAGTAAAAAGCATATTACGCATGAGCGGAAAAGTTGCGCACGGAGTCGCGTTCGGCGAGTGTGCATTTCCAAGAGTGCGTAATTACTTTACAACTCGTGTTATGTAGTATACTTTTTCTACGATCACATAAAACATACGATTTCACCGGTTTTTTGGCTAATAGTAAACACACTTGTACGTACGCTGTTAACTGTCAAGTTTGACGTAAGTCTACTATGA
This sequence comes from Elmis aenea, assembly GCA_947652605.1. Classification (NCBI taxonomy): domain Eukaryota; kingdom Metazoa; phylum Arthropoda; class Insecta; order Coleoptera; family Elmidae; genus Elmis; species Elmis aenea. Next base: position 18,789,460 of record OX393576.1, read on the forward strand.
CATTTCTAGACAAGTGTGCTTTTTGCTTACATTGCGTAAGAACTCACTCTATGCATGCAGGGTGGGTTTGACGTGAGCCTACTTTGATCATTTATTTTAAAAAACTGTGCGTAAGACCCACTTACTGTGCATGCAGGATGTACAGTAATAGTCATTTACAATAGTGGACGTAGAAAAATTATGAAATTACTTGTTCATAGTTTAAGACCTTGATGCCTGGCGCTGTTAAAATTGATTTTTTAAATCTTATGGGTATTGGATTTTAATGCTTTAGCTGTCGGACTTTGCGATAAATACAATGATTGTTACAAGAATTTAAGAAAAATATGTAGATATAAAGGTGTTACAATTTGGAAGGGGATATTTTGGTTATTAATTAAGTACTAAAACTAGACATTAATAATTTACTCAAATTTACGGGAGGATTATAACAGTTAAAAAGGAAATCAAAGATCTCAATCCGTTTCTAAGGTATGCACTTCAACCCAAAACATCTTTTACATTTTTAAAGAAGTCTAATAATCATCCTATTCACCATATCATTCGCTACCTGAAAGCATAACAATCCAATGTGGCGCCTAAAATAAATTAAAAAGTTGACTATCGCATCTTAAAAACTACGCACGCTGGATCAATTTTAACGGCGCCAAGTCAATGTCGATTCTACTACTTACAGTAAATTTCAAATCTCTAACAGTTTCCCAAATCTCCATGTAGGTACTCAATTTTGAAACATAATATAAATATGTATAAATCGTAGAAAAATGTAGCACAATGTTTCGTTGTTTATAATTTTCTTGCGAAAAATGTTAAAATACGGAATTCCGCTAATCAACAGGAACAAAAACTTTAGCGTGATAGTTCCATTTCGTTATGACCTGCAATGCGCGTTATCACGGGAATACACTCTGTGGAATAAACATATAATTAGCGAGTAACAAAAGAAAGTAAGATTTTATCTTTTTAAGGAAATCTGGAGAAAATGGTAATTCGTGAGCGTCCAGAATTTTCTGTCAGTAATGTTCCTTGAGCAAAGTTAACGAGCTTGGAGAGACACCATTAGTTGACTTGGATCCAACCCAATGGGAGATATCATGCAACTTAGGTTCCCCAGCTGAGAATTGATGTCGGTGTTTTAGTATTAAAAGAATATACGCAGTTCTAGAGACAAGTGTTCAGGCTTTCGCCGGAATTCACACGTTTTATTTTGCACCTCCTTGTTAAAAGTACTACCTAGCTAGAACATAACCCTGTTTATTTTGTTTCAAATAAATATATTCGATTGATATTTTGGTTTTAGTTATTTAAGTGTATGGAGCATGAGATTAAAAAACAAATAAATTAAATTTTTGCTCTAAAAAATTTGCAAAAACCTTAATTAAAAACAAAAATCTAAATAATTGATGAGAGAAGACAAACTTTCCAGTTTTACATACAACTGGAAAAAATTTAGTGTTTTACTCAAGCCGTAAGAAGTTTAGGATGAGTTTGTAAACTTCCGAGAGTTAGAGTTAAATATTTCGACCATTGCTACTTCTAACGCAGTTATCGGAAAATGCTTTTACAAAACTTCTTTTATTTTCTTTGAATTTTGTTGAATATATTGTTTTGGGTTATTACGAGTATTTTCGCTTTACTTCCAGATTGTCTGGAAAATTCTGTTAAAAAGGTTTTAAAATTTTTACAAATTGCACGTAGTTTTCTTGAAAATGACCTTCGAAATTAATCCTTGCGTTTTTACGAATAATTGTATGTACAAAAAACTTTTTTGATTATCACAAAGCTTGTAAAATATTTCCTTACTATTTTCATGTACTACTGTGTTCTGCAATTTAAGAATAATGCTATTAAAACGTAGAAAACCGTGCTTGTAAACCACATATGTAATAATAACAGACTGTATTGCTAATAATATACTTGCAATTTAATGTAACATACGGTACGGTACAGGGTACAGATATACATCTTCTCTTTCTAATTCGGCGATTGGTTTATTAATAAATAATATAAATACATTGGAAAATGATGTTAATGATCTACGATTTGTAAAAACTACAGTCAATATTCAGGGTTAGAAGAAAGTCCCGGGACGGTTGATTATCTTAGTTATTTACAAAGCTTTTCATCTGAAATTTGACTTCAACATACAGTTTGTTCTACAAAATGGGCCCAAGACTATGGTGACTTCAATTGTGATTTAAGCATCAACAAACCATATATAGGGTGAGTCATTAGTGCGGGATCGGTCGATTGTGGCTAAACGGTTTGAGATAAAAAGTTAATTAAAACGCTATTTCATACAGGTTTTTCTTCCGAACACGATAAAAATATTTTCAAATATACAGGGTGAGTCACCTCTCTGGAACTAATAGCAACTTTTATGTTTCAAATACAACACCCCATTTTCTATTTAATATTTTTGACCGCCTTTATTTTAGTTTTGCATCAATATAAAATACCACAGGTTTTTATGCGGCGTTGGTACAAAATTTTTTTTCAAGGTTTTTAAATGGTTCAACTCAATTTAAAAATTCTCTTGAAGTTATTTTTCGAAGTAATGAGTTGTAATTTGGTAAAGACATGCAGAAAACATTGCTCTATTAGCTCGATACAAAAAAGTTTGAATCACGCATTCATAAGTAGGTGGCAACTTCCATGATTTTCAAAAGCTCGTAACTCAATTTTTTCAAATGCAAACCCCTTTATTTTCTTATGTCATCGAATTCGTCTTTAAGAGAGCTTCATATTTTGTTAAGTATGTCCTATACCCAAAACTCATACTTTTCGAGATATTCGACATTTTTTCTTTTAATTGTTATTGAAGCAAATAGAGTGCCGTGGAAATCGAAAAAACTGACTGTTCACTTCACTAACGACAAAAGCTTGTCATTTATTTCTCGAATTATGGAATTTTGACAATTACATTTACTTTACAAGAGCAAATTGATACAGCAATGATTTTTTTATGTTATATTATTTTTTTGTGGTTTCAATAAATAATGTTTCCTTCATTTTCCATCTTTCTTCGTGCTCCCTTTGAGGTATTGCCCGCCCCTCAAGGGGGGCGCGCCCCACAGGTTTTGAAACACTAGTAAAGTTCATAACAATAATAAAATTGATTTTAAGACCCTGTATATTTAAAAAAATTTGTATGCAGAATACAAAATTACATTTAGAAACATAATCAAAGGTTTTATTTTAAAAAGAAGGAATTAAAAAATTGGAAAAACTAATATAAAATTAAGATAAATGTAACTACGGTCAGTTTGTTGTAAAATTTTATTGTTGTTTTTTATTAAAAACTTTGGTATTGGCAGTAAAAGTTACATAATCATCAAAATTTCAATTCGTTTTAATTCTGTAACTTTTGCTGCCATTATTTAAGTTTATGATGATAACAACAATAAAATTTGTGAACAAACTAACAGTAGTAACATGTATCTTAATTTTTTATTAGTTTTTTCCAATGTTTGTATTGAGTTTATCTTATAATAATTTCTTTAATGATGAAGTTTCTGAATGAAGTTTTAATTCTGCATCCGAAAATTTAAAGATACTTGGGGTGTTTAAAAAAATAATAAGTTGGGGTCAGTTTCTGCTAATGGAAATGCAAACATTGGAAAATATCAAGAAATTTTAAATGTTTTACCCACATATTCGAACAAAAATAAAGAAGTTGAAAGTAACTAAGATAACCGATCCTTCCGCGATTTTGTCTTAACTCTGTATAAGTCGTAAATACTCCTGAAAAAGTCATTTACACAGATGTAATGTAGGTACGTCCTTTACATAAATGAGGATAATAAGAATGCCTGAAGCGGTACTTTAACATTTAAATACACACAAATACGCAAACACACATACACAAAACGTATGGTGAAAGTCATTTGTGGCTACACCAGTCTATTTATTTAAAAAACATTACAACGCAATTGTTTTAAAGACCCTTTTGAATAATTACATGTCTATCGTTAAAAAAAACACTGTCACAACATTAAAAATGTTTTTATTCGCCATCGTACGCTCCATTATATACATTTCCAGTTCACTGTGAACTGCTGAACTTTTAAATCATCTTTCCCGGTTTCACATATGTTAGTTTTACGGCAGCGCTGCAATTTCGCGAATTAGAAAAACCGTAAGTGTACAGTGTACACAATACCGGTGCACAAAAGATTATTTTCTTCAGTGCAGAAATCTCGAGAACGAAACCGTTGAAATATAAAGAAGAATTACAAACATTTCTTGAGATTAAATTTACGTTTAGCAAAGAAATTCGTATGACATTTATGAATCCTTTTTTATTGCGCTTTTTTCTGTAAATTTAGCAGCCGCGGCTTTCTACCCGAACAATTCAACTTTTAATCAATGGGTTCGTCGACCACACTTCCTTATCAACGGGTTATATCGAACCTCCGCGAATCCCTGTAGAGCAGAGTTGTGTTCAAAGCCTTGATACTGCATGGTTGAAGAGCGTGTGCATAAAAAATTCAGATATAGAGGGTGGCCCAAATTAGAAGTAAAAACTTTTGCTGAAAGAAATTGTGGTTGGTATTCTACTATAAACCTTTATAACCAAGTTTGAGAAGTCGCAACTGAATTTTAAATATTAGAATAAAATATGGGAGCATTTATTATACTATATTTTACTATAAAAAAAAAATAGTTTTCAGAGTTTTATTACCTTGTGTTGTGTAAGGTTTTTATTGTCTGATTTCTCCATTTTTTTTATATCAATCAAGGTGTGCTGATTCATTAATACCAGAAAAATCTTTTAGTCCTTTAATTTTTGATATTATATTAAGTATTGGAATATTAATTTATTAGTGAGAGAAATATATCCACCCTATTTTTCTTAGAAGACCAGGTTGTTCTTGCATAGGACACAAGAGGTTGCTTGTATATGCTGAGGAAAGTTATTGAAGAACATAAAAGCCCGGATTTGGAAATAATTATTAAAAAAAAAAAAACACCACACATGGCAGTGGGATTTGAAGGCGAAGATTTGACTGTGGACGTGCAACTAATAATACCACAAAAGGTTTAAATACTAAGAAAACATTTTCACGAGTGACGGTAGAGACAAAAATGCTATCTTGGATAAAATAAGAAAAGGGCGTACTACTTACTACACCTAAAATCAATTGACTTCTTTGGAATTAAGATATAAGTAAAGATACAAAGGAAATCTTTAATTGCCTTGCCTTGCTTATGGACCAGAAGTTTGGATAATGAATATTTCGATAAAAAAAATAGAGTAATGGCGAAGGTGTTGCGATTTAACACGATTATGTAAATAACGAAAAAATTAGACAAAGAATGGGTAGAAAAGATACATTAGTCGAGAAGAGACAACTATCCTGTTATGACCATTTGAAAAGAAAGAAAAATGGAAGAATAATGATAGAAATATATGAGCGGACTTCGACGAGAAGGAAGAAATAAAAATACGAAGAAAACACTGGAACGAGGAAATAGGGACGGGGATGGAAAGAAGCTGCCCGGCGATTGGATTATGGTACTTAACTCGACATATTGAAAGGTTTTTTAAAAATTTAATATTTCGAAAACAGATTTAAACCACTGTAGGTACGTGCTAGTTTTTCGAAGTTTCCGAAAACTAAAAAAAAAAAAACGTAAATCTTATTTTACGGTTATTTATTTTCTGTTCAACTAAGAATTCCAATTATTTTGCATTTTAATTTAGCATGTAGCATGTGACAAACACTTAGGCAAAATAACGTTGTTTTAATTACAATTGAAATATTACCGACACCTTGTAACTTTAAGTAGAATTTTAATTTTCTATTAAAAGAAACTTGACACAACACGAACGTATTTTATGCACCAACAGTAACGTTTAACAACATACAACGACAACGAAAGAGCGGCAACTTTATCCAAACAAATACTTTCATCGAGTTTCCGATTACTATGCATTTATTTACAATACGAAATTCGGTAATTTGTTTTCGGCGCTGGAAAACCACATGTGTGGAAATTTAGTCGAATAGAAATTGTCGCTGCGTATAATATATACAGTAATGTGTCGGTTGAGGTATACAGAAAATTAAAAGCACAAAAAAATTATACGATAAGTAACTTTCAAGTCATTAATTGCTATTTTCTACGACCACCTCTGTAAAAAACTATTACTGCACAACCTGTATGTGTAAGTGGATCCTTGCGTACGGTAAGCAAAAATTACAGTTTTTTTTTTTAATTGTGAAAGTAGACTTATGTCAAACCTAAGCTGCATGTATAGTAAGAGGGTCCTTACGCACGGCAAGCAAAAATTACAGATTTTTTTAGAAATTATGAAAGTAGGCGAATGTCAAAATTGATAGTTAACAGCGTACGTACAAGTTAGTGTGTTTACTATTAGCCAAAACGTCGATAAAATTGTGTTTATTATGTGGTCGTAGAAAAGGTATAGTACAAAACTCGAGTTGTAAAGCAATTAATATGCTTTTTACAAGTCTTGTTATGTAATGTGCAATTACATTGGCATGAAAATCGCTGTAATTAACAGTCTTTCGATATCAACAAATGGTATTTGTTGCCAACTAATTCAGACCAGGTTTTAACAGAAAAGTTAAAACTTAAGACTTAGGTTTACATTTACAGCTAAGACTGATGATAGAAAAACTTATTTAGATTTTTTTCCCAATTTGATCGCTTTTCAGGGCGGGTATTTTTTCGAAAACAATTATAGGAAACTCCGGTATATCATTTTTCATTTAATTTGAAACATTTATTGTTACTTTGTTTATAGTTCTACTAATGTAAAAAAACAAGAAGTATTTTAAAAATAAATGAGATAAAAAAAAGCAATACACTGGCACACATTTGAATTGCATTCCTTCTTCAAGTTCTATTAGCATTGATAGAAAGATAGATGGATTATTACTAAAAATTTTTAAATAATGAACCGTAAAAAAATCACTCATTTTTTAACAAGTATTTTTGTTTCCGAAATTCAATACCAGTTTCAAGACTCTCGTCTTCATTAGTTGCAGTCTTATTTATAAATAATACTCGTATATTTACGATAAATTGTTTGACGAATTCATAAAAGCCGCAAAAACGGACTATTAATTTTTAAAAACGTAATTTTTATTGAAAATAGATTCAAAACAATGAAACAAAACAGAAATTTGAAAAAACAAAAGCGAAAAATAATGTACCTACACATATGTGGCCATTGGGCGGTAAGGTGCACGTTATATAAATGAAATGACTTCATACATTCAGGCAGAGCCGTAGCAATGTTTTTGGCGCCCTTGGCAAATACCTAAAGTGGCACCCTTTTTTTAAGGAATTTTATTTTAAGAAATATTGTTATTATAAGATTTATAAGTAACAATTTATCATTAAGAAACAAAACTTAACTTCAAAATTAAATATTTAATACGTACAGGATGGGTCTGAATTATGTACCTACATCGCCGTAGTTCGTATACAGGGTGCCCATTTTTCTAACCTGTTGTATGGGTAACTCCGTTAATATTAGAGATACAGAAACGTTTAAATTAGCAAATTTGTGCAGAATTTAAAGGGAAAGCTGATGCCATTTTCAAATTTGACCTACGTCATCAACTTTTTGAAATATTTTGAAAAAAACTGAAAAATGTCGATTTTTTCAAACTTGAATAATTCCGTAACCATATGAGTTAGAACCAAAATAAAAATTGGATTTGATAGATGTTTTTACGTAGATTTTAAATATGTTAACAGAATTTTCATAGCACTCTCGATATCCGAGTTATAGCACAAACTTGCATTTTTTTAAATGGAAGTCATAGTTGGCTGTGGTCTTATTAAAAAGGTTATTTTGTTATGCTTTACTTTTGTAGTTTTTCTTTAAATAAGCAAAAATCATTTTACATGTTTACTGCCTACTAATAGATGGGAGTTATTCTGTGTTGATGTTCTTTTTTTTTCGATGTGACATTTAAGAGTTGTCTCTTATCGTTAGTGTAGCAATTATTAGCCAGTTACGGCCTTTTCAGTTGACACCACATTCAAGGGACAACTCCCGGGTAGGGTAGATGATGTTGGTTTATAATTTACGTATTCTAGGACTCTCTCTTCATCTTCTTGCTTAAATTTAATTTTCAAACCTTTGGATTTTGTAAATGACCTGTATTTTTTTAAATTGGTTTCTAATAACGAAAAAAATTTCTTTCTTGGTTGCCTCCTTTCCATAAATCTTTGCAAATACATTTTACTTAAATTTCTACTATTTCTATTACAAGCCTAGTAATAAAAAAGCATGTCGTTTCATTAGAAAACATTGTTTTTGAAATTTACAATAAAGTCAATCAAAAATTTTGATCAACACGAGAGAGAGATGTATACGTATAACAAACAATAAATTTTATTTGACAAACTCTGAGGTTTTGTTTTTAAAATTTGTAACTGGCTAATAACTGCTACACTAACGATAAGAGATAACTCCCATCTATTAGTAGGCAGTGAACATGTAAAATGATTTTTGCTTATTTAAAGAAAAACTACAAAAGTAAAGCATAACAACCCCTATATCATTGAAACGAGAAAAAATAACCTTTTTAATAAGACTATAGCCAACTATGACTTCCATTTAAAAAAATGCAAGTTTGTGCTATAACTCGAAATTTGAGAGT